>OX451739.1:481825684-481838184 GCA_948472305.1 Vicia faba | reverse complement strand
TCAACAACAACAACAACGTCAAATAAACAACAACAACAACAACGTGAACAACAACAACAACAACAACGTCAAATAAACAACAACAACAACGTCAAATAAACAATAACAACAACAACAATGTCAAATAAACAACAACAACAACAACGTCAAATAAATAACAACAACAACAACGTCAAATAAACAACAACAACAACAACAATAACAATAACAACAATAACAAAAATGTCAAATAAATAACAACAACAACAACAACGTCAACAACAACAACAACAACGTCAAATAAACAACAACAATAACAACAACGTCAAATAAACAACAACAACAACGTCAGCAACAACAACAACGTCAAATAAACAACAACAACAATGTCAAATAAACAACAACAATAACAACGTCAAATAAATAACAAAAACAATGACAAAAACAATATCAAATAAACAACAACAACAACAACAACGTCAAATAACCAACAACAACAACGTCAAATGAACAACAACAACAACAATGTCAAATAAATAACAAGAACAACAACAACGTCAAATAAACAACAACAACAACAACTTCAAATAAACAACAACAACAATAATATCCTCAAATAAACAGCAACAACAACAAGAACAACAACAACGTCAAATAAACAACTACAACAACGTCAAATAAACAACAAAAACAACAACAACAACGTCATCAACAACAACAACGTCAAATAAACAACAACAACAACGTCAAGTAAACAACAACAACGACAACAACAAAATCGTTAAATAAACAAACAATAACAACAACAACAACGTCAACAACAATAACTACGTCAAATAAACAACTACAACAACGTCAAATAAACAACAACAACAACAACGTCAACAACAACAACTTCAAATAAACAACAACAACAACGTCAAATAAACAACAACAACAACAACAATGTCAAATAAACAACAACAACAACAACGTCAAATAAATAACAACGACAACGTCAAATAAACAACAACAACAACGTTAAATAAACATCAACAACAACAACGTCAAATAAACAACAACAACAACAATAACAACAACAATAACAACAACAACGTCAAATAAACAACAACAACAACAACAATAACAACAACAACAACGTCAAATAAACAACATCAACAACGTCAAATAAACAACAACAACGTCAAATAAACAACTACAAAAACAACAACAACATCAACAACAACAAAAACGTCAAATAAACAACAACAACAACAATAACAACAACGTCAACAACAACAACAACGTCAAATAAACAACCACAACAACACCGTCAAATAAACAACAACAACAACAGCAACGTCAAATAAACAACAACAACAACGTCAAATAAACAACAACAACAACAATGTCAAATAAACAACAACAACAACAACGTCAACAACAACAACAACAACAACGTCAACAACAACAACAACAACGTCAAATAAACAATAACAACAACAACAACGTCAAATATATAACAACAACAACAACAACGTCAAATAAACAACAACAACAACGTCAAATAAACAACAACAACGACAACAACAATGTCAAATAAACAACAGCAACAACGTCAAATAAACAACAATAACAACAACAACGTCAGCAACAACAATAACGTCAAATAAACAACAACAACAACAACAACGTCAAATAAACAACAACAACAACAACAACAACGTCAAATAAACAACAGCAACAACAACGTCAAATAAACAACAACAATAACAACAACGTCAAATAAGCAACAACAACAACAACAACAAATACAACAACAACAACAACAACAACGTCAAATAACAAAAACAACGTCAAATAAACAACAATAAAAACGTCAAATAAACAACAACAACAACAACAACGTCAAATAAACAATAACAACAACAACGTCAAATAAATAACAACAATAACATCGTCAAATAAACAACAACAACAACAACACCAACGTCAAATAAACAACAACAACAACACCAACGTCAAATAAACAACAACAACAACACCAACGTCAAATAAACAACAACAACAACATCAAATAAACAACAACAACAACGTCAAATAAACAACAACAATAACAACAACAACAACAACGTCAAATAAACAACAACAACAACGTCAAATACACAATAACAACAACGTCAAATAAACAACAACAACAACAACAAAAATGTCAAATAAACAACAACAACAACAATGGCAACAACAACAAGTAAGTCAAATAAACAACAACAACAACGTCAAATAAACAACAACAACAACAATGTCAACAACAACAACGTCGAATAAACAACAACAACAACTAAAACAACGTCAAATAAACAACAACAACAATAACAACGTCAAATAAACAACAACACCAACAACGTCAACAACAACAACAACAACAATGCCAAATAAACAACAACAACAACAACGACAACAACAACAACAACAATGTCAAATAAACAACAACAACAACGTCAAATAAACAACAACTAAAACAACGTCAAATAAATAACAACAATAACAACAACGTCAAGTAAACAACAACACCAACAACATCAACAACAACAACAACAGCAATGTCAAATAAACAACAACAACAACATCAACAACAACAACAATGTCAAATAAACAACAACAACAACATCAAATAAACAACAACAATGTCAAATAAACAACAACAACAACAACATCAAATAAACAACAACAACAAGAACGTCAAATAAACAACAACAATAACAACAACAACAACAACGTCAAATAAACAACAACAACGTCAAATAAACAACAACAACAACAACATCAACAACAACAAAAACGTCAAATAAACAACAACAACAACGTCAACAACAACAACTACGTCAAATAAACAACAACAACAACAACAATGTCAAATAAACAACAACAACATCAAATAAACAACAACAACAACAACAAATAAAACAACGTCAAATAAATAACAACAACAACAACAACATCAAATAAACAACACCACCACCACCACCAACAACAACAACAACAATGTCAAATAAACAACAACAACAACAACGTCAACAACAACAACAACAATGTCAAATAAACAACAATAAAAACGTCAAATAAACAACAACAACAACAACAACGTCAAATAAACAACAACAACAACATTAAATAAACAACAACAGCGTCAAATAAACAACAACAAATACAACAACGTCAAATAAACAACAACAACAACGTCAAATAAATAACAACAACAACAACAATAACAACAACAACAACAACGTCAAATAAATAACAACAACAATGTCAAATAAACAACTACAAAAACAACAACAACAACGTCAACAACAACAACAACGTCAAATAAACAACAACAACAACAACGTCAAATAAACAACAACAACAACATCAAATAAACAACAACAACAACAACGTCAAATAAACAACAACAACAACAACAACAACAACGTCAAATAAACATCAACAACAACAACAACAACAACAACAACGTCAAAGAAACAACAACAACAACAACGTCAACAACAACAACAACAACGTCAAATAAACAACAACAACGTCAAATAAACAATAACAACAACAACAAAAACAACGTCAACAACAACAACGTCAACAACAACAACAACAACAACAACGTCAACAACAACAACAACAACAACGTCAAATAAACAACAACAACGTCAAATAAACAATAACAACAACAACAACAATTTCAAATAAACAACAACAACAACGTCAAATAAACAACAACAACAACGTCAAATAAACAACAACAACAACAACGTCAAATAAATAACAATAACAACAACAACGTCAACAACAACAACGTCAAATAAACAACAACAATAACAACGTCCAATAAACAACAACAACAACGTCAAATAAACAACAACAATAACAACAACGTCAAATAAACAACAATAACAATGTCAAATAAACAACAACAACAACAACGTCTAATAAACAATAAAAACAACAACAACGTCAAATAAATAACAACAACAACAACGTCAAATAAATAACATCAACAACAACGTCAAATAAACAACAACAACACCAACGTCAAATAAACAACAACAACAACATCAAATAAACAACAATAACAACGTCAAATAAACAACAACAATAACAACAACAACAACAACGTCAAATAAACAACAACAACAACGTCAAATAGACAATAACAACAATGTCAAATAAACAACAACATCAACAACATCAACAACAACAAAAACGTCAAATAAACAACAACAACAACAACGTCAACAACAACAACTACGTCAAATAAAGAACAACAACAACGTCAAATAAACAACAACAACAACAACAACAATGTCAAATAAACAACAACAACAACAACGTCAACAACAACAACAATGTCAAATAAACAACAACAACAACATCAAATAAACAACAACAACAACGTCGAATAAACAACAACAACAACAACAACGTCAAATAAACAACAACAACAACATCAACAACAACAAAAACGTCAAATAAACAACAACAACAACAACGTCAACAACAACAACTACGTCAAATAAATAACAACAACAACAATGTCAACAACAACAATGTCAAATAAACAACAACAACAACAACAACAACGTCAAATAAATAACAACAATAACAACGTCAAATAAACAACAACAACAACACCAACGTCAAATAAACAACAACAACAACATCAAATAAACAACAACAACAACAACAATGCCAAATAAACAACAACAATGTCAAATAAACAACAACAACAACGTCAAATAAACAACAACTAACACAACGTCAAATAAACAACAACAATAACAACAACGTCAAGTAAACAACAACACCGACAACATCAACAACAACAACAACAACAATGTCAAATAAACAACAACAACAACATCAACAACAACAACAATGTCAAATAAACAACAACAACAACAACATCAAATAAACAACAACAACGTCAACAACAACAACAATGTCAAATAAACAACAACAACAACATCAAATAAACAACAACAACAAGAACGTCAAATAAACAACAACAAAAACAACAACAACAACGTCAAATAAACAACAACAACAACATCAACAACAACAAAAACGTCAAATAAACAACAACAACACCAAATAAACAACAACAACAACAACAACAACTAAAACAACGTCAAATAAACAGCAACAACAACAACAACAACGTCAAATAAACAACACCACCACCACCACCAACAACAACAACAACAACAATGTCAAATAAACAACAACAACAACAACAACAACGTCAACAACAACAACAACAACAATCTCAAATAAACAACAATAACAACGTCAAATAAACAACAACAATAACAACAACGTCAAATAAACAACAACAACAACAACATCAAATAAACAACAACAACGTCAAATAAACAATAACAAATACAACAACGTCAAGTAAACAACAACAACAACGTCAAATAAACAACAACAACAACAACAATAACAACAACAACAACGTCAAATAAACAACAACAACAACAACGTCAAATAAATAACAACAACAACGTCAAATAAACAACTACAAAAACAACAACAACAACGTCAACAACAACAACAACGTCAAATAAACAACAACAATAACAACACCGTCAAATAAACAACAACAACATCAAATAAACAACAACAACCACAACGTCAAATAAACAACAACAACGTCAAATAAACAACAAAAACAACAACAACAACAACGTCAAATAAACAACAACAACAACAACACCGTCAACAACAACAACAACAACGTCAACAACAACAACAACAACAACAACAACGTCAAATAAACAACAACAACAACAACGTCAACAACAACAACAACGTCAAATAAACAACAACAACAACAACGTGAACAACAACAACAACAACAACGTCAAATAAACAACAACAACAACGTCAAATAAACAATAACAACAACAACAATGTCAAATAAACAACAACAACAACAACGTCAAATAAATAACAACAACAACAACGTCAAATAAACAACAACAACAACAACAATAACAATAACAACAATAACAAAAATGTCAAATAAATAACAACAACAACAACAACGTCAACAACAACAACAACAACGTCAAATAAACAACAACAATAACAACAACGTCAAATAAACAACAACAACAACGTCAGCAACAACAACAACGTCAAATAAACAACAACAACAATGTCAAATAAACAACAACAATAACAACGTCAAATAAATAACAAAAACAATGACAAAAACAATATCAAATAAACAACAACAACAACAACAACGTCAAATAACCAACAACAACAACGTCAAATGAACAACAACAACAACAATGTCAAATAAATAACAAGAACAACAACAACGTCAAATAAACAACAACAACAACAACTTCAAATAAACAACAACAACAATAATATCCTCAAATAAACAGCAACAACAACAAGAACAACAACAACGTCAAATAAACAACTACAACAACGTCAAATAAACAACAAAAACAACAACAACAACGTCATCAACAACAACAACGTCAAATAAACAACAACAACAACGTCAAGTAAACAACAACAACGACAACAACAAAATCGTTAAATAAACAAACAATAACAACAACAACAACGTCAACAACAATAACTACGTCAAATAAACAACTACAACAACGTCAAATAAACAACAACAACAACAACGTCAACAACAACAACTTCAAATAAACAACAACAACAACGTCAAATAAACAACAACAACAACAACAACAATGTCAAATAAACAACAACAACAACAACGTCAAATAAATAACAACGACAACGTCAAATAAACAACAACAACAACGTTAAATAAACATCAACAACAACAACGTCAAATAAACAACAACAACAACAATAACAACAACAATAACAACAACAACGTCAAATAAACAACAACAACAACAACAATAACAACAACAACAACGTCAAATAAACAACATCAACAACGTCAAATAAACAACAACAACGTCAAATAAACAACTACAAAAACAACAACAACATCAACAACAACAAAAACGTCAAATAAACAACAACAACAACAATAACAACAACGTCAACAACAACAACAACGTCAAATAAACAACCACAACAACACCGTCAAATAAACAACAACAACAACAGCAACGTCAAATAAACAACAACAACAACGTCAAATAAACAACAACAACAACAATGTCAAATAAACAACAACAACAACAACGTCAACAACAACAACAACAACAACATCAACAACAACAACAACAACGTCAAATAAACAATAACAACAACAACAACGTCAAATATATAACAACAACAACAACAACGTCAAATAAACAACAACAACAACGTCAAATAAACAACAACAACGACAACAACAATGTCAAATAAACAACAGCAACAACGTCAAATAAACAACAATAACAACAACAACGTCAGCAACAACAATAACGTCAAATAAACAACAACAACAACAACAACGTCAAATAAACAACAACAACAACAACAACAACGTCAAATAAACAACAGCAACAACAACGTCAAATAAACAACAACAATAACAACAACGTCAAATAAGCAACAACAACAACAACAACAAATACAACAACAACAACAACAACAACGTCAAATAACAAAAACAACGTCAAATAAACAACAATAAAAACGTCAAATAAACAACAACAACAACAACAACGTCAAATAAACAATAACAACAACAACGTCAAATAAATAACAACAATAACATCGTCAAATAAACAACAACAACAACAACACCAACGTCAAATAAACAACAACAACAACACCAACGTCAAATAAACAACAACAACAACACCAACGTCAAATAAACAACAACAACAACATCAAATAAACAACAACAACAACGTCAAATAAACAACAACAATAACAACAACAACAACAACGTCAAATAAACAACAACAACAACGTCAAATACACAATAACAACAACGTCAAATAAACAACAACAACAACAACAAAAATGTCAAATAAACAACAACAACAACAATGGCAACAACAACAAGTAAGTCAAATAAACAACAACAACAACGTCAAATAAACAACAACAACAACAATGTCAACAACAACAACGTCGAATAAACAACAACAACAACTAAAACAACGTCAAATAAACAACAACAACAATAACAACGTCAAATAAACAACAACACCAACAACGTCAACAACAACAACAACAACAATGCCAAATAAACAACAACAACAACAACGACAACAACAACAACAACAATGTCAAATAAACAACAACAACAACGTCAAATAAATAACAACTAAAACAACGTCAAATAAATAACAACAATAACAACAACGTCAAGTAAACAACAACACCAACAACATCAACAACAACAACAACATCAATGTCAAATAAACAACAACAACAACATCAACAACAACAACAATGTCAAATAAACAACAACAACAACATCAAATAAACAACAACAATGTCAAATAAACAACAACAACAACAACATCAAATAAACAACAACAACAAGAACGTCAAATAAACAACAACAATAACAACAACAACAACAACGTCAAATAAACAACAACAACGTCAAATAAACAACAACAACAACAACATCAACAACAACAAAAACGTCAAATAAACAACAACAACAACGTCAACAACAACAACTACGTCAAATAAACAACAACAACAACAACAATGTCAAATAAACAACAACAACATCAAATAAACAACAACAACAACAACAAATAAAACAACGTCAAATAAATAACAACAACAACAACAACATCAAATAAACAACACCACCACCACCACCAACAACAACAACAACAATGTCAAATAAACAACAACAACAACAACGTCAACAACAACAACAACAATGTCAAATAAACAACAATAAAAACGTCAAATAAACAACAACAACAACAACAACGTCAAATAAACAACAACAACAACATTAAATAAACAACAACAGCGTCAAATAAACAACAACAAATACAACAACGTCAAATAAACAACAACAACAACGTCAAATAAATAACAACAACAACAACAATAACAACAACAACAACAACGTCAAATAAATAACAACAACAATGTCAAATAAACAACTACAAAAACAACAACAACAACGTCAACAACAACAACAACGTCAAATAAACAACAACAACAACAACGTCAAATAAACAACAACAACAACATCAAATAAACAACAACAACAACAACGTCAAATAAACAACAACAACAACAACAACAACGTCAAATAAACATCAACAACAACAACAACAACAACAACAACGTCAAAGAAACAACAACAACAACAACGTCAACAACAACAACAACAACGTCAAATAAACAACAACAACGTCAAATAAACAATAACAACAACAACAAAAACAACGTCAACAACAACAACGTCAACAACAACAACAACAACAACAACGTCAACAACAACAACAACAACAACGTCAAATAAACAACAACAACGTCAAATAAACAATAACAACAACAACAACAATTTCAAATAAACAACAACAACAACGTCAAATAAACAACAACAACAACGTCAAATAAACAACAACAACAACAACGTCAAATAAATAACAATAACAACAACAACGTCAACAACAACAACGTCAAATAAACAACAACAATAACAACGTCCAATAAACAACAACAACAACGTCAAATAAACAACAACAATAACAACAACGTCAAATAAACAACAATAACAATGTCAAATAAACAACAACAACAACAACGTCTAATAAACAATAAAAACAACAACAACGTCAAATAAATAACAACAACAACAACGTCAAATAAATAACATCAACAACAACGTCAAATAAACAACAACAACACCAACGTCAAATAAACAACAACAACAACATCAAATAAACAACAATAACAACGTCAAATAAACAACAACAATAACAACAACAACAACAACGTCAAATAAACAACAACAACAACGTCAAATAGACAATAACAACAATGTCAAATAAACAACAACATCAACAACATCAACAACAACAAAAACGTCAAATAAACAACAACAACAACAACGTCAACAACAACAACTACGTCAAATAAAGAACAACAACAACGTCAAATAAACAACAACAACAACAACAATGTCAAATAAACAACAACAACAACAACGTCAACAACAACAACAATGTCAAATAAACAACAACAACAACATCAAATAAACAACAACAACAACGTCGAATAAACAACAACAACAACAACAACGTCAAATAAACAACAACAACAACATCAACAACAACAAAAACGTCAAATAAACAACAACAACAACAACGTCAACAACAACAACTACGTCAAATAAATAACAACAACAACAATGTCAACAACAACAATGTCAAATAAACAACAACAACAACAACAACGTCAAATAAATAACAACAATAACAACGTCAAATAAACAACAACAACAACACCAACGTCAAATAAACAACAACAACAACATCAAATAAACAACAACAACAACAACAACGTCAAATAAACAACAACAATAACAACAACAACAACGTCAAATAAACAACAACAACAACGTCAAATAAACAATAACAACAACGTCAAATAAACAACAACAACAACAACAATGGCAAAAACAACAACTAAGTCAAATAAACAACAACAACAACGTCAAATAAACAACAACAACAACAATGTCAACAACAACAACGTCGAATAAACAACAACAACAACGTCAAATAAACAACAATAAAAACGTCAAATAAACAACAACAACAACAACAACGTCAACAACAACAACAACAACAACAACAATGCCAAATAAACAACAACAACAACGTTAACAACAACAACAATGTCAAATAAACAACAACAACAACGTCAAATAAACAACAACTAAAACAACGTCAAATAAACAACAACTAAAACAACGTCAAATAAACAACAACAATAACAACAACGTCAAGTAAACAACAACACCAAGAACATCAACAACAACAACAACAATGTCAAATAAACAACAACAACAACATCAACAACAACAACAATGTCAAATAAACAACAACAACAACAACATCAAATAAACAACAACAACGTCAACAACAACAACAATGTCAAATAAACAACAACAACAACATCAAATAAACAACAACAACAAGAACGTCAAATAAACAACAACAATAACAACAACAACAACAATAACAACAACAACGTCAAATAAACAACAACAACAACATCAACAACAACAAACACGTCAAATAAACAACAACAACAACGTCGACAATAACAACTACGTCAAATAAACAACAACAACAACAACAACAACAATGTCAACAACAACAATGTCAAATAAACAACAACAACACTAAATAAACAACAACAACAACAACTAAAACAACGTCAAATAAACAACAACAACAACAACAACAACGTCAAATAAACAACACCACCACCACCACCACCATCAACAACAACAATGTCAATTAAACAACAACAACAACAACGTCAACAACAACAATAACAATGTCAAATAAACAACAACAACAACAACAACGTCAAATAAACAACAACAACAACATCAAATAAACAACAACAACGTCAAATAAACAACAATAAATACAACAACGTCAAATAAACAACAACAACAACGTCAAATAAACAACAATAACAACAACAACAACAACGTCAAATAAACAACAACAACAACGTCAAATAAATAACAACAACAACGTCAAATAAACAACTACAAAAACAACAACAACAAAAACGTCAAATAAACAACAACAACAACGTCAAATAAACAACAACAACAACGTCAAATAAACAACAACAACAACAACAACGTCAAATAAATAACAACAACAACGTCAAATAAACAACAACAATAACAACAATAACAACAACAACAACAACGTCAAATAAACAACATCAACAACGACAAATAAACAACAACAACGTCAAATAAATAACTACAAACACAACAACAACATCAACAACAACAAAAACGTCAAATAAACAACAACAACAACAACAATAACAACAACATCGACAACAACAACAACGTCAAATAAACAACCACAACAACACCGTCAAATAAACAACAACAACAACAGCAACGTCAAATAAACAACAACAACAACGTCAAATAAACAACAACAACAACAATGTCAAATAAACAGCAACAACAACAACGTCAACAACAACAACAACAACGTCAACAACAACAACAACAACGTCAAATAAACAACAACAACAACAACGTCAAATAAACAATAACAACAACAACAATGTCAAATATATAACAACAACAACAACAACAACGTCAAATAAACAACAACAACAACGTCAAATAAACAACAACAACGACAACAACAATGTCAAATAAACAACAGCAACAACGTCAAATAAACAACAACAACAACAACAACGTCAGCAACAATAATAACGCCAAATAAACAACAACAACAACAACGTCAAATAAACAACAACAACAACAACAACAACGTCAAATAAAC
>OX451739.1:481320684-481820684 GCA_948472305.1 Vicia faba | reverse complement strand
AACAACAACGTCAAATAAACAACAACTAAAACAACGTCAAATAAACAACAACTAAAACAACGTCAATTAAACAACAACAATAACAACAACGTCAAGTAAACAACAACACCAACAACATCAACAACAACAACAACAATGTCAAATAAACAACAACAACAACATCAACAACAACAACAATGTCAAATAAACAACAACAACAACAACAACATCAAATAAACAACAACAACGTCAACAACAACAACAATGTCAAATAAACAACAACAACAACATCAAATAAACAACAACAACAAGAACGTCAAATAAACAACAACAATAACAACAACAACAACAACGTCAAATAAACAACAACAATAACAACAACAACGTCAAATAAACAACAACAACAACATCAACAACAACAAACACGTCAAATAAACAACAACAACAACGTCGACAATAACAACAACGTCAAATAAACAACAACAACAACAACAACAATGTCAACAACAACAATGTCAAATAAACAACAACAACACTAAATAAACAACAACAACATCAACTAAAACAACGTCAAATAAACAACAACAACAACAACGTCAAATAAACAACACCACCACCACCACCACCATCAACAACAACAATGTCAATTAAACAACAACAACAACAACGTCAACAACAACAATAACAATGTCAAATAAACAACAACAACAACAACAACGTCAAATAAACAACAACAACAACATCAAATAAACAACAACAACGTCAAATAAACAACAATAAATACAACAACGTCAAATAAACAACAACAACAACGTCAAATAAACAACAACAACAACAACAACAACAACGTCAAATAAACAACAACAACAACGTCAAATAAATAACAACAACAACGTCAAATAAACAACTACAAAAACAACAACAACAAAAACGTCAAATAAACAACAACAACAACGTCAAATAAACAACAACAACAACGTCAAATAAACAACAACAACAACAACGTCAAATAAATAACAACAACAACGTCAAATAAACAACAACAATAACAACAATAACAACAACAACAACAACGTCAAATAAACAACATCAACAACGACAAATAAACAACAACAACGTCAAATAAACAACTACAAACACAACAACAACATCAACAACAACAAAAACGTCAAATAAACAACAACAACAACAATAACAACAACGTCGACAACAACAACAACGTCAAATAAACAACCACAACAACACCGTCAAATAAACAACAACAACAACAGCAACGTCAAATAAACAACAACAACAACGTCAAATAAACAACAACAACAACAATGTCAAATAAACAACAACAACGACAACAACGTCAACAACAACAACAACAACGTCAACAACAACAACAACAACAACGTCAAATAAACAACAACAACAACAACGTCAAATAAACAATAACAACAACAACAATGTCAAATATATAACAACAACAACAACAACAACGTCAAATAAACAACAACAACAACGTCAAATAAACAACAACAACGACAACAACAATGTCAAATAAACAACAGCAACAACGTCAAATAAACAACCACAACAACAACAACGTCAGCAACAATAATAACGCCAAATAAACAACAACAACAACAACGTCAAATAAACAACAACAACAACAACAACAACGTCAAATAAACAACAACAACAACAACGTCAAATAAATAACAACAATAACAACAACGTCAAATAAGCAACAACAACAACAACAACAAATACAACAACAACAACAACAACGTCAAATAACAAAAACAATGTCAAATAAACAACAATAAAAACGTCAAATAAACAACAACAACAACAACAACGTCAAATAAACAATAACAACAACAACAACGTCAAATAAATAACAACAATAACATCGTCAAATAAACAACAACAACACCAACGTCAAATAAATAACAACAACAACATCAAATAAACAACAACAACAACAACGTCAAATAAATAACAACAATAACAACAACAACAACGTCAAATAAACAACAACAACAACGTCAAATAAACAATAACAACAACGTCAAATAAACAACAACAACAACAAAAATGTCAAATAAACAACAACAACAACAACAATGGCAACAACAACAACTAAGTCAAATAAACAACAACAACAACGTCAAATAAACAACAACAACAACAATGTCAACAACAACAACGTCGAATAAACAACAACAACAACTAAAACAACGTCAAATAAACAACAACAACAACAATAACAACGTCAAATAAACAACAACACCAACAACGTCAACAACAACAACAACAATGCCAAAGAAACAACAATAACAACAATGTCAACAACAACAACAATGTCAAATAAACAACAACAACAACGTCAAATAAACAACAACTAAAACAACGTCAAATAAACAACAACAATAACAACAACGTCAAGTAAACAACAACACCAACAACATCATCAACAACAACAACAGCAATGTCAAATAAACAACAACAACAACATCAACAACAACAACAATGTCAAATAAACAACATCAACAACAACATCAAATAAACAACAACAACGTCAACAACAACAACAATGTCAAATAAACAACAACAACAACTTCAAATAAACAACAACAACAACAACAAGAACATCAAATAAACAACAACAATAACAACAACAACAACAACAACGTCAAATAAACAACAACAACAACAACGTCAAATAAACAACAACAACAACATCAACAACAACAAAAACGTCAAATAAACAACAACAACAACGTCAACAACAACAACTACGTCAAATAAACAACAACAACAACAACAACAACAATGTCAACAACAACAATGTCAAATAAACAACAACAACACAAAATAAACAACAACAACTAAAACAACGTCAAATAAACAACAACAACAACAACGTCAAATAAACAAAACCACCACCACCACCAACAACAACAACAATGTCAAATAAACAACAACAACAACAACGTCAACAACAACAACAACAATGTCAAATAAACAACAATAACAACGTCAAATAAACAACAACAACAACAACGTCAAATAAACAACAACAACAACAACAACATCAAAGAAACAACAACAACGTCAAATAAACAACAACAAATACAACAACGTCAAATAAACAACAACAACGTCAAATAAACAACAACAACAACAACAACAATAACAACAACAACGTCAAATAAACAACAACAACAACATCAAATAAATAACAACAACAACGTCAAATAAACAACTACAAAAACAACAACAACAAAAACGTCAAATAAACAACAACAACAACGTCAACAACAACAACAATGTCAAATAGACAACAACAACAACAACACCGTCAAATAAACAACAACAACAACATCAAATAAACAACAACAACAACAACGTCAAATAAATAACAACAACGTCAAATAAACAACAACAACAACAACAACAACAACGTCAAATAAACAACAACAACAACAACGTCAACAACAACGTCAACAACAACAACAACAACGTCAAATAAACAACAACAACGTCAAATAAACAATAACAACAACAACAACAATGTCAAATAAATAACAACAACAACATCAAATAAACAACAACAACAACGTCAAATAAACAACAACAACAACAACGTCAAATAAATAACAATAACAACAACAACGTCAACAACAACAACATCAAATAATCAACAACAACAACGTCCAATAAACAACAACAAGAACGTCAAATAAACAACAACAATAACAACAACGTCAAATAAACAACAATAACAATGTCAAATAAACAACAACAACGTCTAATAAACAATAAAAACAACAACAACGTCAAATAAATAACAACAACAACAACGTCAAATAAATAACATCAACAACAGCGTCAAATAAACAACAACAACACCAACGTCAAATAAACAACAACAACAACATCAAATAAACAACAATAACAACGTCAAATAAACAACAACAATAACAACAACAACAACGTCAAATAAACGACAACAACAACGTCAAATAGACAATAACAACAACGTCAAATAAACAACAACATCAACAACAACAAAAACGTCAAATAAACAACAACAACAACAACGTCAACAACAACAACTACGTCAAATAAAGAACAACAACAACGTCAAATAAACAACAACAACAACAACAATGTCAAATAAACAACACCAACAACAACAACAACAACGTCAACAACAACAACAATGTCAAATAAACAACAACAACAACATCAAATAAACAACAACAACAACATCGAATAAACAACAACAACAACAACGTCAAATAAACAACAACAACAACATCAACAACAACAAAAACGTCAAATAAACAACAACAACAACGTCAACAACAACAACTACGTCAAATAAATAACAACCACAACAATGTCAACAACAACAATGTCAAATAAACAACAACAACGTCAAATAAATAACAATAATAACAACATCAAATAAACAACAACAACAACAACACCAACGTCAAATAAACAACAACAATAACAACAATAACAACGTCAAATAAACAACAACAACAACGTCAAAAAAACAACAACAACGACAACAACAATGTCAAATAAACAACAGCAACAACGTCAAATAAACAACAACAACAACAACAACGTCAGCAACAATAATAACGCCAAATAAACAACAACAACAACGTCAAATAAACAACAACAACATCAACAACAACGTCAAATAAACAACAGCAACAACAACGTCAAATAAATAACAACAATAACAACAACGTCAAATAAGCAACAACAACAACAACAACAAATACAACAACAACAACAACAACAACAACGTCAAATATCAAAAACAATGTCAAATAAACAACAATAAAAACGTCAAATAAACAACAACAACAACAACAACGTCAAATAAACAATAACAACAACAACAACGTCAAATAAATAACAACAATAACATCGTCAAATAAACAACAACAACACCAACGTCAAATAAATAACAACAACAACATCAAATAAACAACAACAACAACAACAACGTCAAATAAACAACAACAATAACAACAACAACAACAACGTCAAATAAACAACAACAACAACGTCAAATAAACAATAACAACAACGTCAAATAAACAACAACAACAACAAAAATGTCAAATAAACAACAACAACAACAACAACAATGGCAACAACAACAACTAAGTCAAATAAACAACAACAACAACGTCAAATAAACAACAACAACAACAATGTCAACAACAACAACGTCGAATAAACAACAACAACAACTAAAACAACGTCAAATAAACAACAACAACAATAACAACGTCAAATAAACAACAACACCAACAACGTCAACAACAACAACAACAACAATGCCAAAGAAACAACAACAACAACAATGTCAACAATAACAACAATGTCAAAAAAACAACAACAACAACGTCAAATAAACAACAACTAAAACAACGTCAAATAAACAACAACAATAACAACAACGTCAAGTAAACAACAACACCAACAACATCAACAACAACAACAACAGCAATGTCAAATAAACAACAACAACAACATCAACAACAACAACAATGTCAAATAAACAACATCAACAACAACATCAAATAAACAACAACAACGTCAACAACAACTACAATGTCAAATAAACAACAACAACAACATCAAATAAACAACAACAACAACAAGAACATCAAATAAACAACAACAATAACAACAACAACAACAACGTCAAATAAACAACAACAACAACGTCAAATAAACAACAACAACATCAACAACAACAAAAACGTCAAATAAACAACAACAACAACAACGTCAACAACAACAACTACGTCAAATAAACAACAACAACAACAACAACAACAATGTCAACAACAACAATGTCAAATAAACAACAACAACACAAAATAAACAACAACAACAACAACAACAACAACTAAAACAACGTCAAATAAACAACAACAACAACAACGTCAAATAAACAACACCACCACCAACAACAACAACAACAATGTCAAATAAACAACAACAACAACAACGTCAACAACAACAACAACAATGTCAAATAAACAACAATAACAACGTCAAATAAACAACAACAACAACAACGTCAAATAAACAACAACAACAACAACATCAAATAAACAACAACAACGTCAAATAAACAACAACAAATACAACAACGTCAAATAAACAACAACAACAACAACAACAACAATAACAACAACAACAACGTCAAATAAACAACAACAACAACATCAAATAAATAACAACAACAACGTCAAATAAACAACTACAAAAACAACAACAACAAAAACGTCAAATAAACAACAACAACAACGTCAACAACAACAACAATGTCAAATAGACAACAACAACAACAACACCGTCAAATAAACAACAACAACAACATCAAATAAACAACAACAACAACAACAACAACGTCAAATAAACAACAACAACGTCAAATAAACAACAACAACAACAACAACGTCAAATAAACAACAACAACAACGTCAACAACAACAACAACGTCAACAACAACAACAACAACGTCAAATAAACAACAACAACGTCAAATAAACAATAACAACAACAACAACAATGTCAAATAAATAACAACAACAACATCAAATAAACAACAACAACAACGTCAAATAAACAACAACAACAACAACAACGTCAAATAAATAACAATAACAACAACAACGTCAATAACAACAACATCAAATAAACAACAACAACAACGTCCAATAAACAACAACAACAACGTCAAATAAACAACAACAATAACAACAACGTCAAATAAACAACAATAACAATGTCAAATAAACAACAACAACGTCTAATAAACAATAAAAACAACAACAACGTCAAATAAATAACAACAACAACAACGTCAAATAAATAACATCAACAACAGCGTCAAATAAACAACAACAACACCAACGTCAAATAAACAACAACAACAACATCAAATAAACAACAATAACAACGTCAAATAAACAACAACAATAACAACAACAACAACGTCAAATAAACGACAACAACAACGTCAAATAGACAATAACAACAACGTCAAATAAACAACAACATCAACAACAACAAAAACGTCAAATAAACAACAACAACAACAACGTCAACAACAACAACTACGTCAAATAAAGAACAACAACAACGTCAAATAAACAACAACAACAACAACAATGTCAAATAAACAACAACAACAACAACAACGTCAACAACAACAACAATGTCAAATAAACAACAACAACAACATCAAATAAACAACAACAACAACAACATCGAATAAACAACAACAACAACAACGTAAAATAAACAACAACAACAACAACATCAACAACAACAAAAACGTCAAATAAACAACAACAACAACAACGTCAACAACAACAACTACGTCAAATAAATAACAACCACAACAATGTCAACAACAACAATGTCAAATAAACAACAACAACAACAACGTCAAATAAATAACAACAATAACAACATCAAATAAACAACAACAACAACAACAACAACAACGTCAAATAAACAACAACAATAACAACAACAACAACGTCAAATAAACAACAACAACAACGTCAAATAAACAATAACAACAATGTCAAATAAACAACAACAACAACAATGGCAAAAACAACAACTAAGTCAAATAAACAACAACAACAACGTCAAATAAACAACAACAACAACAATGTCAACAACAACAACGTCGAATAAACAACAACAACAACGTCAAATAAACAACAATAAAAACGTCAAATAAACAACAACAACAACAACAACGTCAACAACAACAACAACAACAACAACAACAATGCCAAATAAACAACAACAACAACGTTAACAACAACAACAATGTCAAATAAACAACAACAACAACGTCAAATAAACAACAACTAAAACAACGTCAAATAAACAACAACTAAAACAACGTCAATTAAACAACAACAATAACAACAACGTCAAGTAAACAACAACACCAACAACATCAACAACAACAACAACAATGTCAAATAAACAACAACAACAACATCAACAACAACAACAATGTCAAATAAACAACAACAACAACAACAACATCAAATAAACAACAACAACGTCAACAACAACAACAATGTCAAATAAACAACAACAACAACATCAAATAAACAACAACAACAAGAACGTCAAATAAACAACAACAATAACAACAACAACAACAACGTCAAATAAACAACAACAATAACAACAACAACGTCAAATAAACAACAACAACAACATCAACAACAACTAACACGTCAAATAAACAACAACAACAACGTCGACAATAACAACAACGTCAAATAAACAACAACAACAACAACAACAATGTCAACAACAACAATGTCAAATAAACAACAACAACACTAAATAAACAACAACAACATCAACTAAAACAACGTCAAATAAACAACAACAACAACAACGTCAAATAAACAACACCACCACCACCACCACCATCAACAACAACAATGTCAATTAAACAACAACAACAACAACGTCAACAACAACAATAACAATGTCAAATAAACAACAACAACAACAACAACGTCAAATAAACAACAACAACAACATCAAATAAACAACAACAACGTCAAATAAACAACAATAAATACAACAACGTCAAATAAACAACAACAACAACGTCAAATAAACAACAACAACAACAACAACAACAACAACGTCAAATAAACAACAACAACAACGTCAAATAAATAACAACAACAACGTCAAATAAACAACTACAAAAACAACAACAACAAAAACGTCAAATAAACAACAACAACAACGTCAAATAAACAACAACAACAACGTCAAATAAACAACAACAACAACAACGTCAAATAAATAACAACAACAACGTCAAATAAACAACAACAATAACAACAATAACAACAACAACAACAACGTCAAATAAACAACATCAACAACGACAAATAAACAACAACAACGTCAAATAAACAACTACAAACACAACAACAACATCAACAACAACAAAAACGTCAAATAAACAACAACAACAACAATAACAACAACGTCGACAACAACAACAACGTCAAATAAACAACCACAACAACACCGTCAAATAAACAACAACAACAACAGCAACGTCAAATAAACAACAACAACAACGTCAAATAAACAACAACAACAACAATGTCAAATAAACAACAACAACGACAACAACGTCAACAACAACAACAACAACGTCAACAACAACAACAACAACAACGTCAAATAAACAACAACAACAACAACAACGTCAAATAAACAATAACAACAACAACAATGTCAAATATATAACAACAACAACAACAACAACGTCAAATAAACAACAACAACAACGTCAAATAAACAACAACAACGACAACAACAATGTCAAATAAACAACAGCAACAACGTCAAATAAACAACCACAACAACAACAACGTCAGCAACAATAATAACGCCAAATAAACAACAACAACAACAACGTCAAATAAACAACAACAACAACAACAACAACGTCAAATAAACAACAACAACAACAACGTCAAATAAATAACAACAATAACAACAACGTCAAATAAGCAACAACAACAACAACAACAAATACAACAACAACAACAACAACGTCAAATAACAAAAACAATGTCAAATAAACAACAATAAAAACGTCAAATAAACAACAACAACAACAACGTCAAATAAACAATAACAACAACAACAACGTCAAATAAATAACAACAATAACATCGTCAAATAAACAACAACAACACCAACGTCAAATAAATAACAACAACAACATCAAATAAACAACAACAACAACAACGTCAAATAAATAACAACAATAACAACAACAACAACGTCAAATAAACAACAACAACAACGTCAAATAAACAATAACAACAACGTCAAATAAACAACAACAACAACAAAAATGTCAAATAAACAACAACAACAACAACAATGGCAACAACAACAACTAAGTCAAATAAACAACAACAACAACGTCAAATAAACAACAACAACAACAATGTCAACAACAACAACGTCGAATAAACAACAACAACAACTAAAACAACGTCAAATAAACAACAACAACAACAATAACAACGTCAAATAAACAACAACACCAACAACGTCAACAACAACAACAACAATGCCAAAGAAACAACAATAACAACAATGTCAACAACAACAACAATGTCAAATAAACAACAACAACAACGTCAAATAAACAACAACTAAAACAACGTCAAATAAACAACAACAATAACAACAACGTCAAGTAAACAACAACACCAACAACATCATCAACAACAACAACAGCAATGTCAAATAAACAACAACAACAACATCAACAACAACAACAATGTCAAATAAACAACATCAACAACAACATCAAATAAACAACAACAACGTCAACAACAACAACAATGTCAAATAAACAACAACAACAACTTCAAATAAACAACAACAACAACAACAAGAACATCAAATAAACAACAACAATAACAACAACAACAACAACAACGTCAAATAAACAACAACAACAACAACGTCAAATAAACAACAACAACAACATCAACAACAACAAAAACGTCAAATAAACAACAACAACAACGTCAACAACAACAACTACGTCAAATAAACAACAACAACAACAACAACAACAATGTCAACAACAACAATGTCAAATAAACAACAACAACACAAAATAAACAACAACAACTAAAACAACGTCAAATAAACAACAACAACAACAACGTCAAATAAACAAAACCACCACCACCACCAACAACAACAACAATGTCAAATAAACAACAACAACAACAACGTCAACAACAACAACAACAATGTCAAATAAACAACAATAACAACGTCAAATAAACAACAACAACAACAACGTCAAATAAACAACAACAACAACAACAACATCAAATAAACAACAACAACGTCAAATAAACAACAACAAATACAACAACGTCAAATAAACAACAACAACGTCAAATAAACAACAACAACAACAACAACAATAACAACAACAACAACGTCAAATAAACAACAACAACAACATCAAATAAATAACAACAACAACGTCAAATAAACAACTACAAAAACAACAACAACAAAAACGTCAAATAAACAACAACAACAACGTCAACAACAACAACAATGTCAAATAGACAACAACAACAACAACACCGTCAAATAAACAACAACAACAACATCAAATAAACAACAACAACAACAACGTCAAATAAATAACAACAACGTCAAATAAACAACAACAACAACAACAACAACGTCAAATAAACAACAACAACAACAACGTCAACAACAACGTCAACAACAACAACAACAACGTCAAATAAACAACAACAACGTCAAATAAACAATAACAACAACAACAACAATGTCAAATAAATAACAACAACAACATCAAATAAACAACAACAACAACGTCAAATAAACAACAACAACAACAACGTCAAATAAATAACAATAACAACAACAACGTCAACAACAACAACATCAAATAATCAACAACAACAACGTCCAATAAACAACAACAAGAACGTCAAATAAACAACAACAATAACAACAACGTCAAATAAACAACAATAACAATGTCAAATAAACAACAACAACGTCTAATAAACAATAAAAACAACAACAACGTCAAATAAATAACAACAACAACAACGTCAAATAAATAACATCAACAACAGCGTCAAATAAACAACAACAACACCAACGTCAAATAAACAACAACAACAACATCAAATAAACAACAATAACAACGTCAAATAAACAACAACAATAACAACAACAACAACGTCAAATAAACGACAACAACAACGTCAAATAGACAATAACAACAACGTCAAATAAACAACAACATCAACAACAACAAAAACGTCAAATAAACAACAACAACAACAACGTCAACAACAACAACTACGTCAAATAAAGAACAACAACAACGTCAAATAAACAACAACAACAACAACAATGTCAAATAAACAACACCAACAACAACAACAACAACGTCAACAACAACAACAATGTCAAATAAACAACAACAACAACATCAAATAAACAACAACAACAACATCGAATAAACAACAACAACAACAACAACGTCAAATAAACAACAACAACAACATCAACAACAACAAAAACGTCAAATAAACAACAACAACAACGTCAACAACAACAACTACGTCAAATAAATAACAACCACAACAATGTCAACAACAACAATGTCAAATAAACAACAACAACGTCAAATAAATAACAATAATAACAACATCAAATAAACAACAACAACAACAACACCAACGTCAAATAAACAACAACAATAACAACAATAACAACGTCAAATAAACAACAACAACAACGTCAAAAAAACAACAACAACGACAACAACAATGTCAAATAAACAACAGCAACAACGTCAAATAAACAACAACAACAACAACAACGTCAGCAACAATAATAACGCCAAATAAACAACAACAACAACGTCAAATAAACAACAACAACATCAACAACAACGTCAAATAAACAACAGCAACAACAACGTCAAATAAATAACAACAATAACAACAACGTCAAATAAGCAACAACAACAACAACAACAAATACAACAACAACAACAACAACAACAACGTCAAATATCAAAAACAATGTCAAATAAACAACAATAAAAACGTCAAATAAACAACAACAACAACAACAACGTCAAATAAACAATAACAACAACAACAACGTCAAATAAATAACAACAATAACATCGTCAAATAAACAACAACAACACCAACGTCAAATAAATAACAACAACAACATCAAATAAACAACAACAACAACAACAACGTCAAATAAACAACAACAATAACAACAACAACAACAACGTCAAATAAACAACAACAACAACGTCAAATAAACAATAACAACAACGTCAAATAAACAACAACAACAACAAAAATGTCAAATAAACAACAACAACAACAACAACAATGGCAACAACAACAACTAAGTCAAATAAACAACAACAACAACGTCAAATAAACAACAACAACAACAATGTCAACAACAACAACGTCGAATAAACAACAACAACAACTAAAACAACGTCAAATAAACAACAACAACAATAACAACGTCAAATAAACAACAACACCAACAACGTCAACAACAACAACAACAACAATGCCAAAGAAACAACAACAACAACAATGTCAACAACAACAACAATGTCAAAAAAACAACAACAACAACGTCAAATAAACAACAACTAAAACAACGTCAAATAAACAACAACAATAACAACAACGTCAAGTAAACAACAACACCAACAACATCAACAACAACAACAACAGCAATGTCAAATAAACAACAACAACAACATCAACAACAACAACAATGTCAAATAAACAACATCAACAACAACATCAAATAAACAACAACAACGTCAACAACAACTACAATGTCAAATAAACAACAACAACATCAAATAAACAACAACAACAACAAGAACATCAAATAAACAACAACAATAACAACAACAACAACAACAACAACGTCAAATAAACAACAACAACAACGTCAAATAAACAACAACAACATCAACAACAACAAAAACGTCAAATAAACAACAACAACAACAACGTCAACAACAACAACTACGTCAAATAAACAACAACAACAACAACAACAACAATGTCAACAACAACAATGTCAAATAAACAACAACAACACAAAATAAACAACAACAACAACAACAACAACTAAAACAACGTCAAATAAACAACAACAACAACAACGTCAAATAAACAACACCACCACCAACAACAACAACAACAATGTCAAATAAACAACAACAACAACAACGTCAACAACAACAACAACAATGTCAAATAAACAACAATAACAACGTCAAATAAACAACAACAACAACAACGTCAAATAAACAACAACAACAACAACATCAAATAAACAACAACAACGTCAAATAAACAACAACAAATACAACAACGTCAAATAAACAACAACAACAACAACAACAACAATAACAACAACAACAACGTCAAATAAACAACAACAACAACATCAAATAAATAACAACAACAACGTCAAATAAACAACTACAAAAACAACAACAACAAAAACGTCAAATAAACAACAACAACAACGTCAACAACAACAACAATGTCAAATAGACAACAACAACAACAACACCGTCAAATAAACAACAACAACAACATCAAATAAACAACAACAACAACAACAACAACAACGTCAAATAAACAACAACAACGTCAAATAAACAACAACAACAACAACAACGTCAAATAAACAACAACAACAACGTCAACAACAACAACAACGTCAACAACAACAACAACAACAACGTCAAATAAACAACAACAACGTCAAATAAACAATAACAACAACAACAACAATGTCAAATAAATAACAACAACAACATCAAATAAACAACAACAACAACGTCAAATAAACAACAACAACAACAACAACGTCAAATAAATAACAATAACAACAACAACGTCAATAACAACAACATCAAATAAACAACAACAACAACGTCCAATAAACAACAACAACAACGTCAAATAAACAACAACAATAACAACAACGTCAAATAAACAACAATAACAATGTCAAATAAACAACAACAACGTCTAATAAACAATAAAAACAACAACAACGTCAAATAAATAACAACAACAACAACGTCAAATAAATAACATCAACAACAGCGTCAAATAAACAACAACAACACCAACGTCAAATAAACAACAACAACAACATCAAATAAACAACAATAACAACGTCAAATAAACAACAACAATAACAACAACAACAACGTCAAATAAACGACAACAACAACGTCAAATAGACAATAACAACAACGTCAAATAAACAACAACATCAACAACAACAAAAACGTCAAATAAACAACAACAACAACAACGTCAACAACAACAACTACGTCAAATAAAGAACAACAACAACGTCAAATAAACAACAACAACAACAACAATGTCAAATAAACAACAACAACAACAACAACGTCAACAACAACAACAATGTCAAATAAACAACAACAACAACATCAAATAAACAACAACAACAACATCGAATAAACAACAACAACAACAACGTAAAATAAACAACAACAACAACAACATCAACAACAACAAAAACGTCAAATAAACAACAACAACAACAACGTCAACAACAACAACTACGTCAAATAAATAACAACCACAACAATGTCAACAACAACAATGTCAAATAAACAACAACAACAACAACGTCAAATAAATAACAACAATAACAACATCAAATAAACAACAACAACAACACCAACGTCAAATAAACAACAACAATAACAACAACAACAACGTCAAATAAACAACAACAACAACGTCAAAAAAACAACAACAACGACAACAACAATGTCAAATAAACAACAGCAACAACGTCAAATAAACAACAACAACAACAACAACGTCAGCAACAATAATAACGCCAAATAAACAACAACAACAACAACAACGTCAAATAAACAACAACAACATCAACAACAACGTCAAATAAACAACAGCAACAACAACGTCAAATAAATAACAACAATAACAACAACGTCAAATAAGCAACAACAACAACAACAACAACAAATACAACAACAACAACAACAACGTCAAATATCAAAAACAATGTCAAATAAACAATAATAAAAACGTCAAATAAACAACAACAACAACAACAACGTCAAATAAACAATAACAACAACAACAACGTCAAATAAATAACAACAATAACATCGTCAAATAAACAACAACAACACCAACGTCAAATAAATAACAACAACAACATCAAATAAACAACAACAACAACAACAACGTCAAATAAACAACAACAATAACAACAACAACAACGTCAAATAAACAACAACAACAACGTCAAATAAACAATAACAACAACGTCAAATAAACAACAACAACAACAAAAATGTCAAATAAACAACAACAACAACAACAATGGAAACAACAACAACTAAGTCAAATAAACAACAACAACAACGTCAAATAAACAACAACAACAACAACAATGTCAACAACAACAACGTCGAATAAACAACAACAACAACTAAAACAACGTCAAATAAACAACAACAACAACAATAACAACGTCAAATAAACAACAACACCAACAACGTCAACAACAACAACAACAACAATGCCAAAGAAACAACAACAACAACAATGTCAACAACAACAACAATGTCAAATAAACAACAACAACAACGTCAAATAAACAACAACTAAAACAACGTCAAATAAACAACAACAATAACAACAACGTCAAGTAAACAACAACACCAACAACATCAACAACAACAACAACAGCAACGTCAAATAAACAACAACAACAACATCAACAACAACAACAATGTCAAATAAACAACATCAACAACAACATCAAATAAACAACAACAACGTCAACAATAACAACAATGTCAAATAAACAACAACAACAACATCAAATAAACAACAACAACAACAAGAACATCAAATAAACAACAACAATAACAACAACAACAACAACGTCAAATAAACAACAACAACAACAACAACGTCAAATAAACAACAACAACAACATCAACAACAACAAAAACGTCAAATAAACAACAACAACAACAACGTCAACAACAACAACTACGTCAAATAAACAACAACAACAACAACAACAACAACAATGTCAACAACAACAATGTCAAATAAACAACAACAACACAAAATAAACAACAACAACAACTAAAACAACGTCAAATAAACAACAACAACAACAACGTCAAATAAACAACACCACCACCAACAACAACAACAACAACAATGTCAAATAAACAACAACAACAACAACGTCAACAACAACAACAACAATGTCAAATAAACAACAATAACAACGTCAAATAAACAACAACAACAACAACGTCAAATAAACAACAACAACAACAACAACATCAAATAAACAACAACAACGTCAAATAAACAACAACAAATACAACAACGTCAAATAAACAACAACAACAACAACAACAATAACAACAACAACAACGTCAAATAAACAACAACAACAACATCAAATAAATAACAACAACAACGTCAAATAAACAACTACAAAAACAACAACAACAAAAACGTCAAATAAACAACAACAACAACGTCAACAACAACAACAATGTCAAATAGACAACAACAACAACAACACCGTCAAATAAACAACAACAACAACATCAAATAAACAACAACAACAACAACAACGTCAAATAAACAACAACAACGTCAAATAAACAACAACAACAACAACAACGTCAAATAAACAACAACAACAACAACGTCAACAACAACAACAACGTCAACAACAACAACAACAACAACGTCAAATAAACAACAACAACGTCAAATAAACAATAACAACAACAACAACAATGTCAAATAAATAACAACAACAACATCAAATAAACAACAACAACAACGTCAAATAAACAACAACAACAACAACAACGTCAAATAAATAACAATAACAACAACAACGTCAACAACAACAACATCAAATAAACAACAACAACAACGTCCAATAAACAACAACAACAACGTCAAATAAACAACAACAATAACAACAACGTCAAATAAACAACAATAACAATGTCAAATAAACAACAACAACGTCTAATAAACAATAAAAACAACAACAACGTCAAATAAATAACAACAACAACAACAACGTCAAATAAATAAAATCAACAACAGCGTCAAATAAACAACAACAACACCAACGTCAAATAAACAACAACAACAACATCAAATAAACAACAATAACAACGTCAAATAAACAACAACAATAACAACAACAACAACGTCAAATAAACGACAACAACAACGTCAAATAGACAATAACAACAACGTCAAATAAACAACAACATCAACAACAACAAAAACGTCAAATAAACAACAACAACAACTACGTCAAATAAAGAACAACAACAACGTCAAATAAACAACAACAACAACAACAATGTCAAATAAACAACAACAACAACAACAACGTCAACAACAACAACAATGTCAAATAAACAACAACAACAACATCAAATAAACAACAACAACAATAACATCGAATAAACAACAACAACAACAACGTAAAATAAACAACAACAACAACAACATCAACAACAACAAAAACGTCAAATAAACAACAACAACAACAACGTCAACAACAACTACGTCAAATAAATAACAACCACAACAATGTCAAATAAACAACAACAACAACGTCAAATAAATAACAACAATAACAACATCAAATAAACAACAACAACAACAACACCAACGTCAAATAAACAACAACAATAACAACAACAACAATGTCAAATAAACAACAACAACAACGTCAAATAAACAATAACAACAACGTCAAATAAACAACAACAACAACAAAAATGTCAAATAAACAACAACAACAACAATGGCAACAACAACAACTAAGTCAAATAAACAACAACAACAACGTCAAATAAACAACAACAACAACAATGTCAACAACAACAACATCGAATAAACAACAACAACAACAACAACGTCAAATAAATAACAACAACAACAACAACGTCAAATAAATAACATCAACAACAGCGTCAAATAAACAACAACAACACCAACGTCAAATAAACAACAACAACAACATCAAATAAACAACAATAACAACGTCAAATAAACAACAACAATAACAACAACAACAACGTCAAATAAACGACAACAACAACGTCAAATAGACAATAACAACAACGTCAAATAAACAACAACATCAACAACAACAAAAAACGTCAAATAAACAACAACAACAACAACGTCAACAACAACAACTACGTCAAATAAAGAACAACAACAACGTCAAATAAACAACAACAACAACAACAATGTCAAATAAACAACAACAACAACAACAACGTCAACAACAACAACAATGTCAAATAAACAACAACAACAACATCAAATAAACAACAACAACAACATCGAATAAACAACAACAACAACAACAACGTCAAATAAACAACAACAACAACAACATCAACAACAACAAAAACGTCAAATAAACAACAACAACAACAACAACGTCAACAACAACAACTACGTTAAATAAATAACAACCACAACAATGTCAACAACAACAATGTCAAATAAACAACAACAACAACAACAAAAATGTCAAATAAACAACAACAACAACAATGGCAACAACAACAACTAAGTCAAATAAACAACAACAACAACGTCAAATAAACAACAACAACAACAACGTCGAATAAACAACAACAACAACTAAAACAACGTCAAATAAACAACAACAACAATAACAACGTCAAATAAACAACAACACCAACAACGTCAACAACAACAACAACAACAATGCCAAATAAACAACAACAACAACAACAACGTCAACAACAACAACAACAATGTCAAATAAACAACAACAACAACGTCAAATAAACAACAACTAAAACATCGTCAAATAAACAACAACAACACCAACGTCAAATAAATAACAACAACAACATCAAATAAACAACAACAACAACAACGTCAAATAAACAACAACAATAACAACAACAACAACGTCAAATAAACAACAACAACAACGTCAAATAAACAATAACAACAACGTCAAATAAACAACAACAACAACAAAAATGTCAAATAAACAACAACAACAACAACAATGGCAACAACAACAACTAAGTCAAATAAACAACAACAACAACGTCAAATAAACAACAACAACAACAATGTCAACAACAACAACGTCGAATAAACAACAACAACAACTAAAACAACGTCAAATAAACAACAACAACAACAATAACAACGTCAAATAAACAACAACACCAACAACGTCAACAACAACAACAACAATGCCAAAGAAACAACAATAACAACAATGTCAACAACAACAACAATGTCAAATAAACAACAACAACAACGTCAAATAAACAACAACTAAAACAACGTCAAATAAACAACAACAATAACAACAACGTCAAGTAAACAACAACACCAACAACATCATCAACAACAACAACAACAATGTCAAATAAACAACAACAACAACATCAACAACAACAACAATGTCAAATAAACAACATCAACAACAACATCAAATAAACAACAACAACGTCAACAACAACAACAATGTCAAATAAACAACAACAACAACTTCAAATAAACAACAACAACAACAACAAGAACATCAAATAAACAACAACAATAACAACAACAACAACAACAACGTCAAATAAACAACAACAACAACAACGTCAAATAAACAACAACAATAACATCAACAACAACAAAAACGTCAAATAAACAACAACAACAACAACGTCAACAACAACAACTACGTCAAATAAACAACAACAACAACAACAACAATGTCAACAACAACAATGTCAAATATACAACAACAACACAAAATAAACAACAACAACTAAAACAACGTCAAATAAACAACAACAACAACAACGTCAAATAAACAAAACCACCACCAACAACAACAACAACAACAATGTCAAATAAACAACAACAACAACAACAACGTCAACAACAACAACAACAATGTCAAATAAACAACAATAACAACGTCAAATAAACAACAACAACAACAACGTCAAATAAACAACAACAACAACAACATCAAATAAACAACAACAACGTCAAATAAACAACAACAAATACAACAACGTCAAATAAACAACAACAACGTCAAATAAACAACAACAACAACAACAACAATAACAACAACAACAACGTCAAATAAACAACAACAACAACATCAAATAAATAACAACAACAACGTCAAATAAACAACTACAAAAACAACAACAACAAAAACGTCAAATAAACAACAACAACAACGTCAACAACAACAACAATGTCAAATAGACAACAACAACAACAACACCGTCAAATAAACAACAACAACAACATCAAATAAACAACAACAACAACAACAACGTCAAATAAACAACAACAACGTCAAATAAACAACAACAACAACAACAACGTCAAATAAACAACAACAACAACAACGTCAACAACAACAACAACGTCAACAACAACAACAACAACAACGTCAAATAAACAACAACAACGTAAAATAAACAATAACAACAACAACAACAATGTCAAATAAATAACAACAACAACATCAAATAAACAACAACAACAACGTCAAATAAACAACAACAACAACAACAACGTCAAATAAATAACAATAACAACAACAACGTCAACAACAACAACATCAAATAAACACCAACAACAACGTCTAATAAACAACAACAACAACGTCAAATAAACAACAACAATAACAACAACGTCAAATAAACAACAATAACAATGTCAAATAAACAACAACAACGTCTAATAAACAATAAAAACAACAACAACGTCAAATAAATAACAACAACAACAACAACGTCAAATAAATAACATCAACAACAGCGTCAAATAAACAACAACAACACCAACGTCAAATAAACAACAACAACAACATCAAATAAACAACAATAACAACGTCAAATAAACAACAACAATAACAACAACAACAACGTCAAATAAACGACAACAACAACGTCAAATAGACAATAACAACAACGTCAAATAAACAACAACATCAACAACAACAAAAACGTCAAATAAACAACAACAACAACTACGTCAAATAAAGAACAACAACAACGTCAAATAAACAACAACAACAACAACAATGTCAAATAAACAACAACAACAACAACAACGTCAACAACAACAACAATGTCAAATAAACAACAACAACAACATCAAATAAACAACAACAACAATAACATCGAATAAACAACAACAACAACAACGTAAAATAAACAACAACAACAACAACATCAACAACAACAAAAACATCAAATAAACAACAACAACAACAACGTCAACAACAACTACGTCAAATAAATAACAACCACAACAATGTCAAATAAACAACAACAACAACGTCAAATAAATAACAACAATAACAACATCAAATAAACAACAACAACAACAACACCAACGTCAAATAAACAACAACAATAACAACAACAACAATGTCAAATAAACAACAACAACAACGTCAAATAAACAATAACAACAACGTCAAATAAACAACAACAACAACAAAAATGTCAAATAAACAACAACAACAACAATGGCAACAACAACAACTAAGTCAAATAAACAACAACAACAACGTCAAATAAACAACAACAACAACAATGTCAACAACAACAACATCGAATAAACAACAACAACAACAACAACGTCAAATAAATAACAACAACAACAACAACGTCAAATAAATAACATCAACAACAGCGTCAAATAAACAACAACAACACCAACGTCAAATAAACAACAACAACAACATCAAATAAACAACAATAACAACGTCAAATAAACAACAACAATAACAACAACAACAACGTCAAATAAACGACAACAACAACGTCAAATAGACAATAACAACAACGTCAAATAAACAACAACATCAACAACAAAAAAAACGTCAAATAAACAACAACAACAACAACGTCAACAACAACAACTACGTCAAATAAAGAACAACAACAACAACGTCAAATAAACAACAACAACAACAACAATGTCAAATAAACAACAACAACAACAACAACGTCAACAACAACAACAATGTCAAATAAACAACAACAACAACATCAAATAAACAACAACAACAACATCGAATAAACAACAACAACAACAACAACGTCAAATAAACAACAACAACAACAACATCAACAACAACAAAAACGTCAAATAAACAACAACAACAACAACAACGTCAACAACAACAACTACGTTAAATAAATAACAACCACAACAATGTCAACAACAACAATGTCAAATAAACAACAACAACAACAACAAAAATGTCAAATAAACAACAACAACAACAATGGCAACAACAACAACTAAGTCAAATAAACAACAACAACAACGTCAAATAAACAACAACAACAACAACGTCGAATAAACAACAACAACAACTAAAACAACGTCAAATAAACAACAACAACAATAACAACGTCAAATAAACAACAACACCAACAACGTCAACAACAACAACAACAACAATGCCAAATAAACAACAACAACAACAACAACGTCAACAACAACAACAACAATGTCAAATAAACAACAACAACAACGTCAAATAAACAACAACTAAAACATCGTCAAATAAACAACAACAACACCAACGTCAAATAAATAACAACAACAACATCAAATAAACAACAACAACAACAACGTCAAATAAACAACAACAATAACAACAACAACAACGTCAAATAAACAACAACAACAACGTCAAATAAACAATAACAACAACGTCAAATAAACAACAACAACAACAAAAATGTCAAATAAACAACAACAACAACAACAATGGCAACAACAACAACTAAGTCAAATAAACAACAACAACAACGTCAAATAAACAACAACAACAACAATGTCAACAACAACAACGTCGAATAAACAACAACAACAACTAAAACAACGTCAAATAAACAACAACAACAACAATAACAACGTCAAATAAACAACAACACCAACAACGTCAACAACAACAACAACAATGCCAAAGAAACAACAATAACAACAATGTCAACAACAACAACAATGTCAAATAAACAACAACAACAACGTCAAATAAACAACAACTAAAACAACGTCAAATAAACAACAACAATAACAACAACGTCAAGTAAACAACAACACCAACAACATCATCAACAACAACAACAGCAATGTCAAATAAACAACAACAACAACATCAACAACAACAACAATGTCAAATAAACAACATCAACAACAACATCAAATAAACAACAACAACGTCAACAACAACAACAATGTCAAATAAACAACAACAACAACTTCAAATAAACAACAACAACAACAACAAGAACATCAAATAAACAACAACAATAACAACAACAACAACAACAACGTCAAATAAACAACAACAACAACAACAACGTCAAATAAACAACAACAATAACATCAACAACAACAAAAACGTCAAATAAACAACAACAACAACAACGTCAACAACAACAACTACGTCAAATAAACAACAACAACAACAACAACAATGTCAACAACAACAATGTCAAATATACAACAACAACACAAAATAAACAACAACAACTAAAACAACGTCAAATAAACAACAACAACAACAACGTCAAATAAACAAAACCACCACCAACAACAACAACAACAACAATGTCAAATAAACAACAACAACAACAACGTCAACAACAACAACAACAATGTCAAATAAACAACAATAACAACGTCAAATAAACAACAACAACAACAACGTCAAATAAACAACAACAACAACAACATCAAATAAACAACAACAACGTCAAATAAACAACAACAAATACAACAACGTCAAATAAACAACAACAACGTCAAATAAACAACAACAACAACAACAATAACAACAACAACAACGTCAAATAAACAACAACAACAACATCAAATAAATAACAACAACAACGTCAAATAAACAACTACAAAAACAACAACAACAAAAACGTCAAATAAACAACAACAACAACGTCAACAACAACAACAATGTCAAATAGACAACAACAACAACAACACCGTCAAATAAACAACAACAACAACATCAAATAAACAACAACAACAACAACAACGTCAAATAAACAACAACAACGTCAAATAAACAACAACAACAACAACAACAACGTCAAATAAACAACAACAACAACAACGTCAACAACAACAACAACGTCAACAACAACAACAACAACAACGTCAAATAAACAACAACAACGTCAAATAAACAATAACAACAACAACAACAATGTCAAATAAATAACAACAACAACATCAAATAAACAACAACAACAACGTCAAATAAACAACAACAACAACAACAACGTCAAATAAATAACAATAACAACAACAACGTCAACAACAACAACATCAAATAAACACCAACAACAACGTCTAATAAACAACAACAACAACGTCAAATAAACAACAACAATAACAACAACGTCAAATAAACAACAATAACAATGTCAAATAAACAACAACAACGTCTAATAAACAATAAAAACAACAACAACGTCAAATAAATAACAACAACAACAACGTCAAATAAATAACATCAACAACAGCGTCAAATAAACAACAACAACACCAACGTCAAATAAACAACAACAACAACATCAAATAAACAACAATAACAACGTCAAATAAACAACAACAATAACAACAACAACAACGTCAAATAAACGACAACAACAACGTCAAATAGACAATAACAACAACGTCAAATAAACAACAACATCAACAACAACAAAAACGTCAAATAAACAACAACAACAACAACGTCAACAACAACAACTATGTCAAATAAAGAACAACAACAACGTCAAATAAACAACAACAACAACAACAATGTCAAATAAACAACAACAACAACAACAACGTCAACAACAACAACAATGTCAAATAAACAACAACAACAACAACATCAAATAAACAACAACAACAACAACATCGAATAAACAACAACAACAACAACAACGTAAAATAAACAACAACAACAACAACATCAACAACAACAAAAACGTCAAATAAACAACAACAACAACAACGTCAACAACAACAACTACGTCAAATAAATAACAACCACAACAATGTCAACAACAACAATGTCAAATAAACAACAACAACAACAACAACGTCAAATAAATAACAACAATAACAACATCAAATAAACAACAACAACAACAACACCAACGTCAAATAAACAACAACAATAACAACAACAACAACGTCAAATAAACAACAACAACAACAACGTCAAAAAAACAACAACAACGACAACAACAATGTCAAATAAACAACAGCAACAACGTCAAATAAACAACAACAACAACAACAACGTCAGCAACAATAATAACGCCAAATAAACAACAACAACAACAACGTCAAATAAACAACAACAACATCAACAACAACGTCAAATAAACAACAGCAACAACAACGTCAAATAAATAACAACAATAACAACAACGTCAAATAGGCAACAACAACAACAACAACAAATACAACAACAACAACAACAACGTCAAATATCAAAAACAATGTCAAATAAACAACAATAAAAACGTCAAATAAACAACAACAACAACAACAACGTCAAATAAACAATAACAACAACAACAACGACAAATAAATAACAACAATAACATCGTCAAATAAACAACAACAACACCAACGTCAAATAAATAACAACAACAACATCAAATAAACAACAACAACAACAACAACGTCAAATAAACAACAACAATAACAACAACAACAACGTCAAATAAACAACAACAACAACGTCAAATAAACAATAACAACAACGTCAAATAAACAACAACAACAACAAAAATGTCAAATAAACAACAACAACAACAACAACAACAATGGCAACAACAACAACTAAGTCAAATAAACAACAACAACAACGTCAAATAAACAACAACAACAACAATGTCAACAACAACAACGTCGAATAAACAACAACAACAACTAAAACAACGTCAAATAAACAACAACAACAACAATAACAACGTCAAATAAACAACAACACCAACAACGTCAACAACAACAACAACAACAATGCCAAAGAAACAACAACAACAACAATGTCAACAACAACAACAATGTCAAATAAACAACAACAACAACGTCAAATAAACAACAACTAAAACAACGTCAAATAAACAACAACAATAACAACAACGTCAAGTAAACAACAACACCAACAACATCAACAACAACAACAACAGCAACGTCAAATAAACAACAACAACAACATCAACAACAACAACAATGTCAAATAAACAACATCAACAACAACATCAAATAAACAACAACAACGTCAACAATAACAACAATGTCAAATAAACAACAACAACAACATCAAATAAACAACAACAACAACAAGAACATCAAATAAACAACAACAATAACAACAACAACAACAACGTCAAATAAACAACAACAACAACAACGTCAAATAAACAACAACAACAACATCAACAACAACAAAAACGTCAAATAAACAACAACAACAACAACGTCAACAACAACAACTACGTCAAATAAACAACAACAACAACAACAACAACAACAATGTCAACAACAACAATGTCAAATAAACAACAACAACACAAAATAAACAACAACAACAACAACAACAACAACTAAAACAACGTCAAATAAACAACAACAACAACAACGTCAAATAAACAACACCACCACCAACAACAACAACAACAACAACAACAATGTCAAATAAACAACAACAACAACAACGTCAACAACAACAACAACAATGTCAAATAAACAACAATAACAACGTCAAATAAACAACAACAACAACAACGTCAAATAAACAACAACAACAACAACATCAAATAAACAACAACAACGTCAAATAAACAACAACAAATACAACAACGTCAAATAAACAACAACAACAACAACAACAATAACAACAACAACAACGTCAAATAAACAACAACAACAACATCAAATAAATAACAACAACAACGTCAAATAAACAACTACAAAAACAACAACAACAAAAACGTCAAATAAACAACAACAACAACGTCAACAACAACAACAATGTCAAATAGACAACAACAACAACAACACTGTCAAATAAACAACAACAACAACATCAAATAAACAACAACAACAACAACAACGTCAAATAAACAACAACAACGTCAAATAAACAACAACAACAACAACAACGTCAAATAAACAACAACAACAACAACGTCAACAACAACAACAACGTCAACAACAACAACAACAACAACGTCAAATAAACAACAACAACGTCAAATAAACAATAACAACAACAACAACAATGTCAAATAAATAACAACAACAACATCAAATAAACAACAACAACAACGTCAAATAAACAACAACAACAACAACAACGTCAAATAAATAACAATAACAACAACAACGTCAACAACAACAACATCAAATAAACAACAACAACAACGTCCAATAAACAACAACAACAACGTCAAATAAACAACAACAATAACAACAACGTCAAATAAACAACAATAACAATGTCAAATAAACAACAACAACGTCTAATAAACAATAAAAACAACAACAACGTCAAATAAATAACAACAACAACGTCAAATAAATAACATCAACAACAGCGTCAAATAAACAACAACAACACCAACGTCAAATAAACAACAACAACAACATCAAATAAGCAACAATAACAACGTCAAATAAACAACAACAATAACAACAACAACAACGTCAAATAAACGACAACAACAACGTCAAATAGACAATAACAACAACGTCAAATAAACAACAACATCAACAACAACAAAAACGTCAAATAAACAACAACAACAACAACGTCAACAACAACAACTACGTCAAATAAAGAACAACAACAACGTCAAATAAACAACAACAACAACAACAATGTCAAATAAACAACAACAACAACAACAACGTCAACAACAACAACAATGTCAAATAAACAACAACAACAACATCAAATAAACAACAACAACAATAACATCGAATAAACAACAACAACAACAACAACGTAAAATAAACAACAACAACAACAACATCAACAACAACAAAAACGTCAAATAAACAACAACAACAACAACGTCAACAACAACAACTACGTCAAATAAATAACAACCACAACAATGTCAAATAAACAACAACAACAACGTCAAATAAATAACAACAATAACAACATCAAATAAACAACAACAACAACAACACCAACGTCAAATAAACAACAACAATAACAACAACAACAATGTCAAATAAACAACAACAACAACGTCAAATAAACAATAACAACAACGTCAAATAAACAACAACAACAACAAAAATGTCAAATAAACAACAACAACAACAATGGCAACAACAACTAAGTCAAATAAACAACAACAACAACGTCAAATAAACAACAACAACAACAATGTCAACAACAACAACATCGAATAAACAACAACAACAAAAACAACGTCAAATAAATAACAACAACAACAACAACAACATCAAATAAATAACATCAACAACAGCGTCAAATAAACAACAACAACACCAACGTCAAATAAACAACAACAACAACATCAAATAAACAACAATAACAACGTCAAATAAACAACAACAATAACAACAACAACAACGTCAAATAAACGACAACAACAACGTCAAATAGACAATAACAACAACGTCAAATAAACAACAACATCAACAACAACAAAAACGTCAAATAAACAACAACAACAACAACGTCAACAACAACAACTACGTCAAATAAAGAACAACAACAACGTCAAATAAACAACAACAACAACAACAACAATGTCAAATAAACAACAACAACAACAACAACGTCAACAACAACAACAATGTCAAATAAACAACAACAACAACATCAAATAAACAACAACAACAACATCGAATAAACAACAACAACAACAACAACGTCAAATAAACAACAACAACAACAACATCAACAACAACAAAAACGTCAAATAAACAACAACAACAACAACGTCAACAACAACAACTACGTCAAATAAATAACAACCACAACAATGTCAACAACAACAATGTCAAATAAACAACAACAACAACAACAAAAATGTCAAATAAACAACAACAACAACAATGGCAACAACAACAACTAAGTCAAATAAACAACAACAACAACGTCAAATAAACAACAACAACAACAACAACGTCGAATAAACAACAACAACAACTAAAACAACGTCAAATAAACAACAACAACAATAACAACGTCAAATAAACAACAACACCAACAACGTCAACAACAACAACAACAACAATGCCAAATAAACAACAACAACAACAACAACGTCAACAACAACAACAACAATGTCAAATAAACAACAACAACAACGTCAAATAAACAACAACTAAAACAACGTCAAATAAACAACAACAATAACAACAACGTCAAGTAAACAACAACACCAACAACATCAACAACAACAACAGCAATGTCAAATAAACAACAACAACAACATCAACAACAACAACAATGTCAAATAAACAACAACAACAACATCAAATAAACAACAACAATGTCAAATAAACAACAACAACAACACCATCAAATAAACAACAACAACAAGAACGTCAAATAAACAACAACAATAACAACAACAACAACAACGTCAAATAAACAACAACAACGTCAAATAAACAACAACAACAACAACATCAACAACAACAAAAACGTCAAATAAACAACAACAACAACGTCAACAACAACAACTACGTCAAATAAACAACAACAACAACAATGTCAACAACAACAATGTCAAATAAACAACAACAACATCAAATAAACAACAACAACAACAACAACAAATAAAACAACGTCAAATAAATAACAACAACAACAACAACATCAAATAAACAACACCACCACCACCACCAACAACAACAACAACAATGTCAAATAAACAACAACAACAACAACGTCAACAACAACAACAACAATGTCAAATAAACAACAATAAAAACGTCAAATAAACAACAACAACAACAACAACAACGTCAAATAAACAACAACAACAACAACATTAAATAAACAACAACAACGTCAAATAAACAACAACAAATACAACAACGTCAAATAAACAACAACAACAACGTCAAATAAATAACAACAACAACAACAATAACAACAACAACAACAACGTCAAATAAATAACAACAACAATGTCAAATAAACAACTACAAAAACAACAACAACAACGTCAACAACAACAACAACGTCAAATAAACAACAACAACAACAACAACGTCAAATAAACAACAACAACAACATCAAATAAACAACAACAACAACAACGTAAAATAAACAACAACAACAACAACGTCAAATAAACAACAACAACAACGTCAAATAAACAACAACAACAACAACGTCAACAACAACAACAACAACAACAACGTCAAATAAACAACAACAACGTCAAATAAACAATAACAACAACAACAACAACAACGTCAACAACAACAACGTCAACAACAACAACAACAACAACGTCAACAACAACAACAACAACAACGTCAAATAAACAACAACAACGTCAAATAAACAATAACAACAACAACAACAATGTCAAATAAACAACAACAACAGCGTCAAATAAACAACAACAACAACGTCAAATAAACAACAACAACAACAACAACGTCAAATAAATAACAATAACAACAACAACGTCAACAACAACAACGTCAAATAAACAACAACAATAACAACGTCCAATAAACAACAACAACAACGTCAAATAAACAACAACAATAACAACAACGTCAAATAAACAACAATAACAATGTCAAATAAACAACAACAACAACAACGTCTAATAAACAATAAAAACAACAACAACGTCAAATAAATAACAACAACAACAACGTCAAATAAATAATATCAACAACAACGTCAAATAAACAACAACAACACCAACGTCAAATAAACAACAACAACAACATCAAATAAACAACAATAACAACGTCAAATAAACAACAACAATAACAACAACAACAACAACGTCAAATAAACAACAACAACAACGTCAAATAGACAATAACAACAATGTCAAATAAACAACAACATCAACAACATCAACAACAACAAAAACGTCAAATAAACAACAACAACAACAACAACGTCAACAACAACAACTACGTCAAATAAAGAACAACAACAACGTCAAATAAACAACAACAACAACAACAACAATGTCAAATAAACAACAACAACAACAACGTCAACAACAACAACAATGTCAAATAAACAACAACAACAACATCAAATAAACAACAACAACAACGTCGAATAAACAACAACAACAACAACAACAACAACGTCAAATAAACAACAACAACAACATCAACAACAACAAAAACGTCAAATAAACAACAACAACAACAACGTCAACAACAACAACTACGTCAAATAAATAACAACAACAACAATGTCAACAACAACAATGTCAAATAAACAACAACAACAACAACGTCAAATAAATAACAACAATAACAACGTCAAATAAACAACAACAACAACACCAACGTCAAATAAACAACAACAACAACATCAAATAAACAACAACAACAACAACAACGTCAAATAAACAACAACAATAACAACAACAACAACGTCAAATAAACAACAACAACAACGTCAAATAAACAATAACAACAACGTCAAATAAACAACAACAACAACAATGGCAAAAACAACAACTAAGTCAAATAAACAACAACAACAACGTCAAATAAACAACAACAACAACGTCAAATAAACAACAACAACAACAATGTCAACAACAACAACGTCGAATAAACAACAACAACAACGTCAAATAAACAACAATAAAAACGTCAAATAAACAACAACAACAACGTCAACAACAACAACAACAACAACAATGCCAAATAAACAACAACAACAACGTTAACAACAACAACAATGTCAAATAAACAACAACAATAACAACGTCAAATAAACAACAAATAAAACAACGTCAAATAAACAACAACTAAAACAACGTCAAATAAACAACAACAATAACAACAACGTCAAGTAAACAACAACACCAACAACATCAACAACAACAACAACAATGTCAAATAAACAACAACAACAACATCAACAACAACAACAATGTCAAATAAACAACAACAACAACAACATCAAATAAACAACAACAACGTCAACAACAACAACAATATCAAATAAACAACAACAACAACATCAAATAAACAACAACAACAAGAACGTCAAATAAACAACAACAATAACAACAACAACAACAACGTCAAATAAACAACAACAATAACAACAACAACGTCAAATAAACAACAACAACAACAACATCAACAACAACAAACACGTCAAATAAACAACAACAACAACGTCGACAATAACAACTACGTCAAATAAACAACAACAACAACAACAACAACAATGTCAACAACAACAATGTCAAATAAACAACAACAACACTAAATAAACAACAACAACAACAACTAAAACAACATCAAATAAACAACAACAACAACAACGTCAAATAAACAACACCACCACCACCACCACCATCAACAACAACAATGTCAATTAAACAACAACAACAACAACGTCAACAACAACAATAACAATGTCAAATAAACAACAACAACAACAACAACAACGTCAAATAAACAACAACAACAACATCAAATAAACAACAACAACGTCAAATAAACAACAATAAATACAACAACGTCAAATAAACAACAACAACAACGTCAAATAAACAACAACAACAACAACAACAACAACAACAACGCCAAATAAACAACAACAACAACGTCAAATAAATAACAACAACAACGTCAAATAAACAACTACAAAAACAATAACAACAAAAACGTCAAATAAACAACAACAACAACGTCAAATAAACAACAACAACAACGTCAACTAACCAACAACAACAACGTCAAATAAACAACAACAACAACAACAACGTCATATAAATAACAACAACAACGTCAAATAAACAACAACAATAACAACAATAACAACAACAACAACAACGTCAAATAAACAACATCAACAACGACAAATAAACAACAACAACGTCAAATAAACAACTACAAACACAACAACAACATCAACAACAACAAAAACGTCAAATAAACAACAACAACAACAATAACAACAACGTCGACAACAACAACAACGTCAAATAAACAACCACAACAACACCGTCAAATAAACAACAACAACAACAACAACAGCAACGTCAAATAAACAACAACAACAACGTCAAATAAACAACAACAACAACAATGTCAAATAAACAACAACAACAACAACAACGTCAACAACAACAACAACAACAACGTCAACAACAACAACAACGTCAAATAAACAACAACAACAACAACGTCAAATAAACAATAACAACAACAACAATGTCAAATATATAACAACAACAACAACAACGTCAAATAAACAACAACAACAACAACGTCAAATAAACAACAACAACGACAACAACAATGTCAAATAAACAACAGCAACAACGTCAAATAAACAACAACAACAACAACAACAACGTCAGCAACAATAATAACGCCAAATAAACAACAACAACAACAACGTCAAATAAACAACAACAACAACAACGTCAAATAAACAACAGCAACAACAACGTCAAATAAATAACAACAATAACAACAACGTCAAATAAGCAACAACAACAACAACAACAAATACAACAACAACAACAACAACGTCAAATAACAAAAACAATGTCAAATAAACAACAATAAAAACGTCAAATAAACAACAACAACAACAACAACGTCAAATAAACAATAACAACAACAACAACGTCAAATAAATAACAACAATAACATCGTCAAATAAACAACAACAACACCAACGTCAAATAAATAGCAACAACAACATCAAATAAACAACAACAACAACAACGTCAAATAAACAACAACAATAACAACAACAACAACGTCAAATAAACAACAACAACAACGTCAAATAAACAATAACAACAACGTCAAATAAACAACAACAACAACAAAAATGTCAAATAAACAACAACAACAACAATGGCAACAACAACAACTAAGTCAAATAAACAACAATAACAACGTCAAATAAACAACAACAACAACAATGTCAACAACAACAACGTCGAATAAACAGCAACAACAACTAAAACAACGTCAAATAAACAACAACAACAACAATAACAACGTCAAATAAACAACAACACCAACAACGTCAACAACAACAACAACAACAATGCCAAAGAAACAACAATAACAACAATGTCAACAACAACAACAATGTCAAATAAACAACAACAACAACGTCAAATAAACAACAACTAAAACAACGTCAAATAAACAACAACAATAACAACAACGTCAAGTAAACAACAACACCAACAACATCAACAACAACAACAACAGCAATGTCAAATAAACAACAACAACAACATCAACAACAACAACAATGTCAAATAAACAACATCAACAACAACATCAAATAAACAACAACAACGTCAACAACAACAACAATGTCAAATAAACAACAACAACAACTTCAAATAAACAACAACAACAACAACAAGAAGAACATCAAATAAACAACAACAATAACAACAACAACAACAACGTCAAATAAACAACAACAACAACAACGTCAAATAAACAACAACAACAACATCAACAACAACAAAAACGTCAAATAAACAACAACAACAACAACGTCAACAACAACAACTACGTCAAATAAACAACAACAACAACAACAATGTCAACAACAACAATGTCAAATAAACAACAACAACACAAAATAAACAACAACAACAACAACAACTAAAACAACGTCAAATAAACAACAACAACAACAACGTCAAATAAACAACACCACCACCAACAACAACAACAACAACAATGTCAAATAAACATCAATAACAACGTCAAATAAACAACAACAACAACAACGTCAAATAAACAACAACAACAACAACAACATCAAATAAACAACAACAACGTCAAATAAACAACAACAAATACAACAACGTCAAATAAACAACAACAACATCAAATAAACAACAACAACAACAACAATAACAACAACAACAACGTCAAATAAACAACAACAACAACATCAAATAAATAACAACAACAACGTCAAATAAACAACTACAAAAACAACAACAAAAAAAACGTCAAATAAACAACAACAACAACGTCAACAACAACAACAATGTCAAATAGACAACAACAACAACAACACCGTCAAATAAACAACAACAACAACATCAAATAAACAACAACAACAACAACGTCAAATAAATAACAACAACGTCAAATAAACAACAACAACAACAACAACAACGTCAAATAAACAACAACAACAACAACGTCAACAACAACAACAACGTCAACAACAACAACAACAACGTCAAATAAACAACAACAACGTCAAATAAACAATAACAACAACAACAACAATGTCAAATAAATAACAACAACAACATCAAATAAACAACAACAACAACGTCAAATAAACAACAACAACAACAACAACAACGTCAAATAAATAACAATAACAACAACAACGTCAACAACAACAACATCAAATAATCAACAACAACAACGTCCAATAAACAACAACAACAACGTCAAATAAACAACAACAATAACAACAACGTCAAATAAACAACAATAACAATGTCAAATAAACAACAACAACGTCTAATAAACAATAAAAACAACAACAACGTCAAATAAATAACAACAACAACAACGTCAAATAAATAACATCAACAACAGCGTCAAATAAACAACAACAACACCAACGTCAAATAAACAACAACAACAACATCAAATAAACAACAATAACAACGTCAAATAAACAACAACAATAACAACAACAACAACGTCAAATAAACGACAACAACAACGTCAAATAGACAATAACAACAACGTCAAATAAACAACAACATCAACAACAACAAAAACGTCAAATAAACAACAACAACAACAACGTCAACAACAACAACTACGTCAAATAAAGAACAACAACAACGTCAAATAAACAACAACAACAACAACAATGTCAAATAAACAACAACAACAACAACAACGTCAACAACAACAACAATGTCAAATAAACAACAACAACAACATCAAATAAACAACAACAACAACAACATCGAATAAACAACAACAACAACAACAACGTAAAATAAACAACAACAACAACAACAACATCAACAACAACAAAAACGTCAAATAAACAACAACAACAACAACGTCAACAACAACAACTACGTCAAATAAATTACAACCACAACAATGTCAACAACAACAATGTCAAATAAACAACAACAACAACAACAACGTCAAATAAATAACAACAATAACAACATCAAATAAACAACAACAACAACAACACCAACGTCAAATAAACAACAACAATAAAAACAACAACAACGTCAAATAAACAACAACAACAACGTCAAAAAAACAACAACAACGACAACAACAATGTCAAATAAACAACAGCAACAACGTCAAATAAACAACAACAACAACAACAACGTCAGCAACAATAATAACGCCAAATAAACAACAACAACAACAACGTCAAATAAACAACAACAACATCAACAACAACGTCAAATAAACAACAGCAACAACAACGTCAAATAAATAACAACAATAACAACAACATCAAATAAGCAACAACAACAACAACAACAAATACAACAACAACAACAACAACGTCAAATATCAAAAACAATGTCAAATAAACAACAATAAAAACGTCAAATAAACAACAACAACAACAACAACGTCAAATAAACAATAACAACAACAACAGCGTCAAATAAATAACAACAATAACATCGTCAAATAAACAACAACACCAACGTCAAATAAATAACAACAACAACATCAAATAAACAACAACAACAACAACAACGTCAAATAAACAACAACAATAACAACAACAACAACGTCAAATAAACAACAACAACAACGTCAAATAAACAATAACAACAACGTCAAATAAACAACAACAACAACAAAAATGTCAAATAAACAACAACAACAACAACAACAATGGCAACAACAACAACTAAGTCAAATAAACAACAACAACAACGTCAAATAAACAACAACAACAACAATGTCAACAACAACAACGTCGAATAAACAACAACAACAACTAAAACAACGTCAAATAAACAACAACAACAACAATAACAACGTCAAATAAACAACAACACCAACAACGTCAACAACAACAACAACAACAATGCCAAAGAAACAACAACAACAACAATGTCAACAACAACAACAATGTCAAATAAACAACAACAACAACGTCAAATAAACAACAACTAAAACAACGTCAAATAAACAACAACAATAACAACAACGTCAAGTAAACAACAACACCAACAACATCAACAACAACAACAACAGCAATGTCAAATAAACAACAACAACAACATCAACAACAACAACAATGTCAAATAAACAACATCAACAACAACATCAAATAAACAACAACAACGTCAACAACAACAACAATGTCAAATAAACAACAACAACAACATCAAATAAACAACAACAACAACAAGAACATCATATAAACAACAACAATAACAACAACAACAACAACGTCAAATAAACAACAACAACAACAACGTCAAATAAACAACAACAACAACATCAACAACAACAAAAACGTCAAATAAACAACAACAACAACAACGTCAACAACAACAACTACGTCAAATAAACAACAACAACAACAACAACAACAATGTCAACAACAACAATGTCAAATAAACAACAACAACACAAAATAAACAACAACAACAATAACAACAACAACAACAACGTCAAATAAACAACAACAACGTCAAATAAACAACAACAAATACAACAACGTCAAATAAACAACAACAACAACAACAACAATAACAACAACAACACCGTCAAATAAACAACAACAACAACATCAAATAAACAACAACAACAACAACAACGTCAAATAAACAACAACAACGTCAAATAAACAACAACAACAACAACAACGTCAAATAAACAACAACAACAACAACGTCAACAACAACAACAACGTCAACAACAACAACAACAACAACGTCAAATAAACAACAACAACGTCAAATAAACAATAACAACAACAACAATGTCAAATAAATAACAACAACAACATCAAATAAACAACAACAACAACGTCCAATAAACAACAACAACAACAACGTCAAATAAACAACAACAATAACAACAACGTCAAATAAACAACAATAACAATGTCAAATAAACAACAACAACGTCTAATAAACAATAAAAACAACAACAACGTCAAATAAATAACAACAACAACAACGTCAAATAAATAACATCAACAACAGCGTCAAATAAACAACAACAACACCAACGTCAAATAAACAACAACAACAACATCAAATAAACAACAATAACAACGTCAAATAAACAACAACAATAACAACAACAACAACGTCAAATAAACGACAACAACAACGTCAAATAGACAATAACAACAACGTCAAATAAACAACAACATCAACAACAACAAAAACGTCAAATAAACAACAACAACAACAACGTCAACAACAACAACTACGTCAAATAAAGAACAACAACAACGTCAAATAAACAACAACAACAACAACAATGTCAAATAAACAACAACAACAACAACAACGTCAACAACAACAACAATGTCAAATAAACAACAACAACAACATCAAATAAACAACAACAACAACAACATCGAATAAACAACAACAACAACAACAACGTCAAATAAACAACAACAACAACAACAACATCAACAACAACAAAAACGTCAAATAAACAACAACAACAACAACGTCAACAACAACAACTACGTCAAATAAATTACAACCACAACAATGTCAACAACAACAATGTCAAATAAACAACAACAACAACAACGTCAAATAAATAACAACAATAACAACGTCAAATAAACAACAACAACAACACCAACGTCAAATAAACAACAACAACATCAAATAAACAACAACAACAACAACAACAACGTCAAATAAACAACAACAATAACAACAACAACAACGTCAAATAAACAACAATAAAAACGTCAAATAAACAACAACAACAACAACGTCAAATAAACAATAACAACAACAACAACGTCAAATAAATAACAACAATAACATCGTCAAATAAACAACAACAACACCAACGTCAAATAAATAACAACAACAACATCAAATAAACAACAACAACAACAACAACAACGTCAAATAAACAACAACAATAACAACAACAACAACGTCAAATAAACAACAACAACAACGTCAAATAAACAATAACAACAACGTCAAATAAACAACAACAACAACAAAAATGTCAAATAAACAACAACAACAACAACAACAATGGCAACAACAACAACTAAGTCAAATAAACAACAACAACAACGTCAAATAAACAACAACAACAACAATGTCAACAACAACAACGTCGAATAAACAACAACAACAACTAAAACAACGTCAAATAAACAACAACAACAACAATAACAACGTCAAATAAACAACAACACCAACAACGTCAACAACAACAACAACAACAATGCCAAAGAAACAACAACAACAACAATGTCAACAACAACAACAATGTCAAATAAACAACAACAACAACGTCAAATAAACAACAACTAAAACAACGTCAAATAAACAACAACAATAACAACATCGTCAAGTAAACAACAACACCAACAACATCAACAACAACAACAACAGCAATGTCAAATAAACAACAACAACAACATCAACAACAACAACAATGTCAAATAAACAACATCAACAACAACATCAAATAAACAACAACAACGTCAACAACAACAACAATGTCAAATAAACAACAACAACAACATCAAATAAACAACAACAACAACAAGAACATCATATAAACAACAACAATAACAACAACAACAACAACGTCAAATAAACAACAACAACAACAACGTCAAATAAACAACAACAACAACATCAACAACAACAAAAACGTCAAATAAACAACAACAACAACAACGTCAACAACAACAACTACGTCAAATAAACAACAACAACAACAACAACAACAATGTCAACAACAACAATGTCAAATAAACAACAACAACACAAAATAAACAACAACAACAATAACAACAACTAAAACAACGTCAAATAAACAACAACAACAACAACGTCAAATAAACAACAATAAAAACGTCAAATAAACAACAACAACAACAACAACGTCAAATAAACAATAACAACAACAACAACGTCAAATAAATAACAACAATAACATCGTCAAATAAACAACAACAACACCAACGTCAAATAAATAACAACAACAACATCAAATAAACAACAACAACAACAACAACAACGTCAAATAAACAACAACAATAACAACAACAACAACGTCAAATAAACAACAACAACAACGTCAAATAAACAATAACAACAACGTCAAATAAACAACAACAACAACAAAAATGTCAAATAAACAACAACAACAACAACAACAATGGCAACAACAACAACTAAGTCAAATAAACAACAACAACAACGTCAAATAAACAACAACAACAACAATGTCAACAACAACAACGTCGAATAAACAACAACAACAACTAAAACAACGTCAAATAAACAACAACAACAACAATAACAACGTCAAATAAACAACAACACCAACAACGTCAACAACAACAACAACAACAATGCCAAAGAAACAACAACAACAACAATGTCAACAACAACAACAATGTCAAATAAACAACAACAACAACGTCAAATAAACAACAACTAAAACAACGTCAAATAAACAACAACAATAACAACAACGTCAAGTAAACAACAACACCAACAACATCAACAACAACAACAACAGCAATGTCAAATAAACAACAACAACAACATCAACAACAACAACAACAATGTCAAATAAACAACATCAACAACAACATCAAATAAACAACAACAACGTCAACAACAACAACAATGTCAAATAAACAACAACAACAACATCAAATAAACAACAACAACAACAAGAACATCATATAAACAACAACAATAACAACAACAACAACAACGTCAAATAAACAACAACAACAACAACGTCAAATAAACAACAACAACAACATCAACAACAACAAAAACGTCAAATAAACAACAACAACAACAACGTCAACAACAACAACTACGTCAAATAAACAACAACAACAACAACAACAACAATGTCAACAACAACAATGTCAAATAAACAACAACAACACAAAATAAACAACAACAACAATAACAACAACTAAAACAACGTCAAATAAACAACAACAACAACAACGTCAAATAAACAACACCACCACCACCAACAACAACAACAACAATGTCAAATAAACAACAACAACAACAAAAACAACGTCAACAACAACAACAACAACAACAATGTCAAATAAACAACAATAACAACGTCAAATAAACAACAACAACAACAACGTCAAATAAACAACAACAACAACAACATCAAATAAACAACAACAACGTCAAATAAACAACAACAAATACAACAACGTCAAATAAACAACAACAACAACAACAACAATAACAACAACAACACCGTCAAATAAACAACAACAACAACATCAAATAAACAACAACAACAACAACAACGTCAAATAAACAACAACAACGTCAAATAAACAACAACAACAACAACAACGTCAAATAAACAACAACAACAACAACGTCAACAACAACAACAACGTCAACAACAACAACAACAACAACGTCAAATAAACAACAACAACGTCAAATAAACAATAACAACAACAACAATGTCAAATAAATAACAACAACAACATCAAATAAACAACAACAACAACGTCCAATAAACAACAACAACAACAACGTCAAATAAACAACAACAATAACAACAACGTCAAATAAACAACAATAACAATGTCAAATAAACAACAACAACGTCTAATAAACAATAAAAACAACAACAACGTCAAATAAATAACAACAACAACAACGTCAAATAAATAACATCAACAACAGCGTCAAATAAACAACAACAACACCAACGTCAAATAAACAACAACAACAACATCAAATAAACAACAATAACAACGTCAAATAAACAACAACAATAACAACAACAACAACGTCAAATAAACGACAACAACAACGTCAAATAGACAATAACAACAACGTCAAATAAACAACAACATCAACAACAACAAAAACGTCAAATAAACAACAACAACAACAACGTCAACAACAACAACTACGTCAAATAAAGAACAACAACAACGTCAAATAAACAACAACAACAACAACAATGTCAAATAAACAACAACAACAACAACAACGTCAACAACAACAACAATGTCAAATAAACAACAACAACAACATCAAATAAACAACAACAACAACAACATCGAATAAACAACAACAACAACAACAACGTAAAATAAACAACAACAACAACAACAACATCAACAACAACAAAAACGTCAAATAAACAACAACAACAACAACGTCAACAACAACAACTACGTCAAATAAATAACAACCACAACAATGTCAACAACAACAATGTCAAATAAACAACAACAACAACAACGTCAAATAAATAACAACAATAACAACGTCAAATAAACAACAACAACAACAACACCAACGTCAAATAAACAACAACAATAACAACAACAACAATGTCAAATAAACAACAACAACAACGTCAAATAAACAATAACAACAACGTCAAATAAACAACAACAACAACAAAAATGTCAAATAAACAACAACAACAACAATGGCAACAACAACAACTAAGTCAAATAAACAACAACAACAACGTCAAATAAACAACAACAACAACAATGTCAACAACAACAACGTCGAATAAACAACAACAACAACAACAACGTCAAATAAATAACAACAACAACAACAACGTCAAATAAATAACATCAACAACAGCGTCAAATAAACAACAACAACACCAACGTCAAATAAACAACAACAACAACATCAAATAAACAACAATAACAACGTCAAATAAACAACAACAATAACAACAACAACAACGTCAAATAAACGACAACAACAACGTCAAATAGACAATAACAACAACGTCAAATAAACAACAACATCAACAACAACAAAAACGTCAAATAAACAACAACAACAACAACGTCAACAACAACAACTACGTCAAATAAAGAACAACAACAACGTCAAATAAACAACAACAACAACAATGTCAAATAAACAACAACAACAACAACAACGTCAACAACAACAACAATGTCAAATAAACAACAACAACAACATCAAATTAACAACAACAACAACATCGAATAAACAACAACAACAACAACAACGTCAAATAAACAACAACAACAACAACATCAACAACAACAAAAACGTCAAATAAACAACAACAACAACAACGTCAACAACAACAACTACGTCAAATAAATAACAACCACAACAATGTCAACAACAACAATGTCAAATAAACAACAACAACAACAACAAAAATGTCAAATAAACAACAACAACAACAATGGCAACAACAACAACTAAGTCAAATAAACAACAACAACAACGTCAAATAAACAACAACAACAACGTCGAATAAACAACAACAACAACTAAAACAACGTCAAATAAACAACACCAACAATAACAACGTCAAATAAACAACAACACCAACAACGTCAACAACAACAACAACAACAATGCCAAATAAACAACAACAACAACAACAACGTCAACAACAACAACAACAATGTCAAATAAACAACAACAACAACGTCAAATAAACAACAACTAAAACAACGTCAAATAAACAATAACAATAACAACAACGTCAAGTAAACAACAACACCAACAACATCAACAACAACAACAACAACAGCAATGTCAAATAAACAACAACAACAACATCAACAACAACAACAATGTCAAATAAACAACAACAACAACATCAAATAAACAACAACAATGTCAAATAAACAACAACAACAACAACATCAAATAAACAACAACAACAAGAACGTCAAATAAACAACAACAATAACAACAACAACAACAACAACGTCAAATAAACAACAACAACGTCAAATAAACAACAACAACAACAACATCAACAACAACAAAAACGTCAAATAAACAACAACAACAACGTCAACAACAACAACAACGTCAACAACAACAACTACGTCAAATAAACAACAACAACAACAACAATGTCAACAACAACAATGTCAAATAAACAACAACAACATCAAATAAACAACAACAACAACAACAACAAATAAAACAACGTCAAATAAATAACAACAACAACAACAACATCAAATAAACAACACCACCACCACCACCACCAACAACAACAACAATGTCAAATAAACAACAACAACAACAACGTCAACAACAACAACAACAATGTCAAATAAACAACAATAAAAACGTCAAATAAACAACAACAACAACAACAACAACGTCAAATAAACAACAACAACAACAACATTAAATAAACAACAACAACGTCAAATAAATAACAACAAATACAACAACGTCAAATAAACAACAACAACAACGTCAAATAAATAACAACAACAACAACAATAACAACAACAACAACAACGTCAAATAAATAACAACAACAATGTCAAATAAACAACTACAAAAACAACAACAACAACGTCAACAACAACAACAACGTCAAATAAACAACAACAACAACAACAACAACGTCAAATAAACAACAACAACAACATCAAATAAACAACAACAACAACAACGTCAAATAAACAACAACAACAACAACAACGTCAAATAAACAACAACAACAACAACAACAACAACGTCAAATAAACAACAACAACAACAACGTCAACAACAACAACAACAACGTCAAATAAACAACAACAACGTCAAATAAACAATAACAACAACAACAACAACGTCAACAACAACAACGTCAACAACAACAACAACAACAACGTCAACAACAACAACAACAACAACGTCAAATAAACAACAACAACGTTAAATAAACAATAACAACAACAACAACAATGTCAAATAAACAACAACAACAACGTCAAATAAACAACAACAACAACGTCAAATAAACAACAACAACAACAACAACGTCAAATAAATAACAATAACAACAACAACGTCAACAACAACAACGTCAAATAAACAACAACAATAACAACGTCCAATAAACAACAACAACAACGTCAAATAAACAACAACAATAACAACAACGTCAAATAAACAACAATAACAATGTCAAATAAACAACAACAACAACAACGTCTAATAAACAATAAAAACAACAACAACGTCAAATAAATAACAACAACAACAACGTCAAATAAATAATATCAACAACAACGTCAAATAAACAACAACAACACCAACGTCAAATAAACAACAACAACAACATCAAATAAACAACAATAACAACGTCAAATAAACAACAACAATAACAACAACAACAACAACAACGTCAAATAAACAACAACAACAACGTCAAATAGACAATAACAACAATGTCAAATAAACAACAACATCAACAACATCAACAACAACAAAAACGTCAAATAAACAACAACAACAACAACAACGTCAACAACAACAACTACGTCAAATAAAGAACAACAACAACGTCAAATAAACAACAACAACAACAACAATGTCAAATAAACAACAACAACAACAACGTCAACAACAACAACAATGTCAAATAAACAACAACAACAACATCAAATAAACAACAACAACAACGTCGAATAAACAACAACAACAACAACAACAACGTCAAATAAACAACAACAACAACATCAACAACAACAAAAACGTCAAATAAACAACAACAACAACAACGTCAACAACAACAACTACGTCAAATAAATAACAACAACAACAATGTCAACAACAACAATGTCAAATAAACAACAACAACAACAACGTCAAATAAATAACAACAATAACAACGTCAAATAAACAACAACAACAACACCAACGTCAAATAAACAACAACAACATCAAATAAACAACAACAACAACAACAACGTCAAATAAACAACAACAACAACGTCGAATAAACAACAACAACAACTAAAACAACGTCAAATAAACAACACCAACAATAACAACGTCAAATAAACAACAACACCAACAACGTCAACAACAACAACAACAACAACAACAATGCCAAATAAACAACAACAACAACAACAACGTCAACAACAACAACAACAATGTCAAATAAACAACAACAACAACGTCAAATAAACAACAACTAAAACAACGTCAAATAAACAACAACAATAACAACAACGTCAAGTAAACAACAACACCAACAACATCAACAACAACAACAACAACAATGTCAAATAAACAACAACAACAACATCAACAACAACAACAATGTCAAATAAACAACAACAACAACATCAAATAAACAACAACAATGTCAAATAAACAACAACAACAACATCAAATAAACAACAACAACAAGAACGTCAAATAAACAACAACAATAACAACAACAACAACAACGTCAAATAAACAACAACAACGTCAAATAAACAACAACAACAACAACATCAACAACAACAAAAACGTCAAATAAACAACAACAACAACAACGTCAACAACAACAACTACGTCAAATAAACAACAACAACAACAACAATGTCAACAACAACAATGTCAAATAAACAACAACAACATCAAATAAACAACAACAACAACAACAACAAATAAAACAACGTCAAATAAATAACAACAACAACAACAACATCAAATAAACAACACCACCACCACCACCAACAACAATAACAACAACAATGTCAAATAAACAACAACAACAACAACAACAACAACGTCAACAACAACAACAACAATGTCAAATAAACAACAATAAAAACGTCAAATAAACAACAACAACAACAACAACAACGTCAAATAAACAACAACAACAACAACAACAACATTAAATAAACAACAACAACATCAAATAAATAACAACAAATACAACAACGTCAAATAAACAACAACAACAACGTCAAATAAATAACAACAACAACAACAATAACAACAACAACAACGTCAAATAAATAACAACAACAATGTCAAATAAACAACTACAAAAACAACAACAACAACGTCAACAACAACAACAACGTCAAATAAACAACAACAACAACAACAACGTCAAATAAACAACAACAACAACATCAAATAAACAACAACAACAACAACGTCAAATAAACAACAACAACAACAACGTCAAATAAACAACAACAACAACAACAACAACAACGTCAAATAAACAACAACAACAACAACGTCAACAACAACAACAACAACGTCAAATAAACAACAACAACGTCAAATAAACAATAACAACAACAACAACAACAACAACAACGTCAACAACAACAACATCAACAACAACAACAACAACAACGTCAACAACAACAACAACAACAACGTCAAATAAACAACAACAACGTCAAATAAACAATAACAACAACAACAACAATGTCAAATAAACAACAACAACAACGTCAAATAAACAACAACAACAACGTCAAATAAACAACAACAACAACAACAACGTCAAATAAATAACAATAACAACAACAACGTCAACAACAACAACGTCAAATAAACAACAACAATAACAACGTCCAATAAACAACAACAACAACGTCAAATAAACAACAACAATAACAACAACGTCAAATAAACAACAATAACAATGTCAAATAAACAACAACAACAACAACGTCTAATAAACAATAAAAACAACAACAACGTCAAATAAATAACAACAACAACAACGTCAAATAAATAATATCAACAACAACGTCAAATAAACAACAACAACAACAACGTCAAATAAACAACAACAACAACATCAAATAAACAACAATAACAACGTCAAATAAACAACAACAATAACAACAACAACAACAACAACAACGTCAAATAAACAACAACAACAACGTCAAATAGACAATAACAACAATGTCAAATAAACAACAACATCAACAACATCAACAACAACAAAAACGTCAAATAAACAACAACAACAACAACAACGTCAACAACAACAACTACGTCAAATAAAGAACAACAACAACGTCAAATAAACAACAACAACAACAACAATGTCAAATAAACAACAACAACAACAACGTCAACAACAACAACAATGTCAAATAAACAACAACAACAACATCAAATAAACAACAACAACAACGTCGAATAAACAACAACAACAACAACAACAACGTCAAATAAACAACAACAACAACATCAACAACAACAAAAACGTCAAATAAACAACAACAACAACAACAACGTCAACAACAACAACTACGTCAAATAAATAACAACAACAACAATGTCAACAACAACAATGTCAAATAAACAACAACAACAACAACGTCAAATAAATAACAACAATAACAACGTCAAATAAACAACAACAACAACACCAACGTCAAATAAACAACAACAACATCAAATAAACAACAACAACAACAACAACGTCAAATAAACAACAACAATAACAACAACAACAACGTCAAATAAACAACAACAATAACGTCAAATAAACAATAACAACAACGTCAAATAAACAACAACAACAACAATGGCAAAAACAACAACTAAGTCAAATAAACAACAACAACAACGTCAAATAAACAACAACAACAACAACAATGTCAACAACAACAACGTCGAATAAACAACAACAACAACGTCAAATAAACAACAATAAAAACGTCAAATAAACAACAACAACAACAACGTCAACAACAACAACAACAACAACAATGCCAAATAAACAACAACAACAACGTTAACAACAACAACAATGTCAAATAAACAACAACAACAACAACGTCAAATAAACAACAAATAAAACAACGTCAAATAAACAACAACTAAAACAACGTCAAATAAACAACAACAATAACAACAACGTCAAGTAAACAACAACACCAACAACATCAACAACAACAACAATGTCAAATAAACAACAACAACAACATCAACAACAACAACAATGTCAAATAAACAACAACAACAACAACATCAAATAAACAACAACAACGTCAACAACAACAACAATGTCAAATAAACAACAACAACAACATCAAATAAACAACAACAACAAGAACGTCAAATAAACAACAACAATAACAACAACAACAACAACGTCAAATAAACAACAACAATAACAACAACAACGTCAAATAAACAACAACAACAACATCAACAACAACAAACACGTCAAATAAACAACAACAACAACAAACACGTCAAATAAACAACAACAACAACGTCGACAATAACAACTACGTCAAATAAACAACAACAACAACAACAATGTCAACAACAACAATGTCAAATAAACAACAACAACACTAAATAAACAACAACAACAACAACTAAAACAACGTCACATAAACAACAACAACAACAACAACGTCAAATAAACAACACCACCACCACCACCACCATCAACAACAACAATGTCAATTAAACAACAACAACAACAACGTCAACAACAACAATAACAATGTCAAATAAACAACAACAACAACAACAACAACGTCAAATAAACAACAACAACAACATCAAATAAACAACAACAACGTCAAATAAACAACAATAAATACAACAACGTCAAATAAACAACAACAACAACGTCAAATAAACAACAACAACAACAACAACAACAACGTCAAATAAACAACAACAACAACGTCAAATAAATAACAACAACAACGTCAAATAAACAACTACAAAAACAACAACAACAAAGACGTCAAATAAACAACAACAACAACGTCAAATAAACAACAACAACAACGTCAAATAAACAACAACAACAACGTCAAATAAACAACAACAACAACAACAACGTCAAATAAATAACAACAACAACGTCAAATAAACAACAACAATAACAACAATAACAACAACAACAACGTCAAATAAACAACATCAACAACGACAAATAAACAACAACAACGTCAAATAAACAACTACAAACACAACAACAACATCAACAACAACAAAAACGTCAAATAAACAACAACAACAACAATAACAACAACGTCGACAACAACAACAATGTCAAATAAACAACCACAACAACACCGTCAAATAAACAACAACAACAACAGCAACGTCAAATAAACAACAACAACAACGTCAAATAAACAACAACAACAACAATGTCAAATAAACAACAACAACAACAACAACAACGTCAACAACAACAACAACAACGTCAACAACAACAACAACAACGTCAAATAAACAACAACAACAACAACGTCAAATAAACAATAACAACAACAACAATGTCAAATATATAACAACAACAACAACAACAATGTCAAATAAACAACAACAACAACGTCAAATAAACAACAACAATGACAACAACAATGTCAAATAAACAACAGCAACAACGTCAAATAAACAACAACAACAACAACAACGTCAGCAACAATAATAACGCCAAATAAACAACAACAACAACAACAACGTCAAATAAACAACAACAACAACAACAACAACGTCAAATAAACAACAGCAACAACAACGTCAAATAAATAACAACAATAACAACAACGTCAAATAAGCAACAACAACAACAACAACAAATACAACAACAACAACAACAACAACGTCAAATAACAAAAACAATGTCAAATAAACAACAATAAAAACGTCAAATAAACACCAACAACAACAACAACAACGTCAAATAAACAATAACAACAACAACAACGTCAAATAAATAACTACAATAACATCGTCAAATAAACAACAACAACACCAACGTCAAATAAATAACAACAACAACATCAAATAAACAACAACAACAACAACGTCAAATAAACAACAACAATAACAACAACAACAACGTCAAATAAACAACAACAACAACGTCAAATAAACAATAACAACAACGTCAAATAAACAACAACAACAACAAAAATGTCAAATAAACAACAACAACAACAACAATGGCAACAATAACAACTAAGTCAAATAAACAACAATAACAACGTCAAATAAACAACAACAACAACAATGTCAACAACAACAACGTCGAATAAACAACAACAACAACTAAAACAACGTCAAATAAACAACAACAACAACAATAACAACGTCAAATAAACAACAACACCAACAACGTCAACAACAACAACAACAACAACAATGCCAAAGAAACAACAATAACAACAATGTCAACAACAACAACAATGTCAAATAAACAACAACAACAACGTCAAATAAACAACAACTAAAACAACGTCAAATAAACAACAACAATAACAACAACGTCAAGTAAACAACAACACCAACAACATCAACAACAACAACAACAGCAATGTCAAATAAACAACAACAACAACATCAACAACAACAACAATGTCAAATAAACAACATCAACAACAACATCAAATAAACAACAACAACGTCAACAACAACAACAATGTCAAATAAACAACAACAACAACTTCAAATAAACAACAACAACAACAACAAGAACATCAAATAAACAACAACAATAACAACAACAACAACAACGTCAAATAAACAACAACAACAACAACGTCAAATAAACAACAACAACAACATCAACAACAACAAAAACGTCAAATAAACAACAACAACAACAACGTCAACAACAACAACTACGTCAAATAAACAACAACAACAACAACAACAATGTCAACAACAACAATGTCAAATAAACAACAACAACACAAAATAAACAACAACAACAACAACAACAACTAAAACAACGTCAAATATACAACAACAACAACAACAACGTCAAATAAACAACACCACCACCAACAATAACAACAACAACAATGTCAAATAAACAACAATACCAACGTCAAATAAACAACAACAACAACAACGTCAAATAAACAACAACAACAACAACAACATCAAATAAACAACAACAACGTCAAATAAACAACAACAAATACAACAACGTCAAATAAACAACAACAACATCAAATAAACAACAACAACAACAACAACAATAACAACAACAACAACGTCAAATAAACAACAACAACAACATCAAATAAATAACAACAACAACGTCAAATAAACAACTACAAAAACAACAACAACAAAAATGTCAAATAAACAACAACAACAACGTCAACAACAACAACAATGTCAAATAGACAACAACAACAACAACACCGTCAAATAAACAACAACAACAACATCAAATAAACAACAACAACAACAACGTCAAATAAATAACAACAACGTCAAATAAACAACAACAACAACAACAACAACAACGTCAAATAAACAACAACAACAACAACGTCAACAACAACAACAACGTCAACAACAACAACAACAACAACGTCAAATAAACAACAACAACGTCAAATAAACAATAACAACAACAACAACAATGTCAAATAAATAACAACAACAACATCAAATAAACAACAACAACAACGTCAAATAAACAACAACAACAACAACAACGTCAAATAAATAACAATAACAACAACAACGTCAACAACAACAACATCAAATAATCAACAACAACAACGTCCAATAAACAACAACAACAACGTCAAATAAACAACAACAATAACAACAACGTCAAATAAACAACAATAACAATGTCAAATAAACAACAACAACGTCTAATAAACAATAAAAACAACAACAACGTCAAATAAATAACAACAACAACAACGTCAAATAAATAACATCAACAACAGCGTCAAATAAACAACAACAACACCAACGTCAAATAAACAACAACAACAACATCAAATAAACAACAATAACAACGTCAAATAAACAACAACAATAACAACAACAACAACGTCAAATAAACGACAACAACAACGTCAAATAGACAATAACAACAACGTCAAATAAACAACAACATCAACAACAACAAAAACGTCAAATAAACAACAACAACAACAACGTCAACAACAACAACTACGTCAAATAAAGAACAACAACAACGTCAAATAAACAACAACAACAACAACAATGTCAAATAAACAACAACAACAACAACAACGTCAACAACAACAACAATGTCAAATAAACAACAACAACAACATCAAATAAACAACAACAACAACAACATCGAATAAACAACAACAACAACAACAACGTAAAATAAACAACAACAACAACAACATCAACAACAACAAAAACGTCAAATAAACAACAACAACAACAACGTCAACAACAACAACTACGTCAAATAAATAACAACCACAACAATGTCAACAACAACAATGTCAAATAAACAACAACAACAACAACGTCAAATAAATAACAACAATAACAACATCAAATAAACAACAACAACAACAACACCAATGTCAAATAAACAACTACAAAAACAACAACAACAACGTCAACAACAACAACAACGTCAAATAAACAACAACAACAACAACGTCAAATAAACAACAACAACAACATCAAATAAACAACAACAACAACAACGTCAAATAAACAACAACAACAACGTCAAATAAACAACAACAACAACAACAACAACGTCAAATAAACAACAACAACAACAACGTCAACAACAACAACAACAACGTCAAATAAACAACAACAACGTCAAATAAACAATAACAACAACAACAACAACGTCAACAACAACAACGTCAACAACAACAACAACAACAACAACGTCAACAACAACAACAACAACGTCAAATAAACAACAACAACGTCAAATAAACAATAACAACAACAACAACAATGTCAAATAAACAACAACAACAACGTCAAATAAACAACAACAACGTCAAATAAACAACAACAACAACAACAACGTCAAATAAATAACAATAACAACAACAACGTCAACAACAACAACGTCAAATAAACAACAACAATAACAACGTCCAATAAACAACAACAACAACGTCAAATAAACAACAACAATAACAACAACGTCAAATAAACAACAATAACAATGTCAAATAAACAACAACAACAACAACGTCTAATAAACAATAAAAACAACAACAACGTCAAATAAATAACAACAACAACAACGTCAAATAAATAATATCAACAACAACGTCAAATAAACAACAACAACACCAACGTCAAATAAACAACAACAACAACATCAAATAAACAACAATAACAACGTCAAATAAACAACAACAATAACAACAACAACAACAACGTCAAATAAACAACAACAACAACGTCAAATAGACAATAACAACAATGTCAAATAAACAACAACATCAACAACATCAACAACAACAAAAACGTCAAATAAACAACAACAACAACAACAACGTCAACAACAACAACTACGTCAAATAAAGAACAACAACAACGTCAAATAAACAACAACAACAACAACAATGTCAAATAAACAACAACAACAACAACGTCAACAACAACAACAATGTCAAATAAACAACAACAACATCAAATAAACAACAACAACAACGTCGAATAAACAACAACAACAACAACAACAACGTCAAATAAACAACAACAACAACATCAACAACAACAAAAACGTCAAATAAACAACAACAACAACAACGTCAACAACAACAACTACGTCAAATAAATAACAACAACAACAATGTCAACAACAACAATGTCAAATAAACAACAACAACAACAACGTCAAATAAATAACAACAATAACAACGTCAAATAAACAACAACAACAACACCAACGTCAAATAAACAACAACAACATCAAATAAACAACAACAACAACAACAACAACGTCAAATAAACAACAACAATAACAACAACAACAACGTCAAATAAACAACAACAACAACGTCAAATAAACAATAACAACAACGTCAAATAAACAACAACAACAACAATGGCAAAAACAACAACTAAGTCAAATAAACAACAACAACAACGTCAAATAAACAACAACAACAACAATGTCAAAAACAACAACGTCGAATAAACAACAACAACAACGTCAAATAAACAACAATAAAAACGTCAAATAAACAACAACAACAACAACAACGTCAACAACAACAACAACAACAACAATGCCAAATAAACAACAACAACAACGTTAACAACAACAACAATGTCAAATAAACAACAACAACAACGTCAAATAAACAACAAATAAAACAACGTCAAATAAACAACAACTAAAACAACGTCAAATAAACAACAACAATAACAACAACGTCAAGTAAACAACAACACCAACAACATCAACAACAACAACAACAATGTCAAATAAACAACAACAACAACATCAACAACAACAACAATGTCAAATAAACAACAACAACAACAACAACATCAAATAAACAACAACAACGTCAACAACAACAACAATGTCAAATAAACAACAACAACAACATCAAATAAACAACAACAACAAGAACGTCAAATAAATAACAACAATAACAACAACAACAACAACGTCAAATAAACAACAACAATAACAACAACAACGTCAAATAAACAACAACAACAACATCAACAACAACAAACACGTCAAATAAACAACAACAACAACGTCGAATAAACAACAACAACACTAAATAAACAACAACAACAACAACTAAAACAACGTCAAATAAACAACAACAACAACAACAACGTCAAATAAACAACACCACCACCACCACCACCATCAACAACAACAATGTCAATTAAACAACAACAACAACAACGTCAACAACAACAATAACAATGTCAAATAAACAACAACAACAACAACAACAACGTCAAATAAACAACAACAACAACATCAAATAAACAACAACAACGTCAAATAAACAACAATAAATACAACAACGTCAAATAAACAACAACAACAACAACGTCAAATAAACAACAACAACAACAACAACAACGTCAAATAAACAACAACAACAACGTCAAATAAATAACAACAACAACGTCAAATAAACAACTACAAAAACAACAACAACAAAGACGTCAAATAAACAACAACAACAACGTCAAATAAACAACAACAACAACGTCAAATAAACAACAACAACAACGTCAAATAAACAACAACAACAACAACGTCAAATAAATAACAACAACAACGTCAAATAAACAACAACAATAACAACAATAACAACAACAACAACAACGTCAAATAAACAACATCAACAACGACAAATAAACAACAACAACGTCAAATAAACAACTACAAACACAACAACAACATCAACAACAACAAAAACGTCAAATAAACAACAACAACAACAATAACAACAACGTCGACAACAACAACAACGTCAAATAAACAACCACAACAACACCGTCAAATAAACAACAACAACAACAGCAACGTCAACAACAACAACAACAACGTCAACAACAACAACAACAACGTCAAATAAACAACAACAACAACAACGTCAAATAAACAATAACAACAACAACAATGTCAAATATATAACAACAACAACAACAACAACGTCAAATAAACAACAACAACAACGTCAAATAAACAACAACAACGACAACAACAATGTCAAATAAACAACAGCAACAACGTCAAATAAACAACAACAACAACAACAACAACGTCAGCAACAATAATAACGCCAAATAAACAACAACAACAACAACGTCAAATAAACAACAACAACAACAACAACGTCAAATAAACAACAGCAACAACAACGTCAAATAAATAACAACAATAACAACAACGTCAAATAAGCAACAACAACAACAACAAATACAACAACAACAACAACGTCAAATAACAAAAACAATGTCAAATAAACAACAATAAAAACGTCAAATAAACAACAACAACAACAACAACAACGTCAAATAAACAATAACAACAACAACAACGTCAAATAAATAACAACAATAACATCGTCAAATAAACAACAACAACACCAACGTCAAATAAATAACAACAACAACATCAAATAAACAACAACAACAACAACGTCAAATAAACAACAACAATAACAACAACAACAACGTCAAATAAACAACAACAACAACGTCAAATAAACAATAACAACAACGTCAAATAAACAACAACAACAACAACAAAAATGTCAAATAAACAACAACAACAACAACAATGGCAACAACAACAACTAAGTCAAATAAACAACAATAACAACGTCAAATAAACAAAACCAACAACAATGTCAACAACAACAACGTCGAATAAACAACAACAACAACTAAAACAACGTCAAATAAACAACAACAACAATAACAACGTCAAATAAACAACAACACCAACAACGTCAACAACAACAACAACAACAACAATGCCAAAGAAACAACAATAACAACAATGTCAACAACAACAACAATGTCAAATAAACAACAACAACAACGTCAAATAAACAACAACTAAAACAACGTCAAATAAACAACAACAATAACAACAACGTCAAGTAAACAACAACACCAACAACATCAACAACAACAACAACAACAATGTCAAATAAACAACAACAACAACATCAACAACAACAACAATGTCAAATAAACAACATCAACAACAACATCAAATAAACAACAACAACGTCAACAACAACAACAATGTCAAATAAACAACAACAACAACTTCAAATAAACAACAACAACAACAACAAGAACATCAAATAAACAACAACAATAACAACAACAACAACAACGTCAAATAAACAACAACAACAACAACGTCAAATAAACAACAACAACAACATCAACAACAACAAAAACGTCAAATAAACAACAACAACAACAACGTCAACAACAACAACTACGTCAAATAAACAACAACAACAACAACAACAATGTCAACAACAACAATGTCAAATAAACAACAACAACACAAAATAAACAACAACAACAACAACAACAACTAAAACAACGTCAAATAAACAACACCACCACCAACAACAACAACAACAACAATGTCAAATAAACAACAATAACAACGTCAAATAAACAACAACAACAACAACGTCAAATAAACAACAACAACAACAACAACAACATCAAATAAACAACAACAACGTCAAATAAACAACAACAAATACAACAACGTCAAATAAACAACAACAACATCAAATAAACAACAACAACAACAACAACAATAACAACAACAACAACGTCAAATAAACAACAACAACAACAACATCAAATAAATAACAACAACAACGTCAAATAAACAACTACAAAAACAACAACAACAAAAACGTCAAATAAACAACAACAACAACGTCAACAACAACAACAATGTCAAATAGACAACAACAACAACAACACCGTCAAATAAACAACAACAACAACATCAAATAAACAACAACAACAACAACGTCAAATAAATAACAACAACGTCAAATAAACAACAACAACAACAACAACAACGTCAAATAAACAACAACAACAACAACGTCAACAACAACAACAACGTCAAATAAACAACAACAACGTCAAATAAACAATAACAACAACAACAACAATGTCAAATAAATAACAACAACAACATCAAATAAACAACAACAACAACGTCAAATAAACAACAACAACAACAACAACAACGTCAAATAAATAACAATAACAACAACAACGTCAACAACAACAACATCAAATAATCAACAACAACAACGTCCAATAAACAACAACAAGAACGTCAAATAAACAACAACAATAACAACAACGTCAAATAAACAACAATAACAATGTCAAATAAACAACAACAACGTCTAATAAACAATAAAAACAACAACAACGTCAAATAAATAACAACAACAACAACGTCAAATAAATAACATCAACAACAGCGTCAAATAAACAACAACAACACCAACGTCAAATAAACAACAACAACAACATCAAATAAACAACAATAACAACGTCAAATAAACAACAACAATAACAACAACAACAACGTCAAATAAACGACAACAACAACGTCAAATAGACAATAACAACAACGTCAAATAAACAACAACATCAACAACAACAAAAACGTCAAATAAACAACAACAACAACAACAACGTCAACAACAACAACTACGTCAAATAAAGAACAACAACAACGTCAAATAAACAACAACAACAACAACAATGTCAAATAAACAACAACAACAACAACAACAACGTCAACAACAACAACAATGTCAAATAAACAACAACAACAACATCAAATAAACAACAACAACAACATCGAATAAACAACAACAACAACAACGTCAAATAAACAACAACAACAACATCAACAACAACAAAAACGTCAAATAAACAACAACAACAACAACGTCAACAACAACAACTACGTCAAATAAATAACAACCACAACAATGTCAACAACAACAATGTCAAATAAACAACAACAACAACAACGTCAAATAAATAACAATAATAACAACATCAAATAAACAACAACAACAACAACACCAACGTCAAATAAACAACAACAATAACAACAACAACAACGTCAAATAAACAACAACAACAACGTCAAAAAAACAACAACAACGACAACAACAACAATGTCAAATAAACAACAGCAACAACGTCAAATAAACAACAACAACAACAACAACGTCAGCAACAATAATAACGCCAAATAAACAACAACAACAACAACGTCAAATAAACAACAACAACATCAACAACAACGTCAAATAAACAACAACAACAACAACGTCAAATAAATAACAACAATAACAACAACGTCAAATAAGCAACAACAACAACAACAAATACAACAACAACAACAACGTCAAATAACAAAAACAATGTCAAATAAACAACAATAAAAACGTCAAATAAACAACAACAACAACAACAACGTCAAATAAACAATAACAACAACAACAACGTCAAATAAATAACAACAATAACATCGTCAAATAAACAACAACAACACCAACGTCAAATAAATAACAACAACAACATCAAATAAACAACAACAACAACAACAACGTCAAATAAACAACAACAATAACAACAACAACAACGTCAAATAAACAACAACAACGTCAAATAAACAATAACAACAACGTCAAATAAACAACAACAACAACAAAAATGTCAAATAAATAACAACAACAACAACAACAATGGCAACAACAACAACTAAGTCAAATAAACAACAACAACAACGTCAAATAAACAACAACAACAACAATGTCAACAACAACAACGTCGAATAAACAACAACAACAACTAAAACAACGTCAAATAAACAACAACAACAACAATAACAACGTCAAATAAACAACAACACCAACAACGTCAACAACAACAACAACAACAATGCCAAAGAAACAACAACAACAACAATGTCAACAACAACAACAATGTCAAATAAACAACAACAACAACGTCAAATAAACAACAACTAAAACAACGTCAAATAAACAACAACAATAACAACAACGTCAAGTAAACAACAACACCAACAACATCAACAACAACAACAACAGCAATGTCAAATAAACAACAACAACAACATCAACAACAACAACAATGTCAAATAAACAACATCAACAACAACATCAAATAAACAACAACATCGTCAACAACAACAACAATGTCAAATAAACAACAACAACAACATCAAATAAACAACAACAACAACAAGAACATCAAATAAACAACAATAATAACAACAACAACAACAACGTCAAATAAACAACAACAATAAAAACAACAACAACGTCAAATAAACAACAACAACAACGTCAAATAAACAATAACAACAACGTCAAATAAACAACAACAACAACAAAAATGTCAAATAAACAACAACAACAACAATGGCAACAACAACAACTAAGTCAAATAAACAACAACAACAACGTCAAATAAACAACAACAACAACAATGTCAACAACAACAACGTCGAATAAACAACAACAACAACTAAAACAACGTCAAATAAACAACAACAACAACAATAACAACGTCAAATAAACAACAACACCAACAACGTCAACAACAACAACAACAACAATGCCAAAGAAACAACAACAACAAAAATGTCAACAACAACAACAATGTCAAATAAACAACAACAACAACGTCAAATAAACAACAACTAAAACAACGTCAAATAAACAACAACAATAACAACAACGTCAAGTAAACAACAACACCAACAACATCAACAACAACAACAACAGCAATGTCAAATAAACAACAACAACAACATCAACAACAACAACAATGTCAAATAAACAACATCAACAACAACATCAAATAAACAACAACATCGTCAACAACAACAACAATGTCAAATAAACAACAACAACAACATCAAATAAACAACAACAACAACAAGAACATCAAATAAACAACAATAATAACAACAACAACAACAACGTCAAATAAACAACAACAACAACAACGTCAAATAAACAACAACAACAACGTCAACAACAACAACTACGTCAAATAAACAACAACAACAACAACAACAACAATGTCAACAACAACAATGTCAAATAAACAACAACAACACAAAATAAACAACAACAACAACAACTAAAACAACGTCAAATAAACAACAACAACAACGTCAAATAAACAACACCACCACCAACAACAACAACAACAATGTCAAATAAACAACAACAACAACAACGTCAACAACAACAACAACAATGTCAAATAAACAACAATAACAACGTCAAATAAACAACAACAACAACAACGTCAAATAAACAACAACAACAACAACATCAAATAAACAACAACAACGTCAAATAAACAACAACAAATACAACAACGTCAAATAAACAACAACAACAACAACAATAACAACAACAACAACGTCAAATAAACAACACCAACAACATCAAATAAATAACAACAACAACGTCAAATAAACAACTACAAAAACAACAACAACAAAAACGTCAAATAAACAACAACAACAACGTCAACAACAACAACAATGTCAAATAGACAACAACAACAACAACAACACCGTCAAATAAACAACAACAACAACATCAAATAAACAACAACAACAACAACAACAACGTCAAATAAACAACAACAACGTCAAATAAACAACAACAACAACAACAACAACGTCAAATAAACAACAACAACAACAACGTCAACAACAACAACAACGTCAACAACAACAACAACAACAACGTCAAATAAACAACAACAACGTCAAATAAACAATAACAACAACAACAACAATGTCAAATAAATAACAACAACAACATCAAATAAACAACAACAACAACGTCAAATAAACAACAACAACAACAACAACGTCAAATAAATAACAATAACAACAACAACGTCAACAACAACAACATCAAATAAACAACAACAACAACGTCCAATAAACAACAACAACGTCAAATAAACAACAACAATAACAACAACGTCAAATAAACAACAATAACTATGTCAAATAAACAACAACAACGTCTAATAAACAATAAAAACAACAACAACATCAAATAAATAACAACAACAACAACGTCAAATAAATAACATCAACAACAACGTCAAATAAACAACAACAACACCAACGTCAAATAAACAACAACAACAACATCAAATAAACAACAATAACAACGTCAAATAAACAACAACAATAACAACAACAACAACGTCAAATAAACGACAACAACAACGTCAAATAGACAATAACAACAACGTCAAATAAACAACAACATCAACAACAACAAAAACGTCAAATAAACAACAACAACAACAACGTCAACAACAACAACTACGTCAAATAAAGAACAACAACAACGTCAAATAAACAACAACAACAACAACAATGTCAAATAAACAACAACAACAACAACAACGTCAACAACAACAACAATGTCAAATAAACAACAACAACAACATCAAATAAACAACAACAACAACAACATCGAATAAACAACAACAACAACAACAACGTAAAATAAACAACAACAACAACATCAACAACAACAAAAACGTCAAATAAACAACAACAACAACAACGTCAACAACAACAACTACGTCAAATAAATAACAACCACAACAATGTCAACAACAACAATGTCAAATAAACAACAACAACAACAACAACGTCAAATAAATAACAACAATAACAACATCAAATAAACAACAACAACAACAACACCAATGTCAAATAAACAACAACAATAACAACAACAACAACGTCAAATAAACAACAACAACAACGTCAAATAAACAACAACAACAACAATGGCAACAACAACAACTAAGTCAAATAAACAACAACAACAACGTCAAATAAACAACAACAACAACAATGTCAATAACAACAACGTCGAATAAACAACAACAACAACAACAACGTCAAATAAATAACAACAATAACAACGTCAAATAAATAACATCAACAACAGCGTCAAATAAACAACAACAACACCAACGTCAAATAAACAACAACAACAACATCAAATAAACAACAATAACAACGTCAAATAAACAACAACAATAACAACAACAACAACGTCAAATAAACGACAACAACAACGTCAAATAGACAATAACAACAACGTCAAATAAACAACAACATCAACAACAACAAAAACGTCAAATAAACAACAACAACAACAACAACGTCAACAACAACAACTACGTCAAATAAAGAACAACAACAACGTCAAATAAACAACAACAACAACAATGTCAAATAAACTACAACAACAACAACAACGTCAACAACAACAACAATGTCAAATAAACAACAACAACAACATCAAATAAACAACAACAACAACATCGAATAAACAACAACAACAACAACAACGTCAAATAAACAACAACAACAACAACAACATCAACAACAACAAAAACGTCAAATAAACAACAACAACAACAACGTCAACAACAACAACTACGTCAAATAAATAACAACCACAACAATGTCAACAACAACAATGTCAAATAAACAACAACAACAACAACAACGTCAAATAAATAACAACAATAACAACATCAAATAAACAACAACAACAACAACACCAACGTCAAATAAACAACAACAACAACAAAAATGTCAAATAAACAACAACAACAACAATGGCAACAACAACAACTAAGTCAAATAAACAACAACAACAACGTCAAATAAACAACAACAACAACAATGTCAACAACAACAACGTCGAATAAACAACAACAACAACAACAACGTCAAATAAACAACAACAACAATAACAACGTCAAATAAACAACAACAACAACGTCAACAACAACAACAACAACAATGCCAAATAAACAACAACAACAACAACGTCAACAACAACAACAATGTCAAATAAACAACAACAACAACAACGTCAAATAAACAACAACTAAAACAACGTCAAATAAACAACAACAATAACAACAACGTCAAGTAAACAACAACAACAATGTCAAATAAACAACAACAACAACATCAACAACAACAACAATGTCAAATAAACAACAACAACAACAACATCAAATAAACAACAACAACGTCAACAACAACAACAATGTCAAATAAACAACAACAATAACAACATCAAATAAACAACAACAACAAGAACGTCAAATAAACAACAACAATAACAACAACAACAACAACGTCAAATAAACAACAACAACAACAACAACAACGTCAAATAAATAACAACAACAACATCAACAACAACAAAAATGTCAAATAAACAACAACAACAACGTCAACAACAACAACTACATCAAATAAACAACAACAACAACAACAATGTCAACAATAACAATGTCAAATAAACAACAACAACACCAAATAAACAACAACAACAACAACAACTAAAACAACGTCAAATAAACAACAACAACAACAACGTCAAATAAACAACACCACCACCACCACCACCAACAACAACAACAATGTCAAATAAACAACAACAACAACAACAACGTCAACAACAACAACAACAACAATGTCAAATAAACAACAATAACAACGTCAAATAAACAACAACAACAACAACGTCAAATAAACAACAACAACAACATCAAATAAACAACAACAACGTCAAATAAACAACAACAAATACAACAACGTCAAATAAACAACAACAACAACAACAACATTAAATAAACAACAACAACAACAACAATAACAACAACAACAACGTCAAATAAACAACAACAACAACGTCAAATAAATAACAACAACAACGTCAAATAAACAACTACAAAAACAACAACAACAAAAACGTCAAATAAACAACAACAACAACGTCAACAACAACAACAACGTCAAATAAACAACAACAACAACACCGTCAAATAAACAACAACAACAACATCAAATAAACAACAACAACAACAACAACGTCAAATAAACAACAACAAAGTCAAATAAACAACAACAACAACAACGTCAAATAAACAACAACAACAACAACAACAACAACGTCAACAAGAACAACAACAACAACGTCAACAACAACAACAACGTCAAATAAACAACAACAACGTCAAATAAACAATAACAACAACAACAATGTCAAATAAACAACAACAACAACAACGTCAAATAAACAACAACAACAACGTCAAATAAACAACAACAACAACAACGTCAAATAAATAACAATAACAACAACAACGTCAACAACAACAACGTCAAATAGACAACAACAACAACGTCCAATAAACAACAACAACAACGTCAAATAAACAACAACAATTACAACAACGTCAAATAAACAACAATAACAATGTCAAATAAACAACAACAACAACAACGTCTAATAAACAATAAAAACAACAACAACGTCAAATAAATAACAACAACAACGTCAAATATATAACATCAACAACAACGTCAAATAAACAACAACAACACCAACGTCAAATAAACAACAACAACATCAAATAAACAACAATAACAACGTCAAATAAACAACAACAATAACAACAACAACAACGTCAAATAAACAACAACAACAACGTCAAATAGACAATAACAACAAATTCAAATAAACAACAACATCAACAACATCAACAACAACAAAAACGTCAAATAAACAACAACAACAACAACAACAACAACTACGTCAAATAAAGAACAACAACAACGTCAAATAAACAACAACAACAACAATGTCAAATAAACAACAACAACAACAACAACGTCAACAACAACAACAATGTCAAATAAACAACAACAACAACATCAAATAAACAACAACAACAACGTCAAATAAACAACAACAACAACAACAACAACAACATCAACAACAACAAAAACGTCAAATAAACAACAACAACAACAACGTCAATAACCAACACCACCACCACCACCACCAACAACAACAACAATGTCAAATAAACAACAACAACAACAACGTCAACAACAACAACAACAACAATGTCAAATAAACAACAATAACAACGTCAAATAAACAACAACAACAACAACGTCAAATAAACAACAACAACAACATCAAATAAACAACAACAACGTCAAATAAACAACAACAAATACAACAACGTCAAATAAACAACAACAACAACAACAACATTAAATAAACAACAACAACAACAACAATAACAACAACAACAACGTCAAATAAACAACAACAACAACGTCAAATAAATAACAACAACAACGTCAAATAAACAACTACAAAAACAACAACAACAAAAACGTCAAATAAACAACAACAACAACGTCAACAACAACAACAACGTCAAATAAACAACAACAACAACACCGTCAAATAAACAACAACAACAACATCAAATAAACAACAACAACAACAACGTCAAATAAACAACAACAAAGTCAAATAAACAACAACAACAACAACGTCAAATAAACAACAACAACAACAACAACAACAACGTCAACAAGAACAACAACAACAACGTCAACAACAACAACAACGTCAAATAAACAACAACAACGTCAAATAAACAATAACAACAACAACAATGTCAAATAAACAACAACAACAACAACGTCAAATAAACAACAACAACAACGTCAAATAAACAACAACAACAACAACGTCAAATAAATAACAATAACAACAACAACGTCAACAACAACAACGTCAAATAGACAACAACAACAACGTCCAATAAACAACAACAACAACGTCAAATAAACAACAACAATTACAACAACGTCAAATAAACAACAATAACAATGTCAAATAAACAACAACAACAACAACGTCTAATAAACAATAAAAACAACAACAACGTCAAATAAATAACAACAACAACGTCAAATATATAACATCAACAACAACGTCAAATAAACAACAACAACACCAACGTCAAATAAACAACAACAACATCAAATAAACAACAATAACAACGTCAAATAAACAACAACAATAACAACAACAACAACGTCAAATAAACAACAACAACAACGTCAAATAGACAATAACAACAAATTCAAATAAACAACAACATCAACAACATCAACAACAACAAAAACGTCAAATAAACAACAACAACAACAACAACAACAACTACGTCAAATAAAGAACAACAACAACGTCAAATAAACAACAACAACAACAATGTCAAATAAACAACAACAACAACAACGTCAACAACAACAACAATGTCAAATAAACAACAACAACAACATCAAATAAACAACAACAACAACGTCAAATAAACAACAACAACAACAACAACAACATCAACAACAACAAAAACGTCAAATAAACAACAACAACAACAACGTCAACAACAACAACTACGTCAAATAAATAACAACAACAACAATGTCAAATAAACAACAACAACGCCAAATAAACAACAACAACTAAAACAACGTCAAATAAACAACAACAACAACAACGTCAAATAAACAACAACACCAACAACAACAACAACAACAATGTCAAATAAACAACAACAACAACGTCAACAACAACAACAATGTCAAATAAACAACAACAACAACAACAACGTCAAATAAACAACAACAACAACGTCAAATAAACAACAACAACAACGTCAAATAAACAACAACAACAACGTCAAATAAACAACAACAACAACAACAACGTCAAATAAACAACAACAACAACAACATCAACAACAACAAAAACGTCAAATAAACAACAACAACAACAACAACAACGTAAACAACAACAACTACGTCAAATAAATAACAACAACAACAATGTCAAATAAACAACAACAACGCCAAATAAACAACAACAACTAAAACAACGTCAAATAAACAACAACAACAACAACGTCAAATAAACAACAACACCAACAACAACAACAATGTCAAATAAACAACAACAACAACGTCAACAACAACAACAATGTCAAATAAACAACAACAACAACAACGTCAAATAAACAACAACAATAACGTCAAATAAACAACAACAACAACATCAAATAAATAACAACAACAACAACGCCAAATAAACAACAACAACAACAACGTCAAATAAACAACAACAACGACAACAACAACGTCAAATAAACAACAGCAACAACAATAACAATGTCAAATAAACAACAACAACAACAACAACAACGTCAACAACAACACGTCAAATAAACAACAACTACAACATCAAATAAACAACAACAACAACAACGTCAAATAAACAACAGCAACAACAAGTCAAATAAACAACAACAATAACAACAACGTCAAATAAGCAACAACAACAACAACAAATACAACAACAACAACAATGTCAAATAACAAAAACAACGTCAAATAAACAACAATAACAATGTCAAATAAATAACAACAACAACAGCAACAACAACGTCAAATAAACAATAACAACAACAACAACGTCAAATAAATAACAACAACAACGTCAAATAAACAACAACAACACCAACGTCAAATAAACAACAACAAGATCAAATAAACAACAACAACAACAATAACAACAACAACAACAACAACGTCAAATAAACAATAACAACAACGTCAAATAAACAACAACAACAACATCAACAACAACAAAAATGTCAAATAAACAACAACAACAACAACAACGTCAACAACAACAACAATGTCAAATAAACAACAACAACAACAACGTCATATAAACAACAACAACAACAATGTCAATAACAAAAACGTCAAATAAAAAACAACAACAACGTCAACAATGTCAAATAAACAACAACAACAACAACGTCAAATAAACAATAACAACAACGTCAAATAAACAACAACAACAAAAATGTCAAATAAACAACAACAACAACAATGTCAACAACAACAACGTCGAATAAACAACAACAACAACGTCAAATAAACAACAACAACAATAACAACGTCAAATAAACAACAACAACAACAACAACGTCAACAACAACAACAACAATGCCAAATAAACAACAACAACAACAACAACGTCAACAACAACAACAATGTCAAATAAACAACAACAACAACGTCAAATAAACAACAACTAAAACAACGTCAAATAAACAACAAAAATAACAACAACGTCAAGTAAACAACAACACCAACAACATCAACAACAACAACAATGTCAAATAAACAACAACAACAACATCAACAACAACAACAATGTCAAATAAACAACAACAACAACAACAACATCAAATAAACAACAACAACGTCAACAACAACAACAATGTCAAATAAACAACAACAACAACAACATCAAATAAACAACAACAACAAGAACGTCAAATAAACAACAACAATAACAACAACAACAACAACGTCAAATAAACAACAACAACAACAACGTCAAATAAACAACAACATCAACAATAACAAAAACGTCAAATAAACAACAACAACACCAAATAAACAACAACAACAACAACAACAACAACTAAAACAACGTCAAATAAACAACAACAACAACAACAACGTCAAATAAACACCACCACCACCACCAACAACAACAATGTCAAATAAACAACAACAACAACAACGTCAACAACAACAACAACAACAATGTCAAATAAACAACAATAACAACGTCAAATAAACAACAACAACAACAACAACAACGTCAAATAAACAACAACAACAACATCAAATAAACAACAACAACGTCAAATAAACAACAACAAATACAACAACGTCAAATAAATAACAACAACAACAACGTCAAATAAACAACAACAACAACAACAACAATAACAACAACAACAACGTCAAATAAACAACAACAACAACGTCAAATAAATAACAACAACAACGTCAAATAAACAACTAAAAAAACAACAACAACAAAAATGTCAAATAAACAACAACAACAACGTCAACAACAACAACAACGTCAAATAAACAACAACAACAACACCGTCAAATAAACAACAACAACAACATCAAATAAACAACAACAACAACAACGTCAAATAAACAACAACAACTTCAAATAAACAACAACAACAACAACAACAACAACGTCAAATAAACATTAACAACAACAACAACAACAACAACATCAAATAAACAACAACAACATCAAATAAACAATAACAACAACAACAACAATGTCAAATAAACAACAACAACAACGTCAAATAAACAATAACAACAACGTCAAATAAACAATAACAACAACAACAACAATGTCAAATAAATAACAACAACAACATCAAATAAACAACAACAACAACGTCAAATAAACAACAACAACAACAACAACGTCAAATAAATAACAATAACAACAACAACGTCAACAACAACAACATCAAATAAACAACAACAACAACGTCCAATAAACAACAACAACGTCAAATAAACAACAACAATAACAACAACGTCAAATAAACAACAATAACTATGTCAAATAAACAACAACAACGTCTAATAAACAATAAAAACAACAACAACATCAAATAAATAACAACAACAACAACGTCAAATAAATAACATCAACAACAGCGTCAAATAAACAACAACAACACCAACGTCAAATAAACAACAACAACAACATCAAATAAACAACAATAACAACGTCAAATAAACAACAACAATAACAACAACAACAACGTCAAATAAACGACAACAACAACGTCAAATAGACAATAACAACAACGTCAAATAAACAACAACATCAACAACAACAAAAACGTCAAATAAACAACAACAACAACAACGTCAACAACAACAACTACGTCAAATAAAGAACAACAACAACGTCAAATAAACAACAACAACAACAACAATGTCAAATAAACAACAACAACAACAACAACGTCAACAACAACAACAATGTCAAATAAACAACAACAACAACATCAAATAAACAACAACAACAACAACATCGAATAAACAACAACAACAACAATAACGTAAAATAAACAACAACAACAACAACATCAACAACAACAAAAACGTCAAATAAACAACAACAACAACAACGTCAACAACAACAACTACGTCAAATAAATAACAACCACAACAATGTCAACAACAACAATGTCAAATAAACAACAACAACAACAACAACGTCAAATAAATAACAACAATAACAACATCAAATAAACAACAACAACAACAACACCAATGTCAAATAAACAACAACAATAACAACAACAACAACGTCAAATAAACAACAACAACAACGTCAAATAAACAATAACAACAACGTCAAATAAACAACAACAACAACAAAAATGTCAAATAAACAACAACAACAACAATGGCAACAACAACAACTAAGTCAAATAAACAACAACAACAACGTCAAATAAACAACAACAACAACAATGTCAATAACAACAACGTCGAATAAACAACAACAACAACAACAACAACGTCAAATAAATAACAACAACAACAACAACGTCAAATAAATAACATCAACAACAGCGTCAAATAAACAACAACAACACCAACGTCAAATAAACAACAACAACAACATCAAATAAACAACAATAACAACGTCAAATAAACAACAACAATAACAACAACAACAACGTCAAATAAACGACAACAACAACGTCAAATAGACAATAACAACAACGTCAAATAAACAACAACATCAACAACAACAAAAACGTCAAATAAACAACAACAACAACAACAACGTCAACAACAACAACTACGTCAAATAAAGAACAACAACAACGTCAAATAAACAACAACAACAACAATGTCAAATAAACTACAACAACAACAACAACGTCAACAACAACAACAATGTCAAATAAACAACAACAACAACATCAAATAAACAACAACAACAACATCGAATAAACAACAACAACAACAACGTCAAATAAACAACAACAACAACAACAACAACAAAAACGTCAAATAAACAACAACAACAACAACGTCAACAACAACAACTACGTCAAATAAATAACAACCACAACAATGTCAACAACAACAATGTCAAATAAACAACAACAACAACAACAACGTCAAATAAATAACAACAATAACAACATCAAATAAACAACAACAACAACAACACCAACGTCAAATAAACAACAACAACAACAAAAATGTCAAATAAACAACAACAACAACAATGGCAACAACAACAACTAAGTCAAATAAACAACAACAACAACGTCAAATAAACAACAACAACAACAATGTCAACAACAACAACGTCGAATAAACAACAACAACAACAACAACGTCAAATAAACAACAACAACAATAACAACGTCAAATAAACAACAACAACAACGTCAACAACAACAACAACAACAACAACAACAATGCCAAATAAACAACAACAACAACAACGTCAACAACAACAACAATGTCAAATAAACAACAACAACAACAACGTCAAATAAACAACAACTAAAACAACGTCAAATAAACAACAACAATAACAACAACGTCAAGTAAACAACAACAACAATGTCAAATAAACAACAACAACAACATCAACAACAACAACAATGTCAAATAAACAACAACAACAACAACATCAAATAAACAACAACAACGTCAACAACAACAACAATGTCAAATAAACAACAACAATAACAACATCAAATAAACAACAACAACAAGAACGTCAAATAAACAACAACAATAACAACAACAACAACAACGTCAAATAAACAACAACAACAACAACAACAACGTCAAATAAATAACAACAACAACATCAACAACAACAAAAATGTCAAATAAACAACAACAACAACGTCAACAACAACAACTACATCAAATAAACAACAACAACAACAACAATGTCAACAATAACAATGTCAAATAAACAACAACAACACCAAATAAACAACAACAACAACAACAACTAAAACAACGTCAAATAAACAACAACAACAACAACGTCAAATAAACAACACCACCACCACCACCACCACCAACAACAACAACAATGTCAAATAAACAACAACAACAACAACGTCAACAACAACAACAACAACAATGTCAAATAAACAACAATAACAACGTCAAATAAACAACAACAACAACAACGTCAAATAAACAACAACAACAACATCAAATAAACAACAACAACGTCAAATAAACAACAACAAATACAACAACGTCAAATAAACAACAACAACAACAACAACATTAAATAAACAACAACAACAACAACAATAACAACAACAACAACGTCAAATAAACAACAACAACAACGTCAAATAAATAACAACAACAACGTCAAATAAACAACTACAAAAACAACAACAACAAAAACATCAAATAAACAACAACAACAACGTCAACAACAACAACAACGTCAAATAAACAACAACAACAACACCGTCAAATAAACAACAACAACAACATCAAATAAACAACAACAACAACAACGTCAAATAAACAACAACAAAGTCAAATAAACAACAACAACAACAACGTCAAATAAACAACAACAACAACAACAACAACAACGTCAACAAGAACAACAACAACAACGTCAACAACAACAACAACGTCAAATAAACAACAACAACGTCAAATAAACAATAACAACAACAACAATGTCAAATAAACAACAACAACAACAACGTCAAATAAACAACAACAACAACGTCAAATAAACAACAACAACAACAACGTCAAATAAATAACAATAACAACAACAACGTCAACAACAACAACGTCAAATAGACAACAACAACAACATCCAATAAACAACAACAACAACGTCAAATAAACAACAACAATTACAACAACGTCAAATAAACAACAATAACAATGTCAAATAAACAACAACAACAACAACGTCTAATAAACAATAAAAACAACAACAACGTCAAATAAATAACAACAACAACGTCAAATATATAACATCAACAACAACGTCAAATAAACAACAACAACACCAACGTCAAATAAACAACAACAACATCAAATAAACAACAATAACAACGTCAAATAAACAACAACAATAACAACAACAACAACGTCAAATAAACAACAACAACAACGTCAAATAGACAATAACAACAAATTCAAATAAACAACAACATCAACAACATCAACAACAACAAAAACGTCAAATAAACAACAACAACAACAACAACTACTACTACGTCAAATAAAGAACAACAACAACGTCAAATAAACAACAACAACAACAATGTCAAATAAACAACAACAACAACAACGTCAACAACAACAACAATGTCAAATAAACAACAACAACAACATCAAATAAACAACAACAACAACGTCAAATAAACAACAACAACAACAACAACAACATCAACAACAACAAAAACGTCAAATAAACAACAACAACAACAACGTCAACAACAACAACTACGTCAAATAAATAACAACAACAACAATGTCAAATAAACAACAACAACGCCAAATAAACAACAACAACTAAAACAACGTCAAATAAACAACAACAACAACAACGTCAAATAAACAACAACACCAACAACAACAACAACAACAATGTCAAATAAACAACAACAACAACGTCAACAACAACAACAATGTCAAATAAACAACAACAACAACAACAACGTCAAATAAACAACAACAACAACGTCAAATAAACAACAACAACAACGTCAAATAAACAACAACAACAACGTCAAATAAACAACAACAACAACAACAACGTCAAATAAACAACAACAACAACAACATCAACAACAACAAAAACGTCAAATAAACAACAACAACAACAACAACGTAAACAACAACAACTACGTCAAATAAATAACAACAACAACAATGTCAAATAAACAACAACAACGCCAAATAAACAACAACAACTAAAACAACGTCAAATAAACAACAACAACAACAACGTCAAATAAACAACAACACCAACAACAACAACAATGTCAAATAAACAACAACAACAACGTCAACAACAACAACAATGTCAAATAAACAACAACAACAACAACGTCAAATAAACAACAACAATAACGTCAAATAAACAACAACAACAACGTCAAATAAATAACAACAACAACAACGCCAAATAAACAACAACAACAACAACGTCAAATAAACAACAACAACGACAACAACAACGTCAAATAAACAACAGCAACAACAATAACAATGTCAAATAAACAACAACAACAACAACAACAACAACGTCAACAACAACACGTCAAATAAACAACAACTACAACATCAAATAAACAACAACAACAACAACGTCAAATAAACAACAGCAACAACAAGTCAAATAAACAACAACAATAACAACAACGTCAAATAAGCAACAACAACAACAACAACAAATACAACAACAACAACAATGTCAAATAACAAAAACAACGTCAAATAAACAACAATAACAATGTCAAATAAATAACAACAACAACAGCAACAACAACGTCAAATAAACAATAACAACAACAACAACGTCAAATAAATAACAACAACAACGTCAAATAAACAACAACACCAACGTCAAATAAACAACAACAAGATCAAATAAACAACAACAACAACAACAACGTCAAATAAACAACAACAATAACAACAACAACAACAACAACGTCAAATAAACAATAACAACAACGTCAAATAAACAACAACAACAACATCAACAACAACAAAAATGTCAAATAAACAACAACAACAACAACAACGTCAACAACAACAACAATGTCAAATAAACAACAACAACAACAACGTCATATAAACAACAACAACAACAATGTCAATAACAAAAACGTCAAATAAAAAACAACAACAACGTCAACAATGTCAAATAAACAACAACAACAACAACGTCAAATAAACAATAACAACAACGTCAAATAAACAACAACAACAAAAATGTCAAATAAACAACAACAACAACAATGGCAACAACAACAACTAAGTCAAATAAACAACAACAACAACGTCAAAAAACAACAACAACAACAATGTCAACAACAACAACGTCGAATAAACAACAACAACAACGTCAAATAAACAACAACAACAATAACAACGTCAAATAAACAACAACAACAACAACAACGTCAACAACAACAACAACAATGCCAAATAAACAACAACAACAACAACAACGTCAACAACAACAACAATGTCAAATAAACAACAACAACAACGTCAAATAAACAACAACTAAAACAACGTCAAATAAACAACAACAATAACAACAACGTCAAGTAAACAACAACACCAACAACATCAACAACAACAACAATGTCAAATAAACAACAACAACAACATCAACAACAACAACAATGTCAAATAAACAACAACAACAACAACATCAAATAAAAAACAACAACGTCAACAACAACAACAATGTCAAATAAACAACAACAACAACAACATCAAATAAACAACAACAACAAGAACGTCAAATAAACAACAACAATAACAACAACAACAACAACGTCAAATAAACAACAACAACAACAACGTCAAATAAACAACAACATCAACAATAACAAAAACGTCAAATAAACAACAACAACACCAAATAAACAACAACAACAACAACAACAACAACAACTAAAACAACGTCAAATAAACAACAACAACAACAACAACGTCAAATAAACACCACCACCACCACCAACAACAACAATGTCAAATAAACAACAACAACAACAACGTCAACAACAACAACAACAACAATGTCAAATAAACAACAATAACAACGTCAAATAAACAACAACAACAACAACAACGTCAAATAAACAACAACAACAACATCAAATAAACAACAACAACGTCAAATAAACAACAACAAATACAACAACGTCAAATAAATAACAACAACAACGTCAAATAAATAACAACAACAACGTCAAATAAACAACTAAAAAAACAACAACAACAAAAATGTCAAATAAACAACAACAACAACGTCAACAACAACAACAACGTCAAATAAACAACAACAACAACACCGTCAAATAAACAACAACAACAACATCAAATAAACAACAACAACAACAACAACGTCAAATAAACAACAACAACTTCAAATAAACAACAACAACAACAACAACAACAACAGCGTCAAATAAACATTAACAACAACAACAACAACAACATCAAATAAACAACAACAACATCAAATAAACAATAACAACAACAACAACAATGTCAAATAAACAACAACAACAACGTCAAATAAACAACAACAACAACGTCAAATAAACAACAACAACAACAACGTCAAATAAATAACAATAACAACAACAACGTCAACAACAACAACGTCAAATAGACAACAACAACAACGTCCAATAAACAACAACAACAACGTCAAATAAACAACAACAATAACAACAACGTCAAATAAACAACAATAACAACATCAAATAAACAACAACAACAACAACATCTAATAAACATTAAAAACAACAACAACGTCAACTAAATAACAACAACAACGTCAAATAAATAACATTAACAACAACGTCAAATAAACAACAACAACACCAACGTCAAATAAACAACAACAACAACAACAACAACGTCAAATAAACAACAATAACAACGTCAAATAAACAACAACAATAACAACAACAACAACGTCAAATAAACAACAACAACAACGTCAAATAGACAATAACAACAACGTCAAATAAACAACAACATCAACAACAACAAAAACGTCAAATAAACAACAACAACAACAACAACGTCAACAACAACAACTACGTCAAATAAAGAACAACAACAACGTCAAATAAACAACAACAACAACAACAATGTCAAATAAACAACAACAACAACGTCAACAACAACAACAATGTCAAATAAACAACAACAACAACATCAAATAAACAACAACAACAACGTCAAATAAACAACAAGAACAACAACGTCAAATAAACAACAACAACGCCAAATAAACAACAACAACTAAAACAACGTCAAATAAACAACAACAACAACAACGTCAAATAAACAACAACACCAGCAACAACAACAATGTCAAATCAACAACAACAACAACGTCAACAACAACAACAATGTTAAATAAACAACAACAACAACAACGTCAAATAAACAACAACAGCAACGTCAAATAAACAACAACAACAACGTCAAATAAATAACAACAACAACAACGTCAAATAAACAACAACAACAACGTCAAATAAACAACAACAACTACAACAACAACATCAAATAAACAACAGCAACAACAATAACAATGTCAAATAAACAACAACAACAACAACAACGTCAACAACAACACGTCAAATAAACAACAACTACAACATCAAATAAACAACAACAACAACAACAACGTCAAATAAACAACAGCAACAACAAGTCAAATAAACAACAACAATAACAACAACGTCAAATAAGCAACAACAACAACAACAACAAATACAACAACAACAACAACGTCAAATAACAAAAACAACGTCAAATAAACAACAATAACAATGTCAAATAAACAACAACAACAACAGCAACAACAACGTCAAATAAACAATAACAACAACAACAACGTCAAATAAATAACAACAACAACGTCAAATAAACAACAACAACACCAACGTCAAATAAACAACAACAAGATCAAATAAACAACAACAACAACAACGTCAAATAAACAACAACAATAACAACAACAACAACGTCAAATAAACAATAACAACAACGTCAAATAAACAACAACAACAACGTCAAATAAACAACAACAACAACAACAACAAAAATGTCAAATAAACAACAACAACAACAACAACAACGTCAACAACAACAACTATGTCAAATAAACAACAACAACAACAACAGCGTCATATAAACAACAACAACAACAATGTCAATAACAAAAACGTCAAATAAAAAACAACAACAACGTTAAATAAACAACAACAACAACAACAACAACGTCAAATAAACAACAACACCAACAACGTCAACAACAACAACAACAATGTCAAATAAACAACAACAACAACGTCAACAACAACAACAATGTCAAATAAACAACAACACCGTCAAATAAACAACAACATCTAAAACAACATTAAATAAACAACAACAACAACAACAACAACGTCAAATAAACAACAACATCAAAAACAACGTCAAATAAACATCAACAACAACAACGTCAAAAAAACAACAACACCAACAACGTCAACAACAACAACAAAAATGTCAAATAAACAACAACAACAACAACGTCAACAACAACAACAATGTCAAATAAACAACAACAAGAACAACATTAAATAAACAACAACAACAACAACGTCAAATAAACAACATCAATAACAACAACAACGTCAAATAAACAACAACAACAACAACAATGTCAAATGAACAACAACAACAACAACAACGTCAAATAAACAACAACAACAACGTCAAATAAACAACAACGTCAAATAAATAATAACAACAACGTCAAATAAACAACAACAACAACAAAAACAACAACAACAACAACAACAAAAACGTCAAATAAACAACAACAACAACAACAACGTCAACAACAACAACTACGTCAAATAAACAACAATAACAACAACGTCAAATAAACAACAACAACAACGTCATATAAACAACAACAACAACAATGTCAATAACAAAAACGTCAAATAAACAACAACAACAATGTCAAATAAACAACAACAACTAAAACAACGTCAAATAAACAACAACAACAACAAACGTCAAATAAACAACAACACCAACAACGTCAACAACAACAACAACAACAATGTCAAATAAACAACAACAACAACAACGTCAAATAAACAACAACAATAACAACAACGTCAAATAAGCAACAACAACAACAACAAATACAACAACAACAACGTCAAATAACAAAAACAACGTCAAATAAACAACAATAACAATGTCAAATAAACAACAACAACAACAGCAACAACGTCAAATAAACAATAACAACAACAACAACGTCAAATAAATAAAAACAACAACAACGTCAAATAAACAACAACAACACCAACGTCAAATAAACAACAACAGCATCAAATAAACAACAACAACAACAACGTCAAATAAACAACAACAATAACAACAACAACAACGTCAAATAAACAACAACAACAACGTCAAATAAACAACAACAACAATGTCAAATAAATAACAACAACAACAACATCAACAACAACAAAAACGTCAAATAGACAACAACAACAACAACAACAACGTCAACAACAACAACTATGTCAAATAAACAACAACAACAACAACAACGTCATATAAACAACAACAACAACAATGTCAATAACAACAACGCCAAATAAACAACAACAACAACAACACCAACAATGTCAAATAAACAACAACAACAACAACGTCAACAACAACAACAATGTCAAATAAACAACAACAACAACAACAACAACAACATTAAATAAACAACAACAACAACGTCAAATAAACAACATCAATAACAACAACAACAACGTCAAATAAACAACAACAACAACAACGTCAAATGAACAACAACAACAACGTCAAATAAACAACAACAACAACAACGTCAAATAAACAACAACAACAACAACATCAACAACAACAAAAATGTCAAATTAACAACAACAACAACAACAACAACGTCAACAACAAAAACTACGTCAAATAAAAAACAACAACAACAACAATGTCAACAACAACAATGTGAAATAAACAACAACAACGCTAAATAAACAACAACAACAAAAACAACGTCAAATAAACAACAACAACAACAATGTCAACAACAACAACAACATTAAATAAACAACAACAACAACGTCAAATAAACAACAACATCAATGTCAAATAAACAACAACAACTAAAACAATGTCAAATAAACAACAACAACAACAACGTCAAATAAACAACAACACCAACAACGTCAACAACAACAACAACAATGTCAAATAAACAACAACAACAACGTCAACAACAACAACAATGTCAAATAAACAACAACAACAACATCAAATAAACAACAACAACAACGTCAAATAAACAACAATAATAACAACAACAACAACGTCATATAAACAACAACAACAACAACGTCAAATAAACAACAACAATAACAACGTCAAATAAACAACAACAACAACAACAACAATAACAACAACAACAACGTCAAATAAACAACAACAACAACAACGTCAAATAAATAACAACAACAACGTCAAATAAACAACTACAAAAACAACAACAACAAAAACGTCAAATAAACAACAACAACAACGTCAACAACAACAACAACAACGTCAAATAAACAACAACAACACCGTCAAATAAACAACAACAACAACATCAAATAAACAACAACAACAACAACAACGAAAAATAAACAACAACAACGTCAAATAAACAACAACAACAACAACGTCAAATAAACAACAACAACAACAACGTCAACAACAACAACAACAACAACGTCAACAACAACAACAACAACAACGTCAAATAAACAACAACAACGTCAAATAAACAATAACAACAACAACAACAACAATGTCAAATAAACAACAACAACAACGTCAAATAAACAACAACAACAACGTCAAATAAACAACAACAACAACAACGTCAAATAAATAACAATAACAACAACAACGTCAACAACAACAACGTCAAATAAACAACAACAACAACGTCAACAACAACAACAACGTCCAATAAACAACAACAACAACGTCAAATAAACAACAACAATAACAACAACGTCAAATAAACAACAATAACAACGTTAAATAAACAACAACAACAACAACGTCTAATAAACAATAAAAACAACAATAATGTCAAATATATAACAACAACAACAACAACAACGTCAAATAAATAACATCAACAACAATGTCAAATAAACAACAACAACACCAACGTCAAATAAACAACAACAACAACATCAAATAAACAACAATAACAACGTCAAATAAACAACAACAATAACAACAACAACGTCAAATAAACAACAACAACAACGTCAAATAGACAATAACAACAACGTCAAATAAACAACAACATCAACAACAACAAAAACGTCAAATAAACAACAACAACAACAACTACGTCAAATAAAGAACAACAACAACGTCAAATAAACAACAACAACAACAACAATGTCAAATAAACAACAACAACAACAACGTCAACAACAACAACAATGTCAAATAAACAACAACAACAACATCAAATAAACAACAACAACAACAACGTCGAATAAACAACAACAACAACAACAACGTCAAATAAACAACAACAACAACAACATCGACAACAACAAAAACGTCAAATAAACAACAACAACTACGTCAAATAAATAACAACAACAACAATGTCAAATAAACAACAACAACGCCAAATAAACAACAACAACTAAAACAACGTCAAATAAACAACAACAACAACGTCAAATAAACAACAACACCAACAACAACAACAGCAATGTCAAATAAACAACAACAACAACAACGTCAACAACAACAACAATGCCAAATAAACAACAACAACAACGTCAAATAAACAACAACAACGTCAAATAAACAACAACAACAACGTCAAATAAATAACAACAATAACAACGTGAAATAAACAACAACAACAACGTCAAATAAACAACAACAACGACAACAACAACGTCAATAAACAACAGCAACAACAATAACAATGTCAAATAAACAACAACAACAACAACGTCAACAACAACACGTCAAATAAACAACAACAACAACAACATCAAATAAACAACAACAACAACAATGTCAAATAAACAACAGCAACAACAACGTCAAATTAACAACAACAATAACAACAATGTCAAATAAGCAACAACAACAACAACAACAAATACAACAACAACAACAACGTCAAATAACAAAAACAACGTCAAATAAACAACAATAACAATGTCAAATAAACAACAACAACAACAGCAACAACGTCAAATAAACAATAACAACATCAACAACGTCAAATAAATAACAACAACAACAACGTCAAATAAATAACAACAACACCAACGTCAAATAAACAACAACAACATCAAATAAACAACAACAACAACAACAACGTCAAATAAACAACAACAATAACAACAACAACAACGTCAAATAAACAACAACAACAACGTCAAATAAACAACAACAACAACGTCAAATAAATAACAACAACAACATCAACAACAACAAAAACGTCAAATAAACAACAACAACAACAACAACGTCAACAACAACAACTATGTCAAATAAACAACAACAACAACAACAACAACAACAACAACGTCATATAAACAACAACAACAACAATGTCAATAACAACAACGTCAAATAAACAACAACAACTAAAACAACGTCAAATAAACAACAACAACAACAACGTCAAATAAACAACAACACCAACAACGTCAACAACAACAACAATGTCAAATAAACAACAACAACAACAACGTCAACAACAACAACAATGTCAAATAAACAACAACACCGTCAAATAAACAACAACATCTAAAACAACGTTAAATAAACAACAACAACAACAACAACGTCAAATAAACAACAACATCTAAAACAACGTCAAATAAACAACAACAACAACAACGTCAAAAAAACAACAACACCAACAACGTCAATAACAACAACAACAACAACAATGTCAAATAAACTACAACAACTACAACATTAAATTAACAACAACAACAACAACAACGTCAAATAAACAACATCAATAACAACAACAACGTCAAATAAACAACAACAACAACAACAACAACGTTAAATGAAAAACAACAACAACAACGTCAAATAAACAACAACAACAACATCAACAACAACAAAAACGTAAAATAAACAACAACAACAACAACAACAAAGTCAACAAAAAAAACTACGTCAAATAAACAACAACAACAACAATGTCAACAACAACAATGTCAAATAAACAACAACAACAACGCCAAATAAACAACAACAACAAAAACAACGTCAAATAAACAACAACAACAATGTCAACAACAACAACGTCAAATAAACAACAACAACAACAACGTCAAATAAACAACAACAACAACAATGTTAAATAAACAACAACAACTAAAACAACGTCAAATAAATAACAACAACAACAACGTCAAATAAATAACAACACCAACAACGTCAACAACAACAACAACAATGTCAAATAAACAACAACAACAACAACGTCAACAACAACAACAATGTCAAATAAACAACAACACCGTCAAATAAACAATAACATCTAAAACAACGTTAAATAAACAACAACAACAACAACAACAACATCAACGTCAAATAAACAACAACATCTAAAACAACGTTAAATAAACAACAACAACAACGTCAAAAAAACAACAACACCAACAACGTCAACAACAACAACAACAACAACAATGTCAAATAAACAACAACAAAAACGTCAAATAAACAACAACAACAACAACGTCAACAACAACAACTACGTCAAATAAAGAACAACAACAACGTCAAATAAACAACAACAACAACAACAATGTCAAATAAACAACAACAACAACAACAACGTCAACAACAACAACAATGTCAAATAAACAACAACATAAACATCAAATAAACAACAACAACAACATCGAATAAACAACAACAACAACAACGTCAAATAAACAACAACAACAACAACATCAACAACAACAAAAACGTCAAATAAACAACAACAACAACAACGTCAACAACAACAACTACGTCAAATAAATAACAACCACAACAATGTCAACAACAACAATGTCAAATAAACAACAACAACAACAACAACAAAAATGTCAAATAAACAACAACAACAACAATGGCAACAACAACAACTAAGTCAAATAAACAACAACAACAACGTCAAATAAACAACAACAACAACAACGTCGAATAAACAACAACAACAACTAAAACAACGTCAAATAAACAACAACAACAATAACAACGTCAAATAAACAACAACACCAACAACGTCAACAACAACAACAACAACAATGCCAAATAAACAACAACAACAACAACAACGTCAACAACAACAACAACAATGTCAAATAAACAACAACAACAACGTCAAATAAACAACAACTAAAACATCGTCAAATAAACAACAACAACACCAACGTCAAATAAATAACAACAACAACATCAAATAAACAACAACAACAACAACGTCAAATAAACAACAACAATAACAACAACAACAACGTCAAATAAACAACAATAACAACGTCAAATAAACAATAACAACAACGTCAAATAAACAACAACAACAACAAAAATGTCAAATAAACAACAACAACAACAACAATGGCAACAACAACAACTAAGTCAAATAAACAACAACAACAACGTCAAATAAACAACAACAACAACAATGTCAACAACAACAACGTCGAATAAACAACAACAACAACTAAAACAACGTCAAATAAACAACAACAACAACAATAACAACGTCAAATAAACAACAACACCAACAACGTCAACAACAACAACAACAATGCCAAAGAAACAACAATAACAACAATGTCAACAACAACAACAATGTCAAATAAACAACAACAACAACGTCAAATAAACAACAACTAAAACAACGTCAAATAAACAACAACAATAACAACAACGTCAAGTAAACAACAACACCAACAACATCATCAACAACAACAACAGCAATGTCAAATAAACAACAACAACAACATCAACAACAACAACAATGTCAAATAAACAACATCAACAACAACATCAAATAAACAACAACAACGTCAACAACAACAACAATGTCAAATAAACAACAACAACAACTTCAAATAAACAACAACAACAACAACAAGAACATCAAATAAACAACAACAATAACAACAACAACAACAACAACGTCAAATAAACAACAACAACAACAACGTCAAATAAACAACAACAACAACATCAACAACAACAAAAACGTCAAATAAACAACAACAACAACAACAACGTCAACAACAACAACTACGTCAAATAAACAACAACAACAACAACAACAATGTCAACAACAACAATGTCAAATAAACAACAACAACACAAAATAAACAACAACAACTAAAACAACGTCAAATAAACAACAACAACAACAACAACGTCAAATAAACAAAACCACCACCAACAACAACAACAACAACAATGTCAAATAAACAACAATAACAACAACGTCAACAACAACAACAACAATGTCAAATAAACAACAATAACAACGCCAAATAAACAACAACAACAACAACGTCAAATAAACAACAACAACAACAACAACATCAAATAAACAACAACAACGTCAAATAAACAACAACAAATACAACAACGTCAAATAAACAACAACAACAACAACAACAATAACAACAACAACAACGTCAAATAAACAACAACAACAACATCAAATAAATAACAACAACAACGTCAAATAAACAACTACAAAAACAACAACAACAAAAACGTCAAATAAACAACAACAACAACGTCAACAACAACAACAATGTCAAATAGACAACAACAACAACAACACCGTCAAATAAACAACAACAACAACATCAAATAAACAACAACAACAACAACAACGTCAAATAAACAACAACAACGTCAAATAAACAACAACAACAACAACAACGTCAAATAAACAACAACAACAACAACGTCAACAACAACAACAACGTCAACAACAACAACAACAACGTCAAATAAACAACAACAACGTCAAATAAACAATAACAACAACAACAACAATGTCAAATAAATAACAACAACAACATCAAATAAACAACAACAACAACGTCAAATAAACAACAACAACAACAACAACAACGTCAAATAAATAACAATAACAACAACAACGTCAACAACAACAACATCAAATAAACAACAACAACAACGTCCAATAAACAACAACAACAACGTCAAATAAACAACAACAATAACAACAACGTCAAATAAACAACAATAACAATGTCAAATAAACAACAACAACGTCTAATAAACAATAAAAACAACAACAACGTCAAATAAATAACAACAACAACAACGTCAAATAAATAACATCAACAACAGCGTCAAATAAACAACAACAACACCAACGTTAAATAAACAACAACAACAACATCAAATAAACAACAATAACAACGTCAAATAAACAACAACAATAACAACAACAACAACGTCAAATAAACGACAACAACAACGTCAAATAGACAATAACAACAACGTCAAATAAACAACAACATCAACAACAACAAAAACGTCAAATAAACAACAACAACAACAACGTCAACAACAACAACTACGTCAAATAAAGAACAACAACAACGTCAAATAAACAACAACAACAACAATGTCAAATAAACAACAACAACAACAACAACGTCAACAACAACAACAATGTCAAATAAACAACAACAACAACATCAAATAAACAACAACAACAACAACATCGAATAAACAACAACATTAACAACAACGTAATATAAACAACAACAACAACAACAACATCAACAACAACAAAAACGTCAAATAAACAACAACAACAACAACGTCAACAACAACAACTACGTCAAATAAATAACAACCACAACAATGTCAACAACAACAATGTCAAATAAACAACAACAACAACAACAACGTCAAATAAATAACAACAATAACAACATCAAATAAACAACAACAACAACAACACCAACGTCAAATAAACAACAACAATAACAACAACAACAACGTCAAATAAACAACAACAACAACGTCAAAAAAACAACAACAACGACAACAACAATGTCAAATAAACAACAGCAACAACGTCAAATAAACAACAACAACAACAACAACGTCAGCAACAATAATAACGCCAAATAAACAACAACAACAACGTCAAATAAACAACAACAACATCAACAACAACGTCAAATAAACAACAGCAACAACAACGTCAAATAAATAACAACAATAACAACAACGTCAAATAAGCAACAACAACAACAACAACAAATACAACAACAACAACAACAACGTCAAATATCAAAAACAATGTCAAATAAACAACAATAAAAACGTCAAATAAACAACAACAACAACAACAACGTCAAATAAACAATAACAACAACAACAACGACAAATAAATAACAATAATAACATCGTCAAATAAACAACAACAACACCAACGTCAAATAAATAACAACAACAACATCAAATAAACAACAACAACAACAACAACGTCAAATAAACAACAACAATAACAACAACAACAACGTCAAATAAACAACAACAACAACAACGTCAAATAAACAATAACAACAACGTCAAATAAACAACAACAACAACAAAAATGTCAAATAAACAACAACAACAACAACAACAATGGCAACAACAACAACTAAGTCAAATAAACAACAACAACAACGTCAAATAAACAACAACAACAACAATGTCAACAACAACAACGTCGAATAAACAACAACAACAACTAAAACAACGTCAAATAAACAACAACAACAACAATAACAACGTCAAATAAACAACAACACCAACAACGTCAACAACAACAACAACAACAATGCCAAAGAAACAACAACAACAACAATGTCAACAACAACAACAATGTCAAATAAACAACAACAACAACGTCAAATAAACAACAACTAAAACAACGTCAAATAAACAACAACAATAACAACAACGTCAAGTAAACAACAACACCAACAACATCAACAACAACAACAACAGCAACGTCAAATAAACAACAACAACAACATCAACAACAACAACAATGTCAAATAAACAACATCAACAACAACATCAAATAAACAACAACAACGTCAACAATAACAACAATGTCAAATAAACAACAACAACAACATCAAATAAACAACAACAACAACAAGAACATCAAATAAACAACAACAATAACAACAACAACAACAACGTCAAATAAACAACAACAACAACGTCAAATAAACAACAACAACAACATCAACAACAACAAAAACGTCAAATAAACAACAACAACAACAACGTCAACAACAACAACTACGTCAAATAAACAACAACAACAACAACAACAACAACAACAATGTCAACAACAACAATGTCAAATAAACAACAACAACACAAAATAAACAACAACAACAACAACAACAACAACTAAAACAACGTCAAATAAACAACAACAACAACAACGTCAAATAAACAACACCACCACCAACAACAACAACAACAACAATGTCAAATAAACAACAACAACAACAACGTCAACAACAACAACAACAATGTCAAATAAACAACAATAACAACGTCAAATAAACAACAACAACAACAACGTCAAATAAACAACAACAACAACAACATCAAATAAACAACAACAACGTCAAATAAACAACAACAAATACAACAACGTCAAATAAACAACAACAACAACAACAACAATAACAACAACAACAACGTCAAATAAACAACAACAACAACATCAAATAAATAACAACAACAACGTCAAATAAACAACTACAAAAACAACAACAACAAAAACGTCAAATAAACAACAACAACAACGTCAACAACAACAACAATGTCAAATAGACAACAACAACAACAACACCGTCAAATAAACAACAACAACAACATCAAATAAAAAACAACAACAACAACAACGTCAAATAAACAACAACAACGTCAAATAAACAACAACAACAACAACAACAACGTCAAATAAACAACAACAACAACAACGTCAACAACAACAACAACGTCAACAACAACAACAACAACGTCAAATAAACAACAACAACGTCAAATAAACAATAACAACAACAACAACAATGTCAAATAAATAACAACAACAACATCAAATAAACAACAACAACAACGTCAAATAAACAACAACAACAACAACGTCAAATAAATAACAATAACAACAACAACGTCAACAACAACAACATCAAATAAACAACAACAACAACCTCCAATAAACAACAACAACAACGTCAAATAAACAACAACAATAACAACAACGTCAAATAAACAACAATAACAATGTCAAATAAACAACAACAACGTCTAATAAACAATAAAAACAACAACAACGTCAAATAAATAACAACAACAACAACAACGTCAAATAAATAACATCAACAACAGCGTCAAATAAACAACAACAACACCAACGTCAAATAAACAACAACAACAACATCAAATAAACAACAATAACAACGTCAAATAAACAACAACAATAACAACAACAACAACGTCAAATAAACGACAACAACAACGTCAAATAGACAATAACAACAACGTCAAATAAACAACAACATCAACAACAACAAAAACGTCAAATAAACAACAACAACAACAACGTCAACAACAACAACTACGTCAAATAAAGAACAACAACAACGTCAAATAAACAACAACAACAACAACAATGTCAAATAAACAACAACAACAACAACAACGTCAACAACAACAACAATGTCAAATAAACAACAACAACAACATCAAATAAACAACAACAACAATAACATCGAATAAACAACAACAACAACAACAACGTAAAATAAACAACAACAACAACAACATCAACAACAACAAAAACGTCAAATAAACAACAACAACAACAACGTCAACAACAACAACTACGTCAAATAAATAACAACCACAACAATGTCAAATAAACAACAACAACAACGTCAAATAAATAACAACAATAACAACATCAAATAAACAACAACAACAACAACACCAACGTCAAATAAACAACAACAATAACAACAACAACAATGTCAAATAAACAACAACAACAACGTCAAATAAACAATAACAACAACGTCAAATAAACAACAACAACAACAAAAATGTCAAATAAACAACAACAACAACAATGGCAACAACAACAACTAAGTCAAATAAACAACAACAACAACGTCAAATAAACAACAACAACAACAACAATGTCAAATAAACAACAACAAAAACGTCAAATAAACAACAACAACAACAACGTCAACAACAACAACTACGTCAAATAAAGAACAACAACAACGTCAAATAAACAACAACAACAACAACAACAATGTCAAATAAACAACAACAACAACAACAACGTCAACAACAACAACAATGTCAAATAAACAACAACATAAACATCAAATAAACAACAACAACAACATCGAATAAACAACAACAACAACAACGTCAAATAAACAACAACAACAACAACATCAACAACAACAAAAACGTCAAATAAACAACAACAACAACAACGTCAACAACAACAACTACGTCAAATAAATAACAACCACAACAATGTCAACAACAACAATGTCAAATAAACAACAACAACAACAACAACAAAAATGTCAAATAAACAACAACAACAACAATGGCAACAACAACAACTAAGTCAAATAAACAACAACAACAACGTCAAATAAACAACAACAACAACAACGTCGAATAAACAACAACAACAACTAAAACAACGTCAAATAAACAACAACAACAATAACAACGTCAAATAAACAACAACACCAACAACGTCAACAACAACAACAACAATGCCAAATAAACAACAACAACAACAACAACGTCAACAACAACAACAACAATGTCAAATAAACAACAACAACAACGTCAAATAAACAACAACTAAAACATCGTCAAATAAACAACAACAACACCAACGTCAAATAAATAACAACAACAACATCAAATAAACAACAACAACAACAACGTCAAATAAACAACAACAATAACAACAACAACAACGTCAAATAAACAACAACAACAACGTCAAATAAACAATAACAACAACGTCAAATAAACAACAACAACAACAAAAATGTCAAATAAACAACAACAACAACAACAATGGCAACAACAACAACTAAGTCAAATAAACAACAACAACAACGTCAAATAAACAACAACAACAACAATGTCAACAACAACAACGTCGAATAAACAACAACAACAACTAAAACAACGTCAAATAAACAACAACAACAACAACAATAACAACGTCAAATAAACAACAACACCAACAACGTCAACAACAACAACAACAATGCCAAAGAAACAACAATAACAACAATGTCAACAACAACAACAATGTCAAATAAACAACAACAACAACGTCAAATAAACAACAACTAAAACAACGTCAAATAAACAACAACAATAACAACAACGTCAAGTAAACAACAACACCAACAACATCATCAACAACAACAACAGCAATGTCAAATAAACAACAACAACAACATCAACAACAACAACAATGTCAAATAAACAACATCAACAACAACATCAAATAAACAACAACAACGTCAACAACAACAACAATGTCAAATAAACAACAACAACAACTTCAAATAAACAACAACAACAACAACAAGAACATCAAATAAACAACAACAATAACAACAACAACAACAACAACGTCAAATAAACAACAACAACAACAACGTCAAATAAACAACAACAACAACATCAACAACAACAAAAACGTCAAATAAACAACAACAACAACAACGTCAACAACAACAACTACGTCAAATAAACAACAACAACAACAACAACAATGTCAACAACAACAATGTCAAATAAACAACAACAACACAAAATAAACAACAACAACTAAAACAACGTCAAATAAACAACAACAACAACAACAACGTCAAATAAACAAAACCACCACCAACAACAACAACAACAACAATGTCAAATAAACAACAATAACAACAACGTCAACAACAACAACAACAATGTCAAATAAACAACAATAACAACGCCAAATAAACAACAACAACAACAACGTCAAATAAACAACAACAACAACAACAACATCAAATAAACAACAACAACGTCAAATAAACAACAACAAATACAACAACGTCAAATAAACAACAACAACAACAACAACAATAACAACAACAACAACGTCAAATAAACAACAACAACAACATCAAATAAATAACAACAACAACGTCAAATAAACAACTACAAAAACAACAACAACAAAAACGTCAAATAAACAACAACAACAACGTCAACAACAACAACAATGTCAAATAGACAACAACAACAACAACACCGTCAAATAAACAACAACAACAACATCAAATAAACAACAACAACAACAACAACGTCAAATAAACAACAACAACGTCAAATAAACAACAACAACAACAACAACGTCAAATAAACAACAACAACAACAACGTCAACAACAACAACAACGTCAACAACAACAACAACAACGTCAAATAAACAACAACAACGTCAAATAAACAATAACAACAACAACAACAATGTCAAATAAATAACAACAACAACATCAAATAAACAACAACAACAACGTCAAATAAACAACAACAACAACAACAACGTCAAATAAATAACAATAACAACAACAACGTCAACAACAACAACATCAAATAAACAACAACAACAACGTCCAATAAACAACAACAACAACGTCAAATAAACAACAACAATAACAACAACGTCAAATAAACAACAATAACAATGTCAAATAAACAACAACAACGTCTAATAAACAATAAAAACAACAACAACGTCAAATAAATAACAACAACAACAACGTCAAATAAATAACATCAACAACAGCGTCAAATAAACAACAACAACACCAACGTCAAATAAACAACAACAACAACATCAAATAAACAACAATAACAACGTCAAATAAACAACAACAATAACAACAACAACAACGTCAAATAAACGACAACAACAACGTCAAATAGACAATAACAACAACGTCAAATAAACAACAACATCAACAACAACAAAAACGTCAAATAAACAACAACAACAACAACGTCAACAACAACAACTACGTCAAATAAAGAACAACAACAACGTCAAATAAACAACAACAACAACAATGTCAAATAAACAACAACAACAACAACAACGTCAACAACAACAACAATGTCAAATAAACAACAACAACAACATCAAATAAACAACAACAACAACAACATCGAATAAACAACAACATTAACAACAACGTAATATAAACAACAACAACAACAACAACATCAACAACAACAAAAACGTCAAATAAACAACAACAACAACAACGTCAACAACAACAACTACGTCAAATAAATAACAACCACAACAATGTCAACAACAACAATGTCAAATAAACAACAACAACAACAACAACGTCAAATAAATAACAACAATAACAACATCAAATAAACAACAACAACAACAACACCAACGTCAAATAAACAACAACAATAACAACAACAACAACGTCAAATAAACAACAACAACAACGTCAAAAAAACAACAACAACGACAACAACAATGTCAAATAAACAACAGCAACAACGTCAAATAAACAACAACAACAACAACAACGTCAGCAACAATAATAACGCCAAATAAACAACAACAACAACGTCAAATAAACAACAACAACATCAACAACAACGTCAAATAAACAACAGCAACAACAACGTCAAATAAATAACAACAATAACAACAACGTCAAATAAGCAACAACAACAACAACAACAAATACAACAACAACAACAACAACGTCAAATATCAAAAACAATGTCAAATAAACAACAATAAAAACGTCAAATAAACAACAACAACAACAACAACGTCAAATAAACAATAACAACAACAACAACGACAAATAAATAACAATAATAACATCGTCAAATAAACAACAACAACACCAACGTCAAATAAATAACAACAACAACATCAAATAAACAACAACAACAACAACAACGTCAAATAAACAACAACAATAACAACAACAACAACGTCAAATAAACAACAACAACAACAACGTCAAATAAACAATAACAACAACGTCAAATAAACAACAACAACAACAAAAATGTCAAATAAACAACAACAACAACAACAACAATGGCAACAACAACAACTAAGTCAAATAAACAACAACAACAACGTCAAATAAACAACAACAACAACAATGTCAACAACAACAACGTCGAATAAACAACAACAACAACTAAAACAACGTCAAATAAACAACAACAACAACAATAACAACGTCAAATAAACAACAACACCAACAACGTCAACAACAACAACAACAACAATGCCAAAGAAACAACAACAACAACAATGTCAACAACAACAACAATGTCAAATAAACAACAACAACAACGTCAAATAAACAACAACTAAAACAACGTCAAATAAACAACAACAATAACAACAACGTCAAGTAAACAACAACACCAACAACATCAACAACAACAACAACAACAGCAACGTCAAATAAACAACAACAACAACATCAACAACAACAACAATGTCAAATAAACAACATCAACAACAACATCAAATAAACAACAACAACGTCAACAATAACAACAATGTCAAATAAACAACAACAACAACATCAAATAAACAACAACAACAACAAGAACATCAAATAAACAACAACAATAACAACAACAACAACAACGTCAAATAAACAACAACAACAACGTCAAATAAACAACAACAACAACATCAACAACAACAAAAACGTCAAATAAACAACAACAACAACAACGTCAACAACAACAACTACGTCAAATAAACAACAACAACAACAACAACAACAACAACAATGTCAACAACAACAATGTCAAATAAACAACAACAACACAAAATAAACAACAACAACAACAACAACAACAACAACTAAAACAACGTCAAATAAACAACAACAACAACAACGTCAAATAAACAACACCACCACCAACAACAACAACAACAACAATGTCAAATAAACAACAACAACAACAACGTCAACAACAACAACAACAATGTCAAATAAACAACAATAACAACGTCAAATAAACAACAACAACAACAACGTCAAATAAACAACAACAACAACAACATCAAATAAACAACAACAACGTCAAATAAACAACAACAAATACAACAACGTCAAATAAACAACAACAACAACAACAACAATAACAACAACAACAACGTCAAATAAACAACAACAACAACATCAAATAAATAACAACAACAACGTCAAATAAACAACTACAAAAACAACAACAACAAAAACGTCAAATAAACAACAACAACAACGTCAACAACAACAACAATGTCAAATAGACAACAACAACAACAACACCGTCAAATAAACAACAACAACAACATCAAATAAAAAACAACAACAACAACAACGTCAAATAAACAACAACAACGTCAAATAAACAACAACAACAACAACAACAACGTCAAATAAACAACAACAACAACAACGTCAACAACAACAACAATGTCAACAACAACAACAACAACGTCAAATAAACAACAACAACGTCAAATAAACAATAACAACAACAACAACAATGTCAAATAAATAACAACAACAACATCAAATAAACAACAACAACAACGTCAAATAAACAACAACAACAACAACGTCAAATAAATAACAATAACAACAACAACGTCAACAACAACAACATCAAATAAACAACAACAACAACCTCCAATAAACAACAACAACAACGTCAAATAAACAACAACAATAACAACAACGTCAAATAAACAACAATAACAATGTCAAATAAACAACAACAACGTCTAATAAACAATAAAAACAACAACAACGTCAAATAAATAACAACAACAACAACAACGTCAAATAAATAACATCAACAAGAGCGTCAAATAAACAACAACAACACCAACGTCAAATAAACAACAACAACAACATCAAATAAACAACAATAACAACGTCAAATAAACAACAACAATAACAACAACAACAACGTCAAATAAACGACAACAACAACGTCAAATAGACAATAACAACAACGTCAAATAAACAACAACATCAACAACAACAAAAACGTCAAATAAACAACAACAACAACAACGTCAACAACAACAACTACGTCAAATAAAGAACAACAACAACGTCAAATAAACAACAACAACAACAACAATGTCAAATAAACAACAACAACAACAACAACGTCAACAACAACAACAATGTCAAATAAACAACAACAACAACATCAAATAAACAACAACAACAATAACATCGAATAAACAACAACAACAACAACAACGTAAAATAAACAACAACAACAACAACATCAACAACAACAAAAACGTCAAATAAACAACAACAACAACAACGTCAACAACAACAACTACGTCAAATAAATAACAACCACAACAATGTCAAATAAACAACAACAACAACGTCAAATAAATAACAACAATAACAACATCAAATAAACAACAACAACAACAACACCAACGTCAAATAAACAACAACAATAACAACAACAACAATGTCAAATAAACAACAACAACAACGTCAAATAAACAATAACAACAACGTCAAATAAACAACAACAACAACAAAAATGTCAAATAAACAACAACAACAACAATGGCAACAACAACAACTAAGTCAAATAAACAACAACAACAACGTCAAATAAACAACAACAACAACAATGTCAACAACAACAACATCGAATAAACAACAACAACAACAACAACGTCAAATAAATAACAACAACAACAACAACGTCAAATAAACAACATCAACAACAGCGTCAAATAAACAACAACAACACCAACGTCAAATAAACAACAACAACAACATCAAATAAACAACAATAACAACGTCAAATAAACAACAACAATAACAACAACAACAACGTCAAATAAACGACAACAACAACGTCAAATAGACAATAACAACAACGTCAAATAAACAACAACATCAACAACAACAAAAACGTCAAATAAACAACAACAACAACAACGTCAACAACAACAACTACGTCAAATAAAGAACAACAACAACGTCAAATAAACAACAACAACAACAACAATGTCAAATAAACAACAACAACAACAACAACGTCAACAACAACAACAATGTCAAATAAACAACAACAACAACATCAAATAAACAACAACAACAACATCGAATAAACAACAACAACAACAACAACGTCAAATAAACAACAACAACAACAACATCAACAACAACAAAAACGTCAAATAAACAACAACAACAACAACGTCAACAACAACAACTACGTCAAATAAATAACAACCACAACAATGTCAACAACAACAATGTCAAATAAACAACAACAACAACAACAAAAATGTCAAATAAACAACAACAACAACAATGGCAACAACAACAACTAAGTCAAATAAACAACAACAACAACGTCAAATAAACAACAACAACAACAACGTCGAATAAACAACAACAACAACTAAAACAACGTCAAATAAACAACAACAACAATAACAACGTCAAATAAACAACAACACCAACAACGTCAACAACAACAACAACAACAATGCCAAATAAACAACAACAACAACAACAACGTCAACAACAACAACAACAATGTCAAATAAACAACAACAACAACGTCAAATAAACAACAACTAAAACAACGTCAAATAAACAACAACAATAACAACAACGTCAAGTAAACAACAACACCAACAACATCAACAACAACAACAACAGCAATGTCAAATAAACAACAACAACAACATCAACAACAACAACAATGTCAAATAAACAACAACAACAACATCAAATAAACAACAACAATGTCAAATAAACAACAACAACAACACCATCAAATAAACAACAACAACAAGAACGTCAAATAAACAACAACAATAACAACAACAACAACAACGTCAAATAAACAACAACAACGTCAAATAAACAACAACAACAACAACATCAACAACAACAAAAACGTCAAATAAACAACAACAACAACGTCAACAACAACAACTACGTCAAATAAACAACAACAACAACAACAATGTCAACAACAACAATGTCAAATAAACAACAACAACAACTTCAAATAAACAACAACAACAACAAGAACATCAAATAAACAACAACAATAACAACAACAACAACAACAACGTCAAATAAACAACAACAACAACAACGTCAAATAAACAACAACAACAACATCAACAACAACAAAAACGTCAAATAAACAACAACAACAACAACGTCAACAACAACAACTACGTCAAATAAACAACAACAACAACAACAACAATGTCAACAACAACAATGTCAAATAAACAACAACAACACAAAATAAACAACGACAACTAAAACAACGTCAAATAAACAACAACAACAACAACAACGTCAAATAAACAAAACCACCACCAACAACAACAACAACAACAATGTCAAATAAACAACAATAACAACAACGTCAACAACAACAACAACAATGTCAAATAAACAACAATAACAACGCCAAATAAACAACAACAACAACAACGTCAAATAAACAACAACAACAACAACAACATCAAATAAACAACAACAACGTCAAATAAACAACAACAAATACAACAACGTCAAATAAACAACAACAACAACAACAACAATAACAACAACAACAACGTCAAATAAACAACAACAACAACATCAAATAAATAACAACAACAACGTCAAATAAACAACTACAAAAACAACAACAACAAAAACGTCAAATAAACAACAACAACAACGTCAACAACAACAACAATGTCAAATAGACAACAACAACAACAACACCGTCAAATAAACAACAACAACAACATCAAATAAACAACAACAACAACAACAACGTCAAATAAACAACAACAACGTCAAATAAACAACAACAACAACAACAACGTCAAATAAATAACAACAACAACAACGTCAACAACAACAACAACGTCAACAACAACAACAACAACAACGTCAAATAAACAACAACAACGTCAAATAAACAATAACAACAACAACAACAATGTCAAATAAATAACAACAACAACATCAAATAAACAACAACAACAACGTCAAATAAACAACAACAACAACAACAACGTCAAATAAATAACAATAACAACAACAACGTCAACAACAACAACATCAAATAAACAACAACAACAACGTCCAATAAACAACAACAACAACGTCAAATAAACAACAACAATAACAACAACGTCAAATAAACAACAATAACAATGTCAAATAAACAACAACAACGTCTAATAAACAATAAAAACAACAACAACGTCAAATAAATAACAACAACAACAACGTCAAATAAATAACATCAACAACAGCGTCAAATAAACAACAACAACACCAACGTCAAATAAACAACAACAACAACATCAAATAAACAACAATAACAACGTCAAATAAACAACAACAATAACAACAACAACAACGTCAAATAAACGACAACAACAACGTCAAATAGACAATAACAACAACGTCAAATAAACAACAACATCAACAACAACAAAAACGTCAAATAAACAACAACAACAACAACGTCAACAACAACAACTACGTCAAATAAAGAACAACAACAACGTCAAATAAACAACAACAACAACAATGTCAAATAAACAACAACAACAACAACAACGTCAACAACAACAACAATGTCAAATAAACAACAACAACAACATCAAATAAACAACAACAACAACAACATCGAATAAACAACAACATTAACAACAACGTAATATAAACAACAACAACAACAACAACATCAACAACAACAAAAACGTCAAATAAACAACAACAACAACAACGTCAACAACAACAACTACGTCAAATAAATAACAACCACAACAATGTCAACAACAACAATGTCAAATAAACAACAACAACAACAACAACGTCAAATAAATAACAACAATAACAACATCAAATAAACAACAACAACAACAACACCAACGTCAAATAAACAACAACAATAACAACAACAACAACGTCAAATAAACAACAACAACAACGTCAAAAAAACAACAACAACGACAACAACAATGTCAAATAAACAACAGCAACAACGTCAAATAAACAACAACAACAACAACAACGTCAGCAACAATAATAACGCCAAATAAACAACAACAACAACGTCAAATAAACAACAACAACATCAACAACAACGTCAAATAAACAACAGCAACAACAACGTCAAATAAATAACAACAATAACAACAACGTCAAATAAGCAACAACAACAACAACAACAAATACAACAACAACAACAACAACGTCAAATATCAAAAACAATGTCAAATAAACAACAATAAAAACGTCAAATAAACAACAACAACAACAACAACGTCAAATAAACAATAACAACAACAACAACGACAAATAAATAACAACAATAACATCGTCAAATAAACAACAACAACACCAACGTCAAATAAATAACAACAACAACATCAAATAAACAACAACAACAACAACAACGTCAAATAAACAACAACAATAACAACAACAACAACGTCAAATAAACAACAACAACAACAACGTCAAATAAACAATAACAACAACGTCAAATAAACAACAACAACAACAAAAATGTCAAATAAACAACAACAACAACAACAACAATGGCAACAACAACAACTAAGTCAAATAAACAACAACAACAACGTCAAATAAACAACAACAACAACAATGTCAACAACAACAACGTCGAATAAACAACAACAACAACTAAAACAACGTCAAATAAACAACAACAACAACAATAACAACGTCAAATAAACAACAACACCAACAACGTCAACAACAACAACAACAACAATGCCAAAGAAACAACAACAACAACAATGTCAACAACAACAACAATGTCAAATAAACAACAACAACAACGTCAAATAAACAACAACTAAAACAACGTCAAATAAACAACAACAATAACAACAACGTCAAGTAAACAACAACACCAACAACATCAACAACAACAACAACAACAGCAACGTCAAATAAACAACAACAACAACATCAACAACAACAACAATGTCAAATAAACAACATCAACAACAACATCAAATAAACAACAACAACGTCAACAATAACAACAATGTCAAATAAACAACAACAACAACATCAAATAAACAACAACAACAACAAGAACATCAAATAAACAACAACAATAACAACAACAACAACAACGTCAAATAAACAACAACAACAACGTCAAATAAACAACAACAACAACATCAACAACAACAAAAACGTCAAATAAACAACAACAACAACAACGTCAACAACAACAACTACGTCAAATAAACAACAACAACAACAACAACAACAACAATGTCAACAACAACAATGTCAAATAAACAACAACAACACAAAATAAACAACAACAACAACAACAACAACTAAAACAACGTCAAATAAACAACAACAACAACAACGTCAAATAAACAACACCACCACCAACAACAACAACAACAACAATGTCAAATAAACAACAACAACAACAACGTCAACAACAACAACAACAATGTCAAATAAACAACAATAACAACGTCAAATAAACAACAACAACAACAACGTCAAATAAACAACAACAACAACAACATCAAATAAACAACAACAACGTCAAATAAACAACAACAAATACAACAACGTCAAATAAACAACAACAACAACAACAACAATAACAACAACAACAACGTCAAATAAACAACAACAACAACATCAAATAAATAACAACAACAACGTCAAATAAACAACTACAAAAACAACAACAACAAAAACGTCAAATAAACAACAACAACAACGTCAACAACAACAACAATGTCAAATAGACAACAACAACAACAACACCGTCAAATAAACAACAACAACAACATCAAATAAAAAACAACAACAACAACAACGTCAAATAAACAACAACAACGTCAAATAAACAACAACAACAACAACAACAACGTCAAATAAACAACAACAACAACGTCAACAACAACAACAACGTCAACAACAACAACAACAACGTCAAATAAACAACAACAACGTCAAATAAACAATAACAACAACAACAACAATGTCAAATAAATAACAACAACAACATCAAATAAACAACAACAACAACGTCAAATAAACAACAACAACAACAACGTCAAATAAATAACAATAACAACAACAACGTCAACAACAACAACATCAAATAAACAACAACAACAACCTCCAATAAACAACAACAACAACGTCAAATAAACAACAACAATAACAACAACGTCAAATAAACAACAATAACAATGTCAAATAAACAACAACAACGTCTAATAAACAATAAAAACAACAACAACGTCAAATAAATAACAACAACAACAACAACGTCAAATAAATAACATCAACAACAGCGTCAAATAAACAACAACAACACCAACGTCAAATAAACAACAACAACAACATCAAATAAACAACAATAACAACGTCAAATAAACAACAACAATAACAACAACAACAACGTCAAATAAACGACAACAACAACGTCAAATAGACAATAACAACAACGTCAAATAAACAACAACATCAACAACAACAAAAACGTCAAATAAACAACAACAACAACAACGTCAACAACAACAACTACGTCAAATAAAGAACAACAACAACGTCAAATAAACAACAACAACAACAACAATGTCAAATAAACAACAACAACAACAACAACGTCAACAACAACAACAATGTCAAATAAACAACAACAACAACATCAAATAAACAACAACAACAATAACATCGAATAAACAACAACAACAACAACAACGTAAAATAAACAACAACAACAACAACATCAACAACAACAAAAACGTCAAATAAACAACAACAACAACAACGTCAACAACAACAACTACGTCAAATAAATAACAACCACAACAATGTCAAATAAACAACAACAACAACGTCAAATAAATAACAACAATAACAACATCAAATAAACAACAACAACAACAACACCAACGTCAAATAAACAACAACAATAACAACAACAACAATGTCAAATAAACAACAACAACAACGTCAAATAAACAATAACAACAACGTCAAATAAACAACAACAACAACAAAAATGTCAAATAAACAACAACAACAACAATGGCAACAACAACAACTAAGTCAAATAAACAACAACAACAACGTCAAATAAACAACAACAACAACAATGTCAACAACAACAACATCGAATAAACAACAACAACAACAACGTCAAATAAATAACAACAACAACAACAACGTCAAATAAACAACATCAACAACAGCGTCAAATAAACAACAACAACACCAACGTCAAATAAACAACAACAACAACATCAAATAAACAACAATAACAACGTCAAATAAACAACAACAATAACAACAACAACAACGTCAAATAAACGACAACAACAACGTCAAATAGACAATAACAACAACGTCAAATAAACAACAACATCAACAACAACAAAAACGTCAAATAAACAACAACAACAACAACGTCAACAACAACAACTACGTCAAATAAAGAACAACAACAACGTCAAATAAACAACAACAACAACAACAATGTCAAATAAACAACAACAACAACAACAACGTCAACAACAACAACAATGTCAAATAAACAACAACAACAACATCAAATAAACAACAACAACAACATCGAATAAACAACAACAACAACAACAACGTCAAATAAACAACAACAACAACAACATCAACAACAACAAAAACGTCAAATAAACAACAACAACAACAACGTCAACAACAACAACTACGTCAAATAAATAACAACCACAACAATGTCAACAACAACAATGTCAAATAAACAACAACAACAACAACAAAAATGTCAAATAAACAACAACAACAACAATGGCAACAACAACAACTAAGTCAAATAAACAACAACAACAACGTCAAATAAACAACAACAACAACAACGTCGAATAAACAACAACAACAACTAAAACAACGTCAAATAAACAACAACAACAATAACAACGTCAAATAAACAACAACACCAACAACGTCAACAACAACAACAACAACAATGCCAAATAAACAACAACAACAACAACAACGTCAACAACAACAACAACAATGTCAAATAAACAACAACAACAACGTCAAATAAACAACAACTAAAACAACGTCAAATAAACAACAACAATAACAACAACGTCAAGTAAACAACAACACCAACAACATCAACAACAACAACAACAGCAATGTCAAATAAACAACAACAACAACATCAACAACAACAACAATGTCAAATAAACAACAACAACAACATCAAATAAACAACAACAATGTCAAATAAACAACAACAACAACACCATCAAATAAACAACAACAACAAGAACGTCAAATAAACAACAACAATAACAACAACAACAACAACGTCAAATAAACAACAACAACGTCAAATAAACAACAACAACAACAACATCAACAACAACAAAAACGTCAAATAAACAACAACAACAACGTCAACAACAACAACTACGTCAAATAAACAACAACAACAACAACAATGTCAACAACAACAATGTCAAATAAACAACAACAACATCAAATAAACAACAACAACAACAACAACAAATAAAACAACGTCAAATAAATAACAACAACAACAACAACATCAAATAAACAACACCACCACCACCACCAACAACAACAACAACAATGTCAAATAAACAACAACAACAACAACGTCAACAACAACAACAACAATGTCAAATAAACAACAATAAAAACGTCAAATAAACAACAACAACAACAACAACAACAACGTCAAATAAACAACAACAACAACAACATTAAATAAACAACAACAACGTCAAATAAACAACAACAAATACAACAACGTCAAATAAACAACAACAACAACGTCAAATAAATAACAACAACAACAACAATAACAACAACAACAACAACGTCAAATAAATAACAACAACAATGTCAAATAAACAACTACAAAAACAACAACAACAACGTCAACAACAACAACAACGTCAAATAAACAACAACAACAACAACAACGTCAAATAAACAACAACAACATCAAATAAACAACAACAACAACAACGTAAAATAAACAACAACAACAACAACGTCAAATAAACAACAACAACAACAACAACGTCAAATAAACAACAACAACAACAACGTCAACAACAACAACAACAACAACGTCAAATAAACAACAACAACGTCAAATAAACAATAACAACAACAACAACAACAACGTCAACAACAACAACGTCAACAACAACAACAACAACAACGTCAACAACAACAACAACAACAACGTCAAATAAACAACAACAACAACGTCAACAACAACAACAACGTCAACAACAACAACAACAACGTCAAATAAACAACAACAACGTCAAATAAACAATAACAACAACAACAACAATGTCAAATAAATAACAACAACAACATCAAATAAACAACAACAACAACGTCAAATAAACAACAACAACAACAACGTCAAATAAATAACAATAACAACAACAACGTCAACAACAACAACATCAAATAAACAACAACAACAACCTCCAATAAACAACAACAACAACGTCAAATAAACAACAACAATAACAACAACGTCAAATAAACAACAATAACAATGTCAAATAAACAACAACAACGTCTAATAAACAATAAAAACAACAACAACGTCAAATAAATAACAACAACAACAACAACGTCAAATAAATAACATCAACAACAGCGTCAAATAAACAACAACAACACCAACGTCAAATAAACAACAACAACAACATCAAATAAACAACAATAACAACGTCAAATAAACAACAACAATAACAACAACAACAACGTCAAATAAACGACAACAACAACGTCAAATAGACAATAACAACAACGTCAAATAAACAACAACATCAACAACAACAAAAACGTCAAATAAACAACAACAACAACAACGTCAACAACAACAACTACGTCAAATAAAGAACAACAACAACGTCAAATAAACAACAACAACAACAACAATGTCAAATAAACAACAACAACAACAACAACGTCAACAACAACAACAATGTCAAATAAACAACAACAACAACATCAAATAAACAACAACAACAATAACATCGAATAAACAACAACAACAACAACAACGTAAAATAAACAACAACAACAACAACATCAACAACAACAAAAACGTCAAATAAACAACAACAACAACAACGTCAACAACAACAACTACGTCAAATAAATAACAACCACAACAATGTCAAATAAACAACAACAACAACGTCAAATAAATAACAACAATAACAACATCAAATAAACAACAACAACAACAACACCAACGTCAAATAAACAACAACAATAACAACAACAACAATGTCAAATAAACAACAACAACAACGTCAAATAAACAATAACAACAACGTCAAATAAACAACAACAACAACAAAAATGTCAAATAAACAACAACAACAACAATGGCAACAACAACAACTAAGTCAAATAAACAACAACAACAACGTCAAATAAACAACAACAACAACAATGTCAACAACAACAACATCGAATAAACAACAACAACAACAACGTCAAATAAATAACAACAACAACAACAACGTCAAATAAACAACATCAACAACAGCGTCAAATAAACAACAACAACACCAACGTCAAATAAACAACAACAACAACATCAAATAAACAACAATAACAACGTCAAATAAACAACAACAATAACAACAACAACAACGTCAAATAAACGACAACAACAACGTCAAATAGACAATAACAACAACGTCAAATAAACAACAACATCAACAACAACAAAAACGTCAAATAAACAACAACAACAACAACGTCAACAACAACAACTACGTCAAATAAAGAACAACAACAACGTCAAATAAACAACAACAACAACAACAATGTCAAATAAACAACAACAACAACAACAACGTCAACAACAACAACAATGTCAAATAAACAACAACAACAACATCAAATAAACAACAACAACAACATCGAATAAACAACAACAACAACAACAACGTCAAATAAACAACAACAACAACAACATCAACAACAACAAAAACGTCAAATAAACAACAACAACAACAACGTCAACAACAACAACTACGTCAAATAAATAACAACCACAACAATGTCAACAACAACAATGTCAAATAAACAACAACAACAACAACAAAAATGTCAAATAAACAACAACAACAACAATGGCAACAACAACAACTAAGTCAAATAAACAACAACAACAACGTCAAATAAACAACAACAACAACAACGTCGAATAAACAACAACAACAACTAAAACAACGTCAAATAAACAACAACAACAATAACAACGTCAAATAAACAACAACACCAACAACGTCAACAACAACAACAACAACAATGCCAAATAAACAACAACAACAACAACAACAACGTCAACAACAACAACAACAATGTCAAATAAACAACAACAACAACGTCAAATAAACAACAACTAAAACAACGTCAAATAAACAACAACAATAACAACAACGTCAAGTAAACAACAACACCAACAACATCAACAACAACAACAACAACAGCAATGTCAAATAAACAACAACAACAACATCAACAACAACAACAATGTCAAATAAACAACAACAACAACATCAAATAAACAACAACAATGTCAAATAAACAACAACAACAACACCATCAAATAAACAACAACAACAAGAACGTCAAATAAACAACAACAATAACAACAGCAACAACAACGTCAAATAAACAACAACAACGTCAAATAAACAACAACAACAACAACATCAACAACAACAAAAACGTCAAATAAACAACAACAACAACGTCAACAACAACAACTACGTCAAATAAACAACAACAACAACAACAATGTCAACAACAACAATGTCAAATAAACAACAACAACATCAAATAAACAACAACAACAACAACAACAAATAAAACAATGTCAAATAAATAACAACAACAACAACAACATCAAATAAACAACACCACCACCACCACCAACAACAACAACAACAATGTCAAATAAACAACAACAACAACAACGTCAACAACAACAACAACAATGTCAAATAAACAACAATAAAAACGTCAAATAAACAACAACAACAACAACAACAACGTCAAATAAACAACAACAACAACAACATTAAATAAACAACAACAACGTCAAATAAACAACAACAAATACAACAACGTCAAATAAACAACAACAACAACGTCAAATAAATAACAACAACAACAACAATAACAACAACAACAACAACGTCAAATAAATAACAACAACAATGTCAAATAAACAACTACAAAAACAACAACAACAACGTCAACAACAACAACAACGTCAAATAAACAACAACAACAACAACAACGTCAAATAAACAACAACAACAACATCAAATAAACAACAACAACAACAACGTAAAATAAACAACAACAACAACAACGTCAAATAAACAACAACAACAACAACAACGTCAAATAAACAACAACAACAACAACGTCAACAACAACAACAACAACAACGTCAAATAAACAACAACAACGTCAAATAAACAATAACAACAACAACAACAACAACGTCAACAACAACAACGTCAACAACAACAACAACAACAACGTCAACAACAACAACAACAACAACGTCAAATAAACAACAACAACGTCAAATAAACAATAACAACAACAACAACAATGTCAAATAAACAACAACAACAACGTCAAATAAACAACAACAACAACGTCAAATAAACAACAACAACAACAACAACGTCAAATAAATAACAATAACAACAACAACGTCAACAACAACAACGTCAAATAAACAACAACAATAACAGCGTCCAATAAACAACAACAACAACGTCAAATAAACAACAACAATAACAACAACGTCAAATAAACAACAATAACAATGTCAAATAAACAACAACAACAACAACGTCTAATAAACAATAAAAACAACAACAACGTCAAATAAATAACAACAACAACAACGTCAAATAAATAATATCAACAACAACGTCAAATAAACAACAACAACACCAACGTCAAATAAACAACAACAACAACATCAAATAAACAACAATAACAACGTCAAATAAACAACAACAATAACAACAACAACAACAACGTCAAATAAACAACAACAACAACGTCAAATAGACAATAACAACAATGTCAAATAAACAACAACATCAACAACATCAACAACAACAAAAACGTAAAATAAACAACAACAACAACAACAACGTCAACAACAACAACTACGTCAAATAAAGAACAACAACAACGTCAAATAAACAACAACAACAACAACAACAATGTCAAATAAACAACAACAACAACAACGTCAACAACAACAACAATGTCAAATAAACAACAACAACAACATCAAATAAACAACAACAACAACGTCGAATAAACAACAACAACAACAACAACAACGTCAAATAAACAACAACAACAACATCAACAACAACAAAAACGTCAAATAAACAACAACAACAACAACGTCAACAACAACAACTACGTCAAATAAATAACAACAACAACAATGTCAACAACAACAATGTCAAATAAACAACAACAACAACGTCAAATAAATAACAACAATAACAACGTCAAATAAACAACAACAACAACACCAACGTCAAATAAACAACAACAACAACATCAAATAAACAACAACAACAACAACGTCAAATAAACAACAACAATAACAACAACAACAACGTCAAATAAACAACAACAACAACGTCAAATAAACAATAACAACAACGTCAAATAAACAACAACAACAATGGCAAAAACAACAACTAAGTCAAATAAACAACAACAACAACGTCAAATAAACAACAACAACAACAACGTCGAATAAACAACAACAACAACTAAAACAACGTCAAATAAACAACAACAACAATAACAACGTCAAATAAACAACAACACCAACAACGTCAACAACAACAACAACAACAATGCCAAATAAACAACAACAACAACAACAACGTCAACAACAACAACAACAATGTCAAATAAACAACAACAACAACGTCAAATAAACAACAACTAAAACAACGTCAAATAAACAACAACAATAACAACAACGTCAAGTAAACAACAACACCAACAACATCAACAACAACAACAACAGCAATGTCAAATAAACAACAACAACAACATCAACAACAACAACAATGTCAAATAAACAACAACAACAACATCAAATAAACAACAACAATGTCAAATAAACAACAACAACAACACCATCAAATAAACAACAACAACAAGAACGTCAAATAAACAACAACAATAACAACAACAACAACAACGTCAAATAAACAACAACAACGTCAAATAAACAACAACAACAACAACATCAACAACAACAAAAACGTCAAATAAACAACAACAACAACGTCAACAACAACAACTACGTCAAATAAACAACAACAACAACAACAATGTCAACAACAACAATGTCAAATAAACAACAACAACATCAAATAAACAACAACAACAACAACAACAACAAATAAAACAACGTCAAATAAATAACAACAACAACAACAACATCAAATAAACAACACCACCACCACCACCAACAACAACAACAACAATGTCAAATAAACAACAACAACAACAACGTCAACAACAACAACAACAATGTCAAATAAACAACAATAAAAACGTCAAATAAACAACAACAACAACAACAACAACAACGTCAAATAAACAACAACAACAACAACATTAAATAAACAACAACAACGTCAAATAAACAACAACAAATACAACAACGTCAAATAAACAACAACAACAACAACGTCAAATAAATAACAACAACAACAACAATAACAACAACAACAACAACGTCAAATAAATAACAACAACAATGTCAAATAAACAACTACAAAAACAACAACAACAACGTCAACAACAACAACAACGTCAAATAAACAACAACAACAACAACAACGTCAAATAAACAACAACAACAACATCAAATAAACAACAACAACAACAACGTAAAATAAACAACAACAACAACAACGTCAAATAAACAACAACAACAACAACAACGTCAAATAAACAACAACAACAACAACGTCAACAACAACAACAACAACAACGTCAAATAAACAACAACAACGTCAAATAAACAATAACAACAACAACAACAACAACGTCAACAACAACAACGTCAACAACAACAACAACAACGTCAACAACAACAACAACAACAACGTCAAATAAACAACAACAACGTCAAATAAACAATAACAACAACAACAACAATGTCAAATAAACAACAACAACAACGTCAAATAAACAACAACAACAACGTCAAATAAACAACAACAACAACAACAACGTCAAATAAATAACAATAACAACAACAACGTCAACAACAACAACGTCAAATAAACAACAACAATAACAACGTCCAATAAACAACAACAACAACGTCAAATAAACAACAACAATAACAACAACGTCAAATAAACAACAATAACAATGTCAAATAAACAACAACAACAACAACGTCTAATAAACAATAAAAACAACAACAACGTCAAATAAATAACAACAACAACAACGTCAAATAAATAATATCAACAACAACGTCAAATAAACAACAACAACACCAACGTCAAATAAACAACAACAACAACATCAAATAAACAACAATAACAACGTCAAATAAACAACAACAATAACAACAACAACAACAACGTCAAATAAACAACAACAACAACGTCAAATAGACAATAACAACAATGTCAAATAAACAACAACATCAACAACATCAACAACAACAAAAACGTAAAATAAACAACAACAACAACAACAACAACGTCAACAACAACAACTACGTCAAATAAAGAACAACAACAACGTCAAATAAACAACAACAACAACAACAACAATGTCAAATAAACAACAACAACAACAACGTCAACAACAACAACAATGTCAAATAAACAACAACAACAACATCAAATAAACAACAACAACAACGTCGAATAAACAACAACAACAACAACAACAACGTCAAATAAACAACAACAACAACATCAACAACAACAAAAACGTCAAATAAACAACAACAACAACAACGTCAACAACAACAACTACGTCAAATAAATAACAACAACAACAATGTCAACAACAACAATGTCAAATAAACAACAACAACAACGTCAAATAAATAACAACAATAACAACGTCAAATAAACAACAACAACAACACCAACGTCAAATAAACAACAACAACAACATCAAATAAACAACAACAACAACAACAACGTCAAATAAACAACAACAATAACAACAACAACAACGTCAAATAAACAACAACAACAACGTCAAATAAACAATAACAACAACGTCAAATAAACAACAACAACAATGGCAAAAACAACAACTAAGTCAAATAAACAACAACAACAACGTCAAATAAACAACAACAACAACAATGTCAACAACAACAACGTCGAATAAACAACAACAACAACGTCAAATAAACAACAATAAAAACGTCAAATAAACAACAACAACAACGTCAACAACAACAACAACAACAACAATGCCAAATAAACAACAACAACAACAACGTTAACAACAACAACAATGTCAAATAAACAACAACAATAACAACGTCAAATAAACAACAAATAAAACAACGTCAAATAAACAACAACTAAAACAACGTCAAATAAACAACAACAATAACAACAACGTCAAGTAAACAACAACACCAACAACATCAACAACAACAACAACAATGTCAAATAAACAACAACAACAACATCAACAACAACAACAATGTCAAATAAACAACAACAACAACAACATCAAATAAACAACAACAACGTCAACAACAACAACAATATCAAATAAACAACAACAACAACATCAAATAAACAACAACAACAAGAACGTCAAATAAACAACAACAATAACAACAACAACAACAACGTCAAATAAACAACAACAATAACAACAACAACGTCAAATAAACAACAACAACAACAACATCAACAACAACAAACACGTCAAATAAACAACAACAACAACGTCGACAATAACAACTACGTCAAATAAACAACAACAACAACAACAACAACAATGTCAACAACAACAATGTCAAATAAACAACAACAACACTAAATAAACAACAACAACAACAACTAAAACAACGTCAAATAAACAACAACAACAACAACAACAACAACGTCAAATAAACAACACCACCACCACCACCACCATCAACAACAACAATGTCAATTAAACAACAACAACAACAACGTCAACAACAACAATAACAATGTCAAATAAACAACAACAACAACAACAACAACGTCAAATAAACAACAACAACAACATCAAATAAACAACAACAACGTCAAATAAACAACAATAAATACAACAACGTCAAATAAACAACAACAACAACGTCAAATAAACAACAACAACAACAACAACAACAACAACAACGTCAAATAAACAACAACAACAACGTCAAATAAATAACAACAACAACGTCAAATAAACAACTACAAAAACAACAACAACAAAAACGTCAAATAAACAACAACAACAACGTCAAATAAACAACAACAACAACGTCAACTAAACAACAACAACAACGTCAAATAAACAACAACAACAACAACAACAACGTCAAATAAATAACAACAACAACGTCAAATAAACAACAACAATAACAACAATAACAACAACAACAACAACAACGTCAAATAAACAACATCAACAACGACAAATAAACAACAACAACGTCAAATAAACAACTACAAACACAACAACAACATCAACAACAACAAAAACGTCAAATAAACAACAACAACAACAACAATAACAACAACGTCGACAACAACAACAACGTCAAATAAACAACCACAACAACACCGTCAAATAAACAACAACAACAACAACAACGTCAAATAAACAACAACAACAACGTCAAATAAACAACAACAACAACAATGTCAAATAAACAACAACAACAACAACAACGTCAACAACAACAACAACAACGTCAACAACAACAACAACAACGTCAAATAAACAACAACAACAACAACGTCAAATAAACAATAACAACAACAACAATGTCAAATATATAACAACAACAACAACAACAACGTCAAATAAACAACAACAACAACAACATCAAATAAACAACAACAACGACAACAACAATGTCAAATAAACAACAGCAACAACGTCAAATAAACAACAACAACAACAACAACGTCAGCAACAATAATAACGCCAAATAAACAACAACAACAACAACGTCAAATAAACAACAACAACAACAACAACAACGTCAAATAAACAACAGCAACAACAACGTCAAATAAATAACAACAATAACAACAACGTCAAATAAGCAACAACAACAACAACAACAAATACAACAACAACAACAACAACGTCAAATAACAAAAACAATGTCAAATAAACAACAATAAAAACGTCAAATAAACAACAACAACAACAACAACAACGTCAAATAAACAATAACAACAACAACAACGTCAAATAAATAACAACAATAACATCGTCAAATAAACAACAACAACACCAACGTCAAATAAATAACAACAACAACATCAAATAAACAACAACAACAACAACGTCAAATAAACAACAACAATAACAACAACAACAACGTCAAATAAACAACAACAACAACGTCAAATAAACAATAACAACAACGTCAAATAAACAACAACAACAACAAAAATGTCAAATAAACAACAACAACAACAATGGCAACAACAACAACTAAGTCAAATAAACAACAATAACAACGTCAAATAAACAACAACAACAACAATGTCAACAACAACAACGTCGAATAAACAGCAACAACAACTAAAACAACGTCAAATAAACAACAACAACAACAATAACAACGTCAAATAAACAACAACACCAACAACGTCAACAACAACAACAACAACAATGCCAAAGAAACAACAATAACAACAATGTCAACAACAACAACAATGTCAAATAAACAACAACAACAACGTCAAATAAACAACAACTAAAACAACGTCAAATAAACAACAACAATAACAACAACGTCAAGTAAACAACAACACCGACAACATCAACAACAACAACAACAGCAATGTCAAATAAACAACAACAACAACATCAACAACAACAACAATGTCAAATAAACAACATCAACAACAACATCAAATAAACAACAACAACGTCAACAACAACAACAATGTCAAATAAACAACAACAACAACAACTTCAAATAAACAACAACAACAACAACAAGAACATCAAATAAACAACAACAATAACAACAACAACAACAACGTCAAATAAACAACAACAACAACAACGTCAAATAAACAACAACAACAACATCAACAACAACAAAAACGTCAAATAAACAACAACAACAACAACGTCAACAACAACAACTACGTCAAATAAACAACAACAACAACAACAACAACAATGTCAACAACAACAATGTCAAATAAACAACAACAACAACAACAATGGCAACAACAACAACTAAGTCAAATAAACAACAATAACAACGTCAAATAAACAACAACAAAAACAATGTCAACAACAACAACGTCGAATAAACAGCAACAACAACTAAAACAACGTCAAATAAACAACAACAACAACAATAACAACGTCAAATAAACAACAACACCAACAACGTCAACAACAACAACAACAACAACAATGCCAAAGAAACAACAATAACAACAATGTCAACAACAACAACAATGTCAAATAAACAACAACAACAACGTCAAATAAACAACAACTAAAACAACGTCAAATAAACAACAACAATAACAACAACGTCAAGTAAACAACAACACCGACAACATCAACAACAACAACAACAGCAATGTCAAATAAACAACAACAACAACATCAACAACAACAACAATGTCAAATAAACAACATCAACAACAACATCAAATAAACAACAACAACAACGTCAACAACAACAACAATGTCAAATAAACAACAACAACAACTTCAAATAAACAACAACAACAACAACAAGAACATCAAATAAACAACAACAATAACAACAACAACAACAACGTCAAATAAACAACAACAACAACAACAACGTCAAATAAACAACAACAACAACATCAACAACAACAAAAACGTCAAATAAACAACAACAACAACAACGTCAACAACAACAACTACGTCAAATAAACAACAACAACAACAACAACAACAATGTCAACAACAACAATGTCAAATAAACAACAACAACACAAAATAAACAACAACAACAACAACAACTAAAACAACGTCAAATAAACAACAACAACAACAACAACGTCAAATAAACAACACCACCACCAACAACAACAACAACAACAATGTCAAATAAACATCAATAACAACATCACATAAACAACAACAACAACAACGTCAAATAAACAACAACAACAACAACAACATCAAATAAACAACAACAACGTCAAATAAACAACAACAAATACAACAACGTCAAATAAACAACAACAACATCAAATAAACAACAACAACAACAACAACAACAATAACAACAACAACAACGTCAAATAAACAACAACAACAACATCAAATAAATAACAACAACAACGTCAAATAAACAACTACAAAAACAACAACAACAAAAACGTCAAATAAACAACAACAACAACGTCAACAACAACAACAATGTCAAATAGACAACAACAACAACAACACCGTCAAATAAAAAATAACAACAACATCAAATAAACAACAACAACAACAACGTCAAATAAATAACAACAACGTCAAATAAACAACAACAACAACAACAACAACAACAACGTCAAATAAACAACAACAACAACAACGTCAACAACAACAACAACGTCAACAACAACAACAACAACGTCAAATAAACAACAACAACGTCAAATAAACAATAACAACAACAACAACAATGTCAAATAAATAACAACAACAACATCAAATAAACAACGACAACAACGTCAAATAAACAACAACAACAACAACAACAACGTCAAATAAATAACAATAACAACAACAACATCAACAACAACAACATCAAATAATCAACAACAACAACGTCCAATAAACAACAACAACAACGTCAAATAAACAACAACAATAACAACAACGTCAAATAAACAACAACAATAACAACAACGTCAAATAAACAACAATAACAATGTCAAATAAACAACAACAACGTCTAATAAACAATAAAAACAACAACAACGTCAAATAAATAACAACAACAACAACGTCAAATAAATAACATCAACAACAGCGTCAAATAAACAACAACAACACCAACGTCAAATAAACAACAACAACAACATCAAATAAACAACAATAACAACGTCAAATAAACAACAACAATAACAACAACAACAACGTCAAATAAACGACAACAACAACGTCAAATAGACAATAACAACAACGTCAAATAAACAACAACATCAACAACAACAAAAACGTCAAATAAACAACAACAACAACAACGTCAACAACAACAACTACGTCAAATAAAGAACAACAACAACGTCAAATAAACAACAACAACAACAACAATGTCAAATAAACAACAACAACAACAACAACGTCAACAACAACAACAATGTCAAATAAACAACAACAACAACATCAAATAAACAACAACAACAACAACATCGAATAAACAACAACAACAACAACAACGTAAAATAAACAACAACAACAACAACATCAACAACAACAAAAACGTCAAATAAACAACAACAACAACAACAACGTCAACAACAACAACTACGTCAAATAAATAACAACCACAACAATGTCAACAACAACAATGTCAAATAAACAACAACAACAACAACAACGTCAAATAAATAACAACAATAACAACATCAAATAAACAACAACAACAACACCAACGTCAAATAAACAACAACAATAACAACAACAACAACGTCAAATAAACAACAACAACAACGTCAAAAAAACAACAACAACGACAACAACAATGTCAAATAAACAACAGCAACAACGTCAAATAAACAACAACAACAACAACAACGTCAGCAACAATAATAACGCCAAATAAACAACAACAACAACAACGTCAAATAAACAACAACAACATCAACAACAACGTCAAATAAACAACAGCAACAACAACGTCAAATAAATAACAACAATAACAACAACGTCAAATAAGCAACAACAACAACAACAACAACAACAACAACGCCAAATAACAAAAACAATGTCAAATAAACAACAATAAAAACGTCAAATAAACAACAACAACAACAACAACAACGTCAAATAAACAATAACAACAACAACAACGTCAAATAAATAACAACAATAACATCGTCAAATAAACAACAACAACACCAACGTCAAATAAATAACAACAACAACATCAAATAAACAACAACAACAACAACAACAACGTCAAATAAACAACAACAATAACAACAACAACAACGTCAAATAAACAACAACAACAACGTCAAATAAACAATAACAACAACGTCAAATAAACAACAACAACAACAAAAATGTCAAATAAACAACAACAACAACAACAACAATGGCAACAACAACAACTAAGTCAAATAAACAACAACAACAACGTCAAATAAACAACAACAACAACAATGTCAACAACAACAACGTCGAATAAACAACAACAACAACTAAAACAACGTCAAATAAACAACAACAACAACAATAACAACGTCAAATAAACAACAACACCAACAACGTCAACAACAACAACAACAACAATGCCAAAGAAACAACAACAACAACAATGTCAACAACAACAACAATGTCAAATAAACAACAACAACAACGTCAAATAAACAACAACTAAAACAACGTCAAATAAACAACAACAATAACAACAACGTCAAGTAAACAACAACACCAACAACATCAACAACAACAACAACAACAATGTCAAATAAACAACAACAACAACATCAACAACAACAACAATGTCAAATAAACAACATCAACAACAACATCAAATAAACAACAACAACGTCAACAACAACAACAATGTCAAATAAACAACAACAACAACATCAAATAAACAACAACAACAACAAGAACATCAAATAAACAACAACAATAACAACAACAACAACAACGTCAAATAAACAACAACAACAACAACGTCAAATAAACAACAACAACAACATCAACAACAACAAAAACGTCAAATAAACAACAACAACAACAACGTCAACAACAACAACTACGTCAAATAAACAACAACAACAACAACAACAATGTCAACAACAACAATGTCAAATAAACAACAACAACACAAAATAAACAACAACAACAATAACAACAACTAAAACAACGTCAAATAAACAACAACAACAACAACGTCAAATAAACAACACCACCACCACCAACAACAACAACAACAATGTCAAATAAACAACAACAACAACAACGTCAACAACAACAACAACAATGTCAAATAAACAACAATAACAACGTCAAATAAACAACAACAACAACAACGTCAAATAAACAACAACAACAACAACATCAAATAAACAACAACGACGTCAAATAAACAACAACAAATACAACAACGTCAAATAAACAACAACAACAACAACAACAATAACAACAACAACAACGTCAAATAAACAACAACAACAACATCAAATAAATAACAACAACAACAACGTCAAATAAACAACTACAAAAACAACAACAACAAAAACGTCAAATAAACAACAACAACAACGTCAACAACAACAACAATGTCAAATAGACAACAACAACAACAACACCGTCAAATAAACAACAACAACAACATCAAATAAACAACAACAACAACAACAACGTCAAATAAACAACAACAACGTCAAATAAACAACAACAACAACAACAACAACGTCAAATAAACAACAACAACAACAACGTCAACAACAACAACAACGTCAACAACAACAACAACAACAACAACGTCAAATAAACAACAACAACGTCAAATAAACAATAACAACAACAACAACAATGTCAAATAAATAACAACAACAACATCAAATAAACAACAACAACAACGTCAAATAAACAACAACAACAACAACAACGTCAAATAAATAACAATAACAACAACAACGTCAACAACAACAACATCAAATAAACAACAACAACAACGTCCAATAAACAACAACAACAACAACGTCAAATAAATAACAACAGTAACAACAACGTCAAATAAACAACAATAACAATGTCAAATAAACAACAACAACGTCTAATAAACAATAAAAACAACAACAACGTCAAATAAATAACAACAACAACAACGTCAAATAAATAACATCAACAACAGCGTCAAATAAACAACAACAACACCAACGTCAAATAAACAACAACAACAACATCAAATAAACAACAATAACAACGTCAAATAAACATAAACAATAACAACAACAACAACGTCAAATAAACGACAACAACAACGTCAAATAGACAATAACAACAACGTCAAATAAACAACAACATCAACAACAACAAAAACGTCAAATAAACAACAACAACAACAACGTCAACAACAACAACTACGTCAAATAAAGAACAACAACAACGTCAAATAAACAACAACAACAACAACAATGTCAAATAAACAACAACAACAACAACAACAACGTCAACAACAACAACAATGTCAAATAAACAACAACAACAACATCAAATAAACAACAACAACAACAACATCGAATAAACAACAACAACAACAACGTAAAATAAACAACAACAACAACAACAACATCAACAACAACAAAAACGTCAAATAAACAACAACAACAACAACAACGTCAACAACAACAACTACGTCAAATAAATAACAACCACAACAATGTCAACAACAACAATGTCAAATAAACAACAACAACAACAACAACGTCAAATAAATAACAACAATAACAACATCAAATAAACAACAACAACAACAACACCAACGTCAAATAAACAACAACAATAACAACAACAACAATGTCAAATAAACAACAACAACAACGTCAAATAAACAATAACAACAACGTCAAATAAACAACAACAACAACAAAAATGTCAAATAAACAACAACAACAACAATGGCAACAACAACAACTAAGTCAAATAAACAACAACAACAACGTCAAATAAACAACAACAACAACAATGTCAACAACAACAACGTCGAATAAACAACAACAACAACAACGTCAAATAAATAACAACAACAACAACAACGTCAAATAAATAACATCAACAACAGCGTCAAATAAACAACAACAACACCAACGTCAAATAAACAACAACAACAACATCAAATAAACAACAACATCAACAACAACAAAAACGTCAAATAAACAACAACAACAACAACGTCAACAACAACAACTACGTCAAATAAAGAACAACAACAACGTCAAATAAACAACAACAACAACAACAATGTCAAATAAACAACAACAACAACAACAACGTCAACAACAACAACAATGTCAAATAAACAACAACAACAACATCAAATAAACAACAACAACAACATCGAATAAACAACAACAACAACAACAACGTCAAATAAACAACAACAACAACAACAACATCAACAACAACAAAAACGTCAAATAAACAACAACAACAACAACGTCAACAACAACAACTACGTCAAATAAATAACAACCACAACAATCTCAACAACAACAATGTCAAATAAACAACAACAACAACAACAAAAATGTCAAATAAACAACAACAACAACAATGGCAACAACAACAACTAAGTCAAATAAACAACAACAACAACGTCAAATAAACAACAACAACAACGTCGAATAAACAACAACAACAACTAAAACAACGTCAAATAAACAACACCAACAATAACAACGTCAAATAAACAACAACACCAACAACGTCAACAACAACAACAACAACAATGCCAAATAAACAACAACAACAACAACAACGTCAACAACAACAACAACAATGTCAAATAAACAACAACAACAACGTCAAATAAACAACAACTAAAACAACGTCAAATAAACAACAACAATAACAACAACGTCAAGTAAACAACAACACCAACAACATCAACAACAACAACAACAGCAATGTCAAATAAACAACAACAACAACATCAACAACAACAACAATGTCAAATAAACAACAACAACATCAAATAAACAACAACAATGTCAAATAAACAACAACAACAACATCAAATAAACAACAACAACAAGAACGTCAAATAAACAACAACAATAACAACAACAACAACAACGTCAAATAAACAACAACAACGTCAAATAAACAACAACAACAACAACATCAACAACAACAAAAACGTCAAATAAACAACAACAACAACGTCAACAACAACAACTACGTCAAATAAACAACAACAACAACAACAATGTCAACAACAACAATGTCAAATAAACAACAACAACATCAAATAAACAACAACAACAACAACAACAAATAAAACAACGTCAAATAAATAACAACAACAACAACAACATCAAATAAACAACACCACCACCACCACCAACAACAACAACAACAATGTCAAATAAACAACAACAACAACAACGTCAACAACAACAACAACAATGTCAAATAAACAACAATAAAAACGTCAAATAAACAACAACAACAACAACAACAACAACGTCAAATAAACAACAACAACAACAACATTAAATAAACAACAACAACGTCAAATAAATAACAACAAATACAACAACGTCAAATAAACAACAACAACAACGTCAAATAAATAACAACAACAACAACAATAACAACAACAACAACAACGTCAAATAAATAACAACAACAATGTCAAATAAACAACTACAAAAACAACAACAACAACGTCAACAACAACAACAACGTCAAATAAACAACAACAACAACAACAACGTCAAATAAACAACAACAACAACATCAAATAAACAACAACAACAACAACGTCAAATAAACAACAACAACAACAACGTCAAATAAACAACAACAACAACAACAACAACGTCAAATAAACAACAACAACAACAACGTCAACAACAACAACAACAACGTCAAATAAACAACAACAACGTCAAATAAACAATAACAACAACAACAACAACGTCAACAACAACAACGTCAACAACAACAACAACAACAACAACGTCAACAACAACAACAACAACAACGTCAAATAAACAACAACAACGTCAAATAAACAATAACAACAACAACAACAATGTCAAATAAACAACAACAACAACGTCAAATAAACAACAACAACAACGTCAAATAAACAACAACAACAACAACAACGTCAAATAAATAACAATAACAACAACAACGTCAACAACAACAACGTCAAATAAACAACAACAATAACAACGTCCAATAAACAACAACAACAACGTCAAATAAACAACAACAATAACAACAACGTCAAATAAACAACAATAACAATGTCAAATAAACAACAACAACAACAACGTCTAATAAACAATAAAAACAACAACAACGTCAAATAAATAACAACAACAACAACGTCAAATAAATAATATCAACAACAACGTCAAATAAACAACAACAACACCAACGTCAAATAAACAACAACAACAACATCAAATAAACAACAATAACAACGTCAAATAAACAACAACAATAACAACAACAACAACAACGTCAAATAAACAACAACAACAACGTCAAATAGACAATAACAACAATGTCAAATAAACAACAACATCAACAACATCAACAACAACAAAAACGTCAAATAAACAACAACAACAACAACAACGTCAACAACAACAACTACGTCAAATAAAGAACAACAACAACGTCAAATAAACAACAACAACAACAACAATGTCAAATAAACAACAACAACAACAACGTCAACAACAACAACAATGTCAAATAAACAACAACAACAACATCAAATAAACAACAACAACAACGTCGAATAAACAACAACAACAACAACAACGTCAAATAAACAACAACAACAACATCAACAACAACAAAAACGTCAAATAAACAACAACAACAACAACAACGTCAACAACAACAACTACGTCAAATAAATAACAACAACAACAATGTCAACAACAACAATGTCAAATAAACAACAACAACAACAACGTCAAATAAATAACAACAATAACAACGTCAAATAAACAACAACAACAACACCAACGTCAAATAAACAACAACAACATCAAATAAACAACAACAACAACAACAACAACGTCAAATAAACAACAACAATAACAACAACAACAACGTCAAATAAACAACAACAACAACGTCAAATAAACAATAACAACAACGTCAAATAAACAACAACAACAACAATGGCAAAAACAACAACTAAGTCAAATAAACAACAACAACAACGTCAAATAAACAACAACAACAACAACAATGTCAACAACAACAACGTCGAATAAACAACAACAACAACGTCAAATAAACAACAATAAAAACGTCAAATAAACAACAACAACAACAACGTCAACAACAACAACAACAACAATGCCAAATAAACAACAACAACAACAACGTTAACAACAACAACAATGTCAAATAAACAACAACAACAACGTCAAATAAACAACAAATAAAACAACGTCAAATAAACAACAACTAAAACAACGTCAAATAAACAACAACAATAACAACAACGTCAAGTAAACAACAACACCAACAACATCAACAACAACAACAACAATGTCAAATAAACAACAACAACAACATCAACAACAACAACAATGTCAAATAAACAACAACAACAACATCAAATAAACAACAACAACGTCAACAACAACAACAATGTCAAATAAACAACAACAACAACATCAAATAAACAACAACAACAAGAACGTCAAATAAACAACAACAATAACAACAACAACAACAACAACGTCAAATAAACAACAACAATAACAACAACAACGTCAAATAAACAACAACAACAACATCAACAACAACAAACACGTCAAATAAACAACAACAACAACAAACACGTCAAATAAACAACAACAACAACGTCGACAATAACAACTACGTCAAATAAACAACAACAACAACAACAACAATGTCAACAACAACAATGTCAAATAAACAACAACAACACTAAATAAACAACAACAACAACAACTAAAACAACGTCAAATAAACAACAACAACAACAACAACGTCAAATAAACAACACCACCACCACCACCACCATCAACAACAACAATGTCAATTAAACAACAACAACAACAACGTCAACAACAACAATAACAATGTCAAATAAACAACAACAACAACAACAACGTCAAATAAACAACAACAACAACATCAAATAAACAACAACAACGTCAAATAAACAACAATAAATACAACAACGTCAAATAAACAACAACAACAACGTCAAATAAACAACAACAACAACAACAACAACGTCAAATAAACAACAACAACAACGTCAAATAAATAACAACAACAACGTCAAATAAACAACTACAAAAACAACAACAACAAAGACGTCAAATAAACAACAACAACAACGTCAAATAAACAACAACAACAACGTCAAATAAACAACAACAACAACGTCAAATAAACAACAACAACAACGTCAAATAAACAACAACAACAACAACAACGTCAAATAAATAACAACAACAACGTCAAATAAACAACAACAATAACAACAATAACAACAACAACAACGTCAAATAAACAACATCAACAACGACAAATAAACAACAACAACGTCAAATAAACAACTACAAACACAACAACAACATCAACAACAACAAAAACGTCAAATAAACAACAACAACAACAATAACAACAACGTCGACAACAACAACAACGTCAAATAAACAACCACAACAACACCGTCAAATAAACAACAACAACAACAACAGCAACGTCAAATAAACAACAACAACAACGTCAAATAAACAACAACAACAACAATGTCAAATAAACAACAACAACAACAACAACGTCAACAACAACAACAACAACGTCAACAACAACAACAACAACGTCAAATAAACAACAACAACAACAACGTCAAATAAACAATAACAATAACAACAATGTCAAATATATAACAACAACAACAACAACAACGTCAAATAAACAACAACAACAACGTCAAATAAACAACAACAACGACAACAACAATGTCAAATAAACAACAACAACAACGTCAAATAAACAACAACAACAACAACAACGTCAGCAACAATAATAACGCCAAATAAACAACAACAACAACAACGTCAAATAAACAACAACAACAACAACGTCAAATAAACAACAGCAACAACAACGTCAAATAAATAACAACAATAACAACAACGTCAAATAAGCAACAACAACAACAACAACAAATACAACAACAACAACAACAACGTCAAATAACAAAAACAATGTCAAATAAACAACAATAAAAACGTCAAATAAACAACAACAACAACAACAACAACAACGTCAAATAAACAATAACAACAACAACAACGTCAAATAAATAACAACAATAACATCGTCAAATAAACAACAACAACACCAACGTCAAATAAATAACAACAACAACATCAAATAAACAACAACAACAACAACGTCAAATAAACAACAACAATAACAACAACAACACCGTCAAATAAACAACAACAACAACGTCAAATAAACAATAACAACAACGTCAAATAAACAACAACAACAACAAAAATGTCAAATAAACAACAACAACAACAATGGCAACAACAACAACTAAGTCAAATAAACAACAATAACAACGTCAAATAAACAACAACAACATCAATGTCAACAACAACAACGTCGAATAAACAACAACAACAACTAAAACAACGTCAAATAAACAACAACAACAACAATAACAACGTCAAATAAACAACAACACCAACAACGTCAACAACAACAACAACAACAACAATGCCAAAGAAACAACAATAACAACAATGTCAACAACAACAACAATGTCAAATAAACAACAACTAAAACAACGTCAAATAAACAACAACAATAACAACAACGTCAAGTAAACAACAACACCAACAACATCAACAACAACAACAACAGCAATGTCAAATAAACAACAACAACAACATCAACAACAACAACAATGTCAAATAAACAACATCAACAACAACATCAAATAAACAACAACAACGTCAACAACAACAACAATGTCAAATAAACAACAACAACAACTTCAAATAAACAACAACAACAACAACAAGAACATCAAATAAACAACAACAATAACAACAACAACAACAACGTCAAATAAACAACAACAACAACAACGTCAAATAAACAACAACAACAACATCAACAACAACAAAAACGTCAAATAAACAACAACAACAACAACGTAAACAACAACAACTACGTCAAATAAACAACAACAACAACAACAACAATGTCAACAACAACAATGTCAAATAAACAACAACAACACAAAATAAACAACAACAACTAAAACAACGTCAAATAAACAACAACAACAACAACGTCAAATAAACAACACCACCACCAACAATAACAACAACAACAATGTCAAATAAACAACAATACCAACGTCAAATAAACAACAACAACAACAACGTCAAATAAACAACAACAACAACAACAACATCAAATAAACAACAACAACGTCAAATAAACAACAACAAATACAACAACGTCAAATAAACAACAACAACATCAAATAAACAACAACAACAACAACAACAATAACAACAACAACAACGTCAAATAAACAACAACAACAACATCAAATAAATAACAACAACAACGTCAAATAAACAACTACAAAAACAACAACAACAAAAACGTCAAATAAACAACAACAACAACGTCAACAACAACAACAATGTCAAATAGACAACAACAACAACAACACCGTCAAATAAACAACAACAACAACATCAAATAAACAACAACAACAACAACGTCAAATAAATAACAACAACGTCAAATAAACAACAACAACAACAACAACAACAACAACAACGTCAAATAAACAACAACAACAACAACAACGTCAACAACAACAACAACGTCAACAACAACAACAACAACAACGTCAAATAAACAACAACAACGTCAAATAAACAATAACAACAACAACAACAATGTCAAATAAATAACAACAACAACATCAAATAAACAACAACAACAACGTCAAATAAACAACAACAACAACAACAACGTCAAATAAATAACAATAACAACAACAACGTCAACAACAACAACATCAAATAATCAACAACAACAACGTCCAATAAACAACAACAACAACGTCAAATAAACAACAACAATAACAACAACGTCAAATAAACAACAATAACAATGTCAAATAAACAACAACAACGTCTAATAAACAATAAAAACAACAACAACGTCAAATAAATAACAACAACAACAACGTCAAATAAATAACATCAACAACAGCGTCAAATAAACAACAACAACACTAACGTCAAATAAACAACAACAACAACATCAAATAAACAACAATAACAACGTCAAATAAACAACAACAATAACAACAACAACAACGTCAAATAAACGACAACAACAACGTCAAATAGACAATAACAACAACGTCAAATAAACAACAACATCAACAACAACAAAAACGTCAAATAAACAACAACAACAACAACAACGTCAACAACAACAACTACGTCAAATAAAGAACAACAACAACGTCAAATAAACAACAACAACAACAACAATGTCAAATAAACAACAACAACAACAACAACGTCAACAACAACAACAATGTCAAATAAACAACAACAACAACATCAAATAAACAACAACAACAACAACATCGAATAAACAACAACAACAACAACAACGTAAAATAAACAACAACAACAACAACATCAACAACAACAAAAACGTCAAATAAACAACAACAACAACAACGTCAACAACAACAACTACGTCAAATAAATAACAACCACAACAATGTCAACAACAACAATGTCAAATAAACAACAACAACAACAACGTCAAATAAATAACAACAATAACAACATCAAATAAACAACAACAACAACAACACCAATGTCAAATAAACAACTACAAAAACAACAACAACAACGTCAACAACAACAACAACGTCAAATAAACAACAACAACAACAACGTCAAATAAACAACAACAACAACATCAAATAAACAACAACAACAACAACGTCAAATAAACAACAACAACAACAACGTCAAATAAACAACAACAACAACAACAACAACGTCAAATAAACAACAACAACAACAACGTCAACAACAACAACAACAACGTCAAATAAACAACAACAACGTCAAATAAACAATAACAACAACAACAACAACGTCAACAACAACAACGTCAACAACAACAACAACAACAACAACGTCAACAACAACAACAACAACAACGTCAAATAAACAACAACAACGTCAAATAAACAATAACAACAACAACAACAATGTCAAATAAACAACAACAACAACGTCAAATAAACAACAACAACAACGTCAAATAAACAACAACAACAACAACAACGTCAAATAAATAACAATAACAACAACAACGTCAACAACAACAACGTCAAATAAACAACAACAATAACAACGTCCAATAAACAACAACAACAACGTCAAATAAACAACATACAAATAACAACAACGTCAAATAAACAACAATAACAATGTCAAATAAACAACAACAACAACAACGTCTAATAAACAATAAAAACAACAACAACGTCAAATAAATAACAACAACAACAACGTCAAATAAATAATATCAACAACAACGTCAAATAAACAACAACAACACCAACGTCAAATAAACAACAACAACAACATCAAATAAACAACAATAACAACGTCAAATAAACAACAACAATAACAACAACAACAACAACGTCAAATAAACAACAACAACAACGTCAAATAGACAATAACAACAACGTCAAATAAATAATATCAACAACATCGTCAAATATACAACAACAACAACGTCCAATAAACAACAACAACAACGTCAAATAAACAACAATAATAACAACGTCAAATAAACAACAACAATGTCAAATAAACAACAACAACAACATCAAATAAACAACAACAACAACGTCAAATAAACAACAACAACAACATTGTCAAATAAACAACAACAATAACAACAACAACAACGTCATATAAACAACAACAACAACGTCAAATAAACAACAATAACAACAACGTCAATTAAACAACAACAACAACAACAACATCAACAACAACAAAAACGTCAAATAAACAACAACAACAACAACAACGTCAACAACAACAACTACGTCAAATAAACAACAACAACAACAATGTCAACAACAACAAAGTCAAATAAACAACAACAACATCAAATAAACAACAACAACTAAAACAACGTCAAATAAACAACAACAACAACAACAACGTCAAATAAACAACAAAACCAACAACGTCAACAACAACAACATAAATGTCAAATAAACTACAACAACAACGTCAACAACAACAACAATGTCAAATAAACAACAATAACAACATCAAATAAACAACAACAACAACGTCAAATAAACAACAACAATAACAACAACAACAACGTCATATAAACAACAACAACAACGTCAAATAAACAACAATAACAACAACGTCAAATGAACAACAACAACAACATCAACAACAACAAAAACGTCAAATAAACAACAACAACAACAACGTCAACAACAACAACTACGTCAAATAAAGAACAACAACAACGTCAAATAAACAACAACAACAACAACAATGTCAAATAAACAACAACAACAACAACGTCAACAACAACAACAATGTCAAATAAACAACAACAACAACATCAAATAAACAACAACAACAACGTCGAATAAACAACAACAACAACAACAACAACGTCAAATAAACAACAACAACAACATCAACAACAACAAAAACGTCAAATAAACAACAACAACAACAACGTCAACAACAACAACTACGTCAAATAAATAACAACAACAACAATGTCAACAACAACAATGTCAAATAAACAACAACAACAACAACGTCAAATAAATAACAACAATAACAACGTCAAATAAACAACAACAACAACACCAACGTCAAATAAACAACAACAACATCAAATAAACAACAACAACAACAACAACAACAACGTCAAATAAACAACAACAATAACAACAACAACAACGTCAAATAAACAACAACAACAACGTCAAATAAACAATAACAACAACGTCAAATAAACAACAACAACAACAACAATGGCAAAAACAACAACTAAGTCAAATAAACAACAACAACAACGTCAAATAAACAACAACAACAACAATGTCAAAAACAACAACGTCGAATAAACAACAACAACAACGTCAAATAAACAACAATAAAAACGTCAAATAAACAACAACAACAACAACAACGTCAACAACAACAACAACAACAACAATGCCAAATAAACAACAACAACAACAACGTTAACAACAACAACAATGTCAAATAAACAACAACAACAACGTCAAATAAACAACAAATAAAACAACGTCAAATAAACAACAACTAAAACAACATCAAATAAACAACAACAATAACAACAACGTCAAGTAAACAACAACACCAACAACATCAACAACAACAACAACAATGTCAAATAAACAACAACAACAACATCAACAACAACAACAATGTCAAATAAACAACAACAACAACAACATCAAATAAACAACAACAACGTCAACAACAACAACAATGTCAAATAAACAACAACAACAACATCAAATAAACAACAACAACAAGAACGTCAAATAAACAACAACAATAACAACAACAACAACAACGTCAAATAAACAACAACAATAACAACAACAACGTCAAATAAACAACAACAACAACATCAACAACAACAAACACGTCAAATAAACAACAACAACAACGTCGACAATAACAACTACGTCAAATAAACAACAACAACAACAACAACAATGTCAACAACAACAATGTCAAATAAACAACAACAACACTAAATAAACAACAACAACAACAACTAAAACAACGTCAAATAAACAACAACAACAACAACAACGTCAAATAAACAACACCACCACCACCACCACCATCAACAACAACAATGTCAATTAAACAACAACAACAACAACGTCAACAACAACAATAACAATGTCAAATAAACAACAACAACAACAACAACAACGTCAAATAAACAACAACAACAACATCAAATAAACAACAACAACGTCAAATAAACAACAATAAATACAACAACGTCAAATAAACAACAACAACAACAACGTCAAATAAACAACAACAACAACAACAACAACAACAACAACGTCAAATAAACAACAACAACAACGTCAAATAAATAACAACAACAACGTCAAATAAACAACTACAAAAACAACAACAACAAAGACGTCAAATAAACAACAACAACAACGTCAAATAAACAACAACAACAACGTCAAATAAACAACAACAACAACGTCAAATAAACAACAACAACAACAACAACGTCAAATAAATAACAACAACAACGTCAAATAAACAACAACAATAACAACAATAACAACAACAACAACAACGTCAAATAAACAACATCAACAACGACAAATAAACAACAACAACGTCAAATAAACAACTACAAACACAACAACAACATCAACAACAACAAAAACGTCAAATAAACAACAACAACAACAATAACAACAACGTCGACAACAACAACAACGTCAAATAAACAACCACAACAACACCGTCAAATAAACAACAACAACAACAGCAACGTCAAATAAACAACAACAACAACGTCAAATAAACAACAACAACAACAATGTCAAATAAACAACAACAACAACAACAACGTCAACAACAACAACAACAACGTCAACAACAACAACAACAACGTCAAATAAACAACAACAACAACAACGTCAAATAAACAATAACAACAACAACAATGTCAAATATATAACAACAACAACAACAACAACGTCAAATAAACAACAACAACAACGTCAAATAAACAACAACAACGACAACAACAATGTCAAATAAACAACAGCAACAACGTCAAATAAACAACAACAACAACAACAACGTCAGCAACAATAATAACGCCAAATAAACAACAACAACAACGTCAAATAAACAACAACAACAACAACAACAACGTCAAATAAACAACAGCAACAACAACGTCAAATAAATAACAACAATAACAACAACGTCAAATAAGCAACAACAACAACAACAACAAATACAACAACAACAACAACAACGTCAAATAACAAAAACAATGTCAAATAAACAACAATAAAAACGTCAAATAAACAACAACAACAACAACAACAACAACGTCAAATAAACAATAACAACAACAACAACGTCAAATAAATAACAACAATAACATCGTCAAATAAACAACAACAACACCAACGTCAAATAAATAACAACAACAACATCAAATAAACAACAACAACAACAACGTCAAATAAACAACAACAATAACAACAACAGCAACGTCAAATAAACAACAACAACAACGTCAAATAAACAATAACAACAACGTCAAATAAACAACAACAACAACAAAAATGTCAAATAAACAACAACAACAACAACAATGGCAACAACAACAACTAAGTCAAATAAACAACAATAACAACGTCAAATAAACAAAACCAACAACAATGTCAACAACAACAACGTCGAATAAACAACAACAACAACTAAAACAACGTCAAATAAACAACAACAACAATAACAACGTCAAATAAACAACAACACCAACAACGTCAACAACAACAACAACAACAACAATGCCAAAGAAACAACAATAACAACAATGTCAACAACAACAACAATGTCAAATAAACAACAACAACAACTTCAAATAAACAACAACTAAAACAACGTCAAATAAACAACAACAATAACAACAACGTCAAGTAAACAACAACACCAACAACATCAACAACAACAACAACAGCAATGTCAAATAAACAACAACAACAACATCAACAACAACAACAATGTCAAATAAACAACATCAACAACAACATCAAATAAACAACAACAACGTCAACAACAACAACAATGTCAAATAAACAACAACAACAACTTCAAATAAACAACAACAACAACAACAAGAACATCAAATAAACAACAACAATAACAACAACAACAACAACGTCAAATAAACAACAACAACAACAACGTCAAATAAACAACAACAACAACATCAACAACAACAAAAACGTCAAATAAACAACAACAACAACAACGTCAACAACAACAACTACGTCAAATAAACAACAACAACAACAACAACAATGTCAACAACAACAATGTCAAATAAACAACAACAACACAAAATAAACAACAACAACAACAACAACAACTAAAACAACGTCAAATAAACAACACCACCACCAACAACAACAACAACAACAATGTCAAATAAACAACAATAACAACGTCAAATAAACAACAACAACAACAACAACAACAACATCAAATAAACAACAACAACGTCAAATAAACAACAACAAATACCACAACGTCAAATAAACAACAACAACATCAAATAAACAACAACAACAACAACAACAATAACAACAACAACAACGTCAAATAAACAACAACAACAACATCAAATAAATAACAACAACAACGTCAAATAAACAACTACAAAAACAACAACAACAAAAACGTCAAATAAACAACAACAACAACAACAACAACGTCAACAACAACAACAATGTCAAATAGACAACAACAACAACAACACCGTCAAATAAACAACAACAACAACATCAAATAAACAACAACAACAACAACGTCAAATAAATAACAACAACGTCAAATAAACAACAACAACAACAACAACAACAACGTCAAATAAACAACAACAACAACAACGTCAACAACAACAACAACGTCAACAACAACAACAACAACAACGTCAAATAAACAACAACAACGTCAAATAAACAATAACAACAACAACAACAATGTCAAATAAATAACAACAACAACATCAAATAAACAACAACAACAACGTCAAATAAACAACAACAACAACAACAACAACGTCAAATAAATAACAATAACAACAACAACGTCAACAACAACAACATCAAATAATCAACAACAACAACGTCCAATAAACAACAACAAGAACGTCAAATAAACAACAACAATAACAACAACGTCAAATAAACAACAATAACAATGTCAAATAAACAACAACAACGTCTAATAAACAATAAAAACAACAACAACGTCAAATAAATAACAACAACAACAACGTCAAATAAATAACATCAACAACAGCGTCAAATAAACAACAACAACACCAACGTCAAATAAACAACAACAACAACATCAAATAAACAACAATAACAACGTCAAATAAACAACAACAATAACAACAACAACAACGTCAAATAAACGACAACAACAACGTCAAATAGACAATAACAACAACGTCAAATAAACAACAACATCAACAACAACAAAAACGTCAAATAAACAACAACAACAACAACAACGTCAACAACAACAACTACGTCAAATAAAGAACAACAACAACGTCAAATAAACAACAACAACAACAACAATGTCAAATAAACAACAACAACAACAACAACAACGTCAACAACAACAACAATGTCAAATAAACAACAACAACAACATCAAATAAACAACAACAACAACATCGAATAAACAACAACAACAACAACGTCAAATAAACAACAACAACAACATCAACAACAACAAAAACGTCAAATAAACAACAACAACAACAACAACGTCAACAACAACAACTACGTCAAATAAATAACAACCACAACAATGTCAACAACAACAATGTCAAATAAACAACAACAACAACAACGTCAAATAAATAACAATAATAACAACATCAAATAAACAACAACAACAACAACACCAACGTCAAATAAACAACAACAATAACAACAACAACAACGTCAAATAAACAACAACAACAACGTCAAAAAAACAACAACAACGACAACAACAACAATGTCAAATAAACAACAGCAACAACGTCAAATAAACAACAACAACAACAACAACGTCAGCAACAATAATAACGCCAAATAAACAACAACAACAACAACGTCAAATAAACAACAACAACATCAACAACAACGTCAAATAAACAACAGCAACAACAACGTCAAATAAATAACAACAATAACAACAACGTCAAATAAGCAACAACAACAACAACAACAAATACAACAACAACAACAACAACGTCAAATAACAAAAACAATGTCAAATAAACAACAATAAAAACGTCAAATAAACAACAACAACAACAACGTCAAATAAACAATAACAACAACAACAACGTCAAATAAATAACAACAATAACATCGTCAAATAAACAACAACAACACCAACGTCAAATAAATAACAACAACAACATCAAATAAACAACAACAACAACAACAACGTCAAATAAACAACAACAATAACAACAACAACAACGTCAAATAAACAACAACAACAACGTCAAATAAACAATAACAACAACGTCAAATAAACAACAACAACAACAAAAATGTCAAATAAACAACAACAACAACAACAACAACAACGGCAACAACAACAACTAAGTCAAATAAACAACAACAACAACGTCAAATAAACAACAACAACAACAATGTCAACAACAACAACGTCGAATAAACAACAACAACAACTAAAACAACGTCAAATAAACAACAACAACAACAATAACAACGTCAAATAAACAACAACACCAACAACGTCAACAACAACAACAACAACAATGCCGAAGAAACAACAACAACAACAATGTCAACAACAACAACAATGTCAAATAAACAACAACAACAACGTCAAATAAACAACAACTAAAACAACGTCAAATAAACAACAACAATAACAACAACGTCAAGTAAACAACAACACCAACAACATCAACAACAACAACAACAGCAATGTCAAATAAACAACAACAACAACAACATCAACAACAACAACAATGTCAAATAAACAACATCAACAACAACATCAAATAAACAACAACATCGTCAACAACAACAACAATGTCAAATAAACAACAACAACAACATCAAATAAACAACAACAACAACAAGAACATCAAATAAACAACAATAATAACAACAACAACAACAACGTCAAATAAACAACAACAATAACAACAACAACAACGTCAAATAAACAACAACAACAACGTCAAATAAACAATAACAACAACGTCAAATAAACAACAACAACAACAAAAATGTCAAATAAACAACAACAACAACAACAACAACAATGGCAACAACAACAACTAAGTCAAATAAACAACAACAACAACGTCAAATAAACAACAACAACAACAATGTCAACAACAACAACGTCGAATAAACAACAACAACAACTAAAACATCGTCAAATAAACAACAACAACAACAATAACAACGTCAAATAAACAACAACACCAACAACGTCAACAACAACAACAACAACAATGCCAAAGAAACAACAACAACAACAATGTCAACAACAACAACAATGTCAAATAAACAACAACAACAACGTCAAATAAACAACAACTAAAACAACGTCAAATAAACAACAACAATAACAACAACGTCAAGTAAACAACAACACCAACAACATCAACAACAACAACAACAGCAATGTCAAATAAACAACAACAACAACAACATCAACAACAACAACAATGTCAAATAAACAACATCAACAACAACATCAAATAAACAACAACATCGTCAACAACAACAACAATGTCAAATAAACAACAACAACAACATCAAATAAACAACAACAACAACAAGAACATCAAATAAACAACAATAATAACAACAACAACAACAACGTCAAATAAACAACAACAACAACAACGTCAAATAAACAACAACAACAACATCAACAACAACAAAAACGTCAAATAAACAACAACAACAACAACAACAACAATGTCAACAACAACAATGTCAAATAAACAACAACAACACAAAATAAACAACAACAACAACAACAACTAAAACAACGTCAAATAAACAACAACAACAACGTCAAATAAACAACACCACCACCAACAACAACAACAACAATGTCAAATAAACAACAACAACAACAACGTCAACAACAACAACAACAATGTCAAATAAACAACAATAACAACGTCAAATAAACAACAACAACAACAACGTCAAATAAACAACAACAACAACAACATCAAATAAACAACAACAACGTCAAATAAACAACAACAAATACAACAACGTCAAATAAACAACAACAACAACAACAATAACAACAACAACAACGTCAAATAAACAACACCAACAACATCAAATAAATAACAACAACAACGTCAAATAAACAACTACAAAAACAACAACAACAAAAACGTCAAATAAACAACAACAACAACGTCAACAACAACAACAATGTCAAATAGACAACAACAACAACAACAACAATGTCAAATAGACAACAACAACAACAACAACACCGTCAAATAAACAACAACAACAACATCAAATAAACAACAACAACAACAACAACGTCAAATAAACAACAACAACGTCAAATAAACAACAACAACAACAACAACAACAACGTCAAATAAACAACAACAACAACAACGTCAACAACAACAACAACGTCAACAACAACAACAACAACGTCAAATAAACAACAACAACGTCAAATAAACAATAACAACAACAACAACAATGTCAAATAAATAACAACAACAACATCAACTAAACAACAACAACAACGTCAAATAAACAACAACAACAACAACAACGTCAAATAAATAACAATAACAACAACAATGTCAACAACAACAACATCAAATAAACAACAACAACAACGTCCAATAAACAACAACAACGTCAAATAAACAACAACAATAACAACAACGTCAAATAAACAACAATAACAATGTCAAATAAACAACAACAACGTCTAATAAACAATAAAAACAACAACAACGTCAAATAAATAACAACAACAACAACGTCAAATAAATAACATCAACAACAGCGTCAAATAAACAACAACAACACCAACGTCAAATAAACAACAACAACAACATCAAATAAACAACAATAACAACGTCAAATAAACAACAACAATAACAACAACAACAACGTCAAATAAACGACAACAACAACGTCAAATAGACAATAACAACAACGTCAAATAAACAACAACATCAACAACAACAAAAACGTCAAATAAACAACAACAACAACAACGTCAACAACAACAACTACGTCAAATAAAGAACAACAACAACGTCAAATAAACAACAACAACAACAACAATGTCAAATAAACAACAACAACAACAACAACGTCAACAACAACAACAATGTCAAATAAACAACAACAACAACATCAAATAAACAACAACAACAACAACATCGAATAAACAACAACAACAACAACAACGTAAAATAAACAACAACAACAACAACATCAACAACAACAAAAACGTCAAATAAACAACAACAACAACAACGTCAACAACAACAACTACGTCAAATAAATAACAACCACAACAATGTCAACAACAACAATGTCAAATAAACAACAACAACAACAACGTCAAATAAATAACAACAATAACAACATCAAATAAACAACAACAACAACAACACCAATGTCAAATAAACAACAACAATAACAACAACAACAACGTCAAATAAACAACAACAACAACGTCAAATAAACAATAACAACAACGTCAAATAAACAACAACAACAACAAAAATGTCAAATAAACAACAACAACAACAATGGCAACAACAACAACTAAGTCAAATAAACAACAACAACAACGTCAAATAAACAACAACAACAACAATGTCAATAACAACAACGTCGAATAAACAACAACAACAACAACAACAACAACAACAATGTCAATAACAACAACGTCGAATAAACAACAACAACAACAACAACGTCAAATAAATAACAACAACAACAACAACGTCAAATAAATAACAATAACAACAACAACGTCAACAACAACAACATCAAATAATCAACAACAACAACGTCCAATAAACAACAACAAGAACGTCAAATAAACAACAACAATAACAACAACGTCAAATAAACAACAATAACAATGTCAAATAAACAACAACAACGTCTAATAAACAATAAAAACAACAACAACGTCAAATAAATAACAACAACAACAACGTCAAATAAATAACATCAACAACAGCGTCAAATAAACAACAACAACACCAACGTCAAATAAACAACAACAACAACATCAAATAAACAACAATAACAACGTCAAATAAACAACAACAATAACAACAACAACAACGTCAAATAAACGACAACAACAACGTCAAATAGACAATAACAACAACGTCAAATAAACAACAACATCAACAACAACAAAAACGTCAAATAAACAACAACAACAACAACAACGTCAACAACAACAACTACGTCAAATAAAGAACAACAACAACGTCAAATAAACAACAACAACAACAACAATGTCAAATAAACAACAACAACAACAACAACAACGTCAACAACAACAACAATGTCAAATAAACAACAACAACAACATCAAATAAACAACAACAACAACATCGAATAAACAACAACAACAACAACGTCAAATAAACAACAACAACAACATCAACAACAACAAAAACGTCAAATAAACAACAACAACAACAACAACGTCAACAACAACAACTACGTCAAATAAATAACAACCACAACAATGTCAACAACAACAATGTCAAATAAACAACAACAACAACAACGTCAAATAAATAACAATAATAACAACATCAAATAAACAACAACAACAACAACACCAACGTCAAATAAACAACAACAATAACAACAACAACAACGTCAAATAAACAACAACAACAACGTCAAAAAAACAACAACAACGACAACAACAACAATGTCAAATAAACAACAGCAACAACGTCAAATAAACAACAACAACAACAACAACGTCAGCAACAATAATAACGCCAAATAAACAACAACAACAACAACGTCAAATAAACAACAACAACATCAACAACAACGTCAAATAAACAACAGCAACAACAACGTCAAATAAATAACAACAATAACAACAACGTCAAATAAGCAACAACAACAACAACAACAAATACAACAACAACAACAACAACGTCAAATAACAAAAACAATGTCAAATAAACAACAATAAAAACGTCAAATAAACAACAACAACAACAACGTCAAATAAACAATAACAACAACAACAACGTCAAATAAATAACAACAATAACATCGTCAAATAAACAACAACAACACCAACGTCAAATAAATAACAACAACAACATCAAATAAACAACAACAACAACAACAACGTCAAATAAACAACAACAATAACAACAACAACAACGTCAAATAAACAACAACAACAACGTCAAATAAACAATAACAACAACGTCAAATAAACAACAACAACAACAAAAATGTCAAATAAACAACAACAACAACAACAACAACAACGGCAACAACAACAACTAAGTCAAATAAACAACAACAACAACGTCAAATAAACAACAACAACAACAATGTCAACAACAACAACGTCGAATAAACAACAACAACAACTAAAACAACGTCAAATAAACAACAACAACAACAATAACAACGTCAAATAAACAACAACACCAACAACGTCAACAACAACAACAACAACAATGCCGAAGAAACAACAACAACAACAATGTCAACAACAACAACAATGTCAAATAAACAACAACAACAACGTCAAATAAACAACAACTAAAACAACGTCAAATAAACAACAACAATAACAACAACGTCAAGTAAACAACAACACCAACAACATCAACAACAACAACAACAGCAATGTCAAATAAACAACAACAACAACAACATCAACAACAACAACAATGTCAAATAAACAACATCAACAACAACATCAAATAAACAACAACATCGTCAACAACAACAACAATGTCAAATAAACAACAACAACAACATCAAATAAACAACAACAACAACAAGAACATCAAATAAACAACAATAATAACAACAACAACAACAACGTCAAATAAACAACAACAATAACAACAACAACAACGTCAAATAAACAACAACAACAACGTCAAATAAACAATAACAACAACGTCAAATAAACAACAACAACAACAAAAATGTCAAATAAACAACAACAACAACAACAACAACAATGGCAACAACAACAACTAAGTCAAATAAACAACAACAACAACGTCAAATAAACAACAACAACAACAATGTCAACAACAACAACGTCGAATAAACAACAACAACAACTAAAACATCGTCAAATAAACAACAACAACAACAATAACAACGTCAAATAAACAACAACACCAACAACGTCAACAACAACAACAACAACAATGCCAAAGAAACAACAACAACAACAATGTCAACAACAACAACAATGTCAAATAAACAACAACAACAACGTCAAATAAACAACAACTAAAACAACGTCAAATAAACAACAACAATAACAACAACGTCAAGTAAACAACAACACCAACAACATCAACAACAACAACAACAGCAATGTCAAATAAACAACAACAACAACAACATCAACAACAACAACAATGTCAAATAAACAACATCAACAACAACATCAAATAAACAACAACATCGTCAACAACAACAACAATGTCAAATAAACAACAACAACAACATCAAATAAACAACAACAACAACAAGAACATCAAATAAACAACAATAATAACAACAACAACAACAACGTCAAATAAACAACAACAACAACAACGTCAAATAAACAACAACAACAACATCAACAACAACAAAAACGTCAAATAAACAACAACAACAACAACGTCAACAACAACAACTACGTCAAATAAACAACAACAACAACAACAACAACAATGTCAACAACAACAATGTCAAATAAACAACAACAACACAAAATAAACAACAACAACAACAACAACTAAAACAACGTCAAATAAACAACAACAACAACGTCAAATAAACAACACCACCACCAACAACAACAACAACAATGTCAAATAAACAACAACAACAACAACGTCAACAACAACAACAACAATGTCAAATAAACAACAATAACAACGTCAAATAAACAACAACAACAACAACGTCAAATAAACAACAACAACAACAACATCAAATAAACAACAACAACGTCAAATAAACAACAACAAATACAACAACGTCAAATAAACAACAACAACAACAACAATAACAACAACAACAACGTCAAATAAACAACACCAACAACATCAAATAAATAACAACAACAACGTCAAATAAACAACTACAAAAACAACAACAACAAAAACGTCAAATAAACAATAACAACAACGTCAACAACAACAACAATGTCAAATAGACAACAACAACAACAACAACAATGTCAAATAGACAACAACAACAACAACAACACCGTCAAATAAACAACAACAACAACATCAAATAAACAACAACAACAACAACAACGTCAAATAAACAACAACAACGTCAAATAAACAACAACAACAACAACAACAACAACAACGTCAAATAAACAACAACAACAACAACGTCAACAACAACAACAACGTCAACAACAACAACAACAACGTCAAATAAACAACAACAACGTCAAATAAACAATAACAACAACAACAACAATGTCAAATAAATAACAACAACAACATCAACTAAACAACAACAACAACGTCAAATAAACAACAACAACAACAACAACGTCAAATAAATAACAATAACAACAACAATGTCAACAACAACAACATCAAATAAACAACAACAACAACGTCCAATAAACAACAACAACGTCAAATAAACAACAACAATAACAACAACGTCAAATAAACAACAATAACAATGTCAAATAAACAACAACAACGTCTAATAAACAATAAAAACAACAACAACGTCAAATAAATAACAACAACAACAACGTCAAATAAATAACATCAACAACAGCGTCAAATAAACAACAACAACACCAACGTCAAATAAACAACAACAACAACATCAAATAAACAACAATAACAACGTCAAATAAACAACAACAATAACAACAACAACAACGTCAAATAAACGACAACAACAACGTCAAATAGACAATAACAACAACGTCAAATAAACAACAACATCAACAACAACAAAAACGTCAAATAAACAACAACAACAACAACGTCAACAACAACAACTACGTCAAATAAAGAACAACAACAACGTCAAATAAACAACAACAACAACAACAATGTCAAATAAACAACAACAACAACAACAACGTCAACAACAACAACAATGTCAAATAAACAACAACAACAACATCAAATAAACAACAACAACAACAACATCGAATAAACAACAACAACAACAACAACGTAAAATAAACAACAACAACAACAACATCAACAACAACAAAAACGTCAAATAAACAACAACAACAACAACGTCAACAACAACAACTACGTCAAATAAATAACAACCACAACAATGTCAACAACAACAATGTCAAATAAACAACAACAACAACAACGTCAAATAAATAACAACAATAACAACATCAAATAAACAACAACAACAACAACACCAATGTCAAATAAACAACAACAATAACAACAACAACAACGTCAAATAAACAACAACAACAACGTCAAATAAACAATAACAACAACGTCAAATAAACAACAACAACAACAAAAATGTCAAATAAACAACAACAACAACAATGGCAACAACAACAACTAAGTCAAATAAACAACAACAACAACGTCAAATAAACAACAACAACAACAATGTCAATAACAACAACGTCGAATAAACAACAACAACAACAACAACAACAACAACAATGTCAATAACAACAACGTCGAATAAACAACAACAACAACAACAACGTCAAATAAATAACAACAACAACAACAACGTCAAATAAATAACATCAACAACAGCGTCAAATAAAAAACAACAACACCAACGTCAAATAAACAACAACAACAACATCAAATAAACAACAATAACAACATCAAATAAACAACAACAATAACAACAACAACAACGTCAAATAAACGACAACAACAACGTCAAATAGACAATAACAACAACGTCAAATAAACAACAACATCAACAACAACAAAAACGTCAAATAAACAACAACAACAACAACAACGTCAACAACAACAACTACGTCAAATAAAGAACAACAACAACGTCAAATAAACAACAACAACAACAATGTCAAATAAACTACAACAACAACAACAACAACGTCAACAACAACAACAATGTCAAATAAACAACAACAACAACATCAAATAAACAACAACAACAACATCGAATAAACAACAACAACAACAACAACGTCAAATAAACAACAACAACAACAACATCAACAACAACAAAAACGTCAAATAAACAACAACAACAACAACGTCAACAACAACAACTACGTCAAATAAATAACAACCACAACAATGTCAACAACAACAATGTCAAATAAACAACAACAACAACAACAACGTCAAATAAATAACAACAATAACAACATCAAATAAACAACAACAACAACAACACCAACGTCAAATAAACAACAACAACAACAAAAATGTCAAATAAACAACAACAACAACAATGGCAACAACAACAACTAAGTCAAATAAACAACAACAACAACGTCAAATAAACAACAACAACAACAATGTCAACAACAACAACGTCGAATAAACAACAACAACAACAACAACGTCAAATAAACAACAACAACAATAACAACGTCAAATAAACAACAACAACAACGTCAACAACAACAACAACAACAACAATGCCAAATAAACAACAACAACAACAACGTCAACAACAACAACAATGTCAAATAAACAACAACAACAACAACGTCAAATAAACAACAACTAAAACAACGTCAAATAAACAACAACAATAACAACAACGTCAAGTAAACAACAACAACAATGTCAAATAAACAACAACAACAACATCAACAACAACAACAATGTCAAATAAACAACAACAACAACAACATCAAATAAACAACAACAACGTCAACAACAACAACAATGTCAAATAAACAACAACAATAACAACATCAAATAAACAACAACAACAAGAACGTCAAATAAACAACAACAATAACAACAACAACAACAACGTCAAATAAACAACAACAACAACAACAACAACGTCAAATAAATAACAACAACAACATCAACAACAACAAAAATGTCAAATAAACAACAACAACAACGTCAACAACAACAACTACATCAAATAAACAACAACAACAACAACAATGTCAACAATAACAATGTCAAATAAACAACAACAACACCAAATAAACAACAACAACAACAACAACAACAACAACGTCAAATAAACAACAACAACAACAACGTCAAATAAACAACACCACCACCACCACCACCACCAACAACAACAATGTCAAATAAACAACAACAACAACAACGTCAACAACAACAACAACAACAATGTCAAATAAACAACAATAACAACGTCAAATAAACAACAACAACAACAACGTCAAATAAACAACAACAACAACATCAAATAAACAACAACAACGTCAAATAAACAACAACAAATACAACAACGTCAAATAAACAACAACAACAACAACAACATTAAATAAACAACAACAACAACAACAATAACAACAACAACAACGTCAAATAAACAACAACAACAACGTCAAATAAATAACAACAACAACGTCAAATAAACAACTACAAAAACAACAACAACAAAAACGTCAAATAAACAACAACAACAACAACGTCAACAACAACAACAACGTCAAATAAACAACAACAACAACACCGTCAAATAAACAACAACAACAACATCAAATAAACAACAACAACAACAACGTCAAATAAACAACAACAAAGTCAAATAAACAACAACAACAAAAACGTCAAATAAACAACAACAACAACAACAACAACAACAACGTCAACAAGAACAACAATAACAACGTCAACAACAACAACAACGTCAAATAAACAACAACAACGTCAAATAAACAATAACAACAACAACAATGTCAAATAAACAACAACAACAACAACGTCAAATAAACAACAACAACAACGTCAAATAAACAACAACAACAACAACGTCAAATAAATAACAATAACAACAACAACGTCAACAACAACAACGTCAAATAGACAACAACAACAACGTCCAATAAACAACAACAACAACGTCAAATAAACAACAACAATTACAACAACGTCAAATAAACAACAATAACAATGTCAAATAAACAACAACAACAACAACGTCTAATAAACAATAAAAACAACAACAACGTCAAATAAATAACAACAACAACGTCAAATATATAACATCAACAACAACGTCAAATAAACAACAACAACACCAACGTCAAATAAACAACAACAACATCAAATAAACAACAATAACAACGTCAAATAAACAACAACAATAACAACAACAACAACATCAAATAAACAACAACAACAACGTCAAATAAACAACAACAACAACAACGTCAAATAAACAACAACAACAACAACATCAACAACAACAAAAACGTCAAATAAACAACAACAACAACAACGTCAACAACAACAACTACGTCAAATAAATAACAACAACAACAATGTCAAATAAACAACAACAACGCCAAATAAACAACAACAACTAAAACAACGTCAAATAAACAACAACAACAACAACGTCAAATAAACAACAACACCAACAACAACAACAACAATGTCAAATAAACAACAACAACAACGTCAACAACAACAACAATGTCAAATAAACAACAACAACAACAACAACAACGTCAAATAAACAACAACAACAACGTCAAATAAACAACAACAACAACAACGTCAAATAAACAACAACAACAACGTCAAATAAACAACAACAACAACAACGTCAAATAAACAACAACAACAACAACATCAACAACAACAAAAACGTCAAATAAACAACAACAACAACAACAACGTAAACAACAACAACTACGTCAAATAAATAACAACAACAACAATGTCAAATAAACAACAACAACGCCAAATAAACAACAACAACTAAAACAACGTCAAATAAACAACAACAACAACAACGTCAAATAAACAACAACACCAACAACAACAACAATGTCAAATAAACAACAACAACAACGTCAACAACAACAACAATGTCAAATAAACAACAACAACAACAACGTCAAATAAACAACAACAATAACGTCAAATAAACAACAACAACAACGTCAAATAAATAACAACAACAACAACGCCAAATAAACAACAACAACAACAACGTCAAATAAACAACAACAACGACAACAACAACGTCAAATAAACAACAGCAACAACAATAACAATGTCAAATAAACAACAACAACAACAACAACAACGTCAACAACAACACGTCAAATAAACAACAACTACAACATCAAATAAACAACAACAATAACAACGTCAAATAAACAACAGCAACAACAAGTCAAATAAACAACAACAATAACAACAACGTCAAATAAGCAACAACAACAACAACAACAAATACAACAACAACAACAATGTCAAATAACAAAAACAACGTCAAATAAACAACAATAACAATGTCAAATAAATAACAACAACAACAGCAACAACAACGTCAAATAAACAATAACAACAACAACAACGTCAAATAAATAACAACAACAACGTCAAATAAACAACAACAACACCAACGTCAAATAAACAACAACAAGATCAAATAAACAACAACAACAACAACAACGTCAAATAAACAACAACAATAACAACAACAACAACAACGTCAAATAAACAATAACAACAACGTCAAATAAACAACAACAACAACATCAACAACAACAAAAATGTCAAATAAACAACAACAACAACAACAACGTCAACAACAACAACAATGTCAAATAAACAACAACAACAACAACGTCATATAAACAACAACAACAACAATGTCAATAACAAAAACGTCAAATAAAAAACAACAACAACGTCAACAATGTCAAATAAACAACAACAACAACAACGTCAAATAAACAATAACAACAACGTCAAATAAACAACAACAACAAAAATGTCAAATAAACAACAACAACAACAATGGCAACAACAACAACTAAGTCAAATAAACAACAACAACAACGTCAAAAAACAACAACAACAACAATGTCAACAACAACAACGTCGAATAAACAACAACAACAACGTCAAATAAACAACAACAACAATAACAACGTCAAATAAACAACAACAACAACAACGTCAACAACAACAACAACAATGCCAAATAAACAACAACAACAACAACAACGTCAACAACAACACTAATGTCAAATAAACAACAACAACAACGTCAAATAAACAACAACTAAAACAACGTCAAATAAACAACAACAATAACAACAACGTCAAGTAAACAACAACACCAACAACATCAACAACAACAACAATGTCAAATAAACAACAACAACAACATCAACAACAACAACAATGTCAAATAAACAACAACAACAACAACAACAACATCAAATAAACAACAACAACGTCAACAACAACAACAATGTCAAATAAACAACAACAACAACAACATCAAATAAACAACAACAACAAGAACGTCAAATAAACAACAACAATAACAACAACAACAACAACGTCAAATAAACAACAACAACAACAACGTCAAATAAACAACAACAACATCAACAACAACAAAAACGTCAAATAAACAACAACACCAAATAAACAACAACAACAACAACAACAACAACTAAAACAACGTCAAATAAACAACAACAACAACGTCAAATAAACAACTAAAAAAACAACAACAACAAAAATGTCAAATAAACAACAACAACAACGTCAACAACAACAACAACGTCAAATAAACAACAACAACAACACCGTCAAATAAACAACAACAACAACATCAAATAAACAACAACAACAACAACAACGTCAAATAAACAACAACAACTTCAAATAAACAACAACAACAACAACAACAACGTCAAATAAACATTAACAACAACAACAACAACAACAACATCAAATAAACAACAACAACATCAAATAAACAATAACAACAACAACAACAATGTCAAATAAACAACAACAACAACGTCAAATAAACAACAACAACAACGTCAAATAAACAACAACAACAACAACGTCAAATAAATAACAATAACAACAACAACGTCAACAACAACAACGTCAAATAGACAACAACAACAACGTCCAATAAACAACAACAACAACGTCAAATAAACAACAACAATAACAACAACGTCAAATAAACAACAATAACAACATCAAATAAACAACAACAACAACAACATCTAATAAACATTAAAAACAACAACAACGTCAAATAAATAACAACAACAACGTCAAATAAATAACATTAACAACAACGTCAAATAAACAACAATAACAACGTCAAATAAACAACAACAATAACAACAACAACAACGTCAAATAAACAACAACAACAACGTCAAATAGACAATAACAACAACGTCAAATAAACAACAACATCAACAACAACAAAAACGTCAAATAAACAACAACAACAACAACAACATCAACAACAACAACTACGTCAAATAAAGAACAACAACAACGTCAAATAAACAACAACAACAACAACAATGTCAAATAAACAACAACAACAACGTCAACAACAACAACAATGTCAAATAAACAACAACAACAACATCAAATAAACAACAACAACAACGTCAAATAAACAACAAGAACAACAACGTCAAATAAACAACAACAACAACAACATCAACAACAACAAAAACGTCAAATAAACAACAACATCAACAACAATGTCAACAACAACAACTACGTCAAATAAATAACAACAACAACAATGTCAAATAAACAACAACAACGCCAAATAAACAACAACAACTAAAACAACGTCAAATAAACAACAACAACAACAACAACGTCAAATAAACAACAACACCAGCAACAACAACAATGTCAAATCAACAACAACAACAACGTCAACAACAACAACAATGTTAAATAAACAACAACAACAACAACGTCAAATAAACAACAACAGCAACGTCAAATAAACAACAACAACAACGTCAAATAAATAACAACAACAACAACGTCAAATAAACAACAACAACAACAACGTCAAATAAACAACAACAACTACAACAACAACATCAAATAAACAACAGCAACAACAATAACAATGTCAAATAAACAACAACAACAACAACAACGTCAACAACAACACGTCAAATAAACAACAACTACAACATCAAATAAACAACAACAACAACAACAACGTCAAATAAACAACAGCAACAACAAGTCAAATAAACAACAACAATAACAACAACGTCAAATAAGCAACAACAACAACAACAAATACAACAACAACAACAACGTCAAATAACAAAAACAACGTCAAATAAACAACAATAACAATGTCAAATAAACAACAACAACAACAGCAACAACAACGTCAAATAAACAATAACAACAACAACAACGTCAAATAAATAACAACAACAACGTCAAATAAACAACAACAACACCAACGTCAAATAAACAACAACAAGATCAAATAAACAACAACAACAACAACGTCAAATAAACAACAACAATAACAACAACAACAACGTCAAATAAACAATAACAACAACGTCAAATAAACAACAACAACAACGTCAAATAAACAACAACAACAACAACAACAAAAATGTCAAATAAACAACAACAACAACAACGTCAACAACAACAACTATGTCAAATAAACAACAACAACAACAACAGCGTCATATAAACAACAACAACAACAATGTCAATAACAAAAACGTCAAATAAAAAACAACAACAACGTCAAATAAACAACAACAACAACAACGTCAAATAAACAACAACACCAACAACGTCAACAACAACAACAACAATGTCAAATAAACAACAACAACAACAACAACGTCAACAACAACAACAATGTCAAATAAACAACAACACCGTCAAATAAACAACAACATCTAAAACAACGTTAAATAAACAACAACAACAACAACAACAACGTCAAATAAACAACAACATCAAAAACAACGTCAAATAAACATCAACAACAACAACGTCAAAAAAACAACAACACCAACAACGTCAACAACAACAACAAAAATGTCAAATAAACAACAACAACAACAACGTCAACAACAACAACAATGTCAAATAAACAACAACAAGAACAACATTAAATAAACAACAACAACAACAACGTCAAATAAACAACATCAATAACAACAACAACGTCAAATAAACAACAACAACAACAACAATGTCAAATGAACAACAACAACAACAACGTCAAATAAACAACAACAACAACGTCAAATAAACAACAACGTCAAATAAATAATAACAACAACGTCAAATAAACAACAACAACAACAAAAACAACAACAACAACAACAACAAAAACGTCAAATAAACAACAACAACAACAACAACGTCAACAACAACAACTACGTCAAATAAACAACAATAACAACAACGTCAAATAAACAACAACAACAACGTCATATAAACAACAACAACAACAATGTCAATAACAAAAACGTCAAATAAACAACAACAACAATGTCAAATAAACAACAACAACTAAAACAACGTCAAATAAACAACAACAACAACAAACGTCAAATAAACAACAACACCAACAACGTCAACAACAACAACAACAACAATGTCAAATAAACAACAACAACAACAACGTCAAATAAACAACAACAATAATAACAACGTCAAATAAGCAACAACAACAACAACAAATACAACAACAACAACGTCAAATAACAAAAACAACGTCAAATAAACAACAATAACAATGTCAAATAAACAACAACAACAACAGCAACAACAACGTCAAATAAACAATAACAACAACAACAACGTCAAATAAATAACAACAACAACGTCAAATAAACAACAACAACACCAACGTCAAATAAACAACAACAAGATCAAATAAACAACAACAACAACAACGTCAAATAAACAACAACAATAACAACAACAACAACGTCAAATAAACAATAACAACAACGTCAAATAAACAACAACAACAACGTCAAATAAACAACAACAACAACAACATCAACAACAACAAAAATGTCAAATAAACAACAACAACAACAACGTCAACAACAACAACTATGTCAAATAAACAACAACAACAACAACAACAACGTCATATAAACAACAACAACAACAACAATGTCAATAACAAAAACGTCAAATAAAAAACAACAACAACGTCAAATAAACAACAACAACAACAACAACGTCAAATAAACAACAACACCAACAACGTCAACAACAACAACAACAATGTCAAATAAACAACAACAACAACAACGTCAACAACAACAACAATGTCAAATAAACAACAACACCGTCAAATAAACAACAACATCTAAAATAACGTTAAATAAACAACAACAACAACAACAACAACAACGTCAAATAAACAACAACATCAAAAACAACGTCAAATAAACATCAACAACAACAACGTCAAAAAAACAACAACACCAACAACGTCAACAACAACAACAAAAATGTCAAATAAACAACAACAACAACAACGTCAACAACAACAACAATGTCAAATAAACAACAACAAGAACAACATTAAATAAACAACAACAACAACAACGTCAAATAAACAACATCAATAACAACAACAACGTCAAATAAACAACAACAACAACAACAATGTCAAATGAACAACAACAACAACAACGTCAAATAAACAACAACAACAACGTCAAATAAACAACAACGTCAAATAAATAATAACAACAACGTCAAATAAACAACAACAACAACAAAAACAACAACAACAACAACAACAAAAACGTCAAACAAAACAACAACAACAACAACAACGTCAACAACAACAACTACGTCAAATAAACAACAATAACAACAACGTCAAATAAACAACAACAACGTCATATAAACAACAACAACAACAATGTCAATAACAAAAACGTCAAATAAATAACAACAACAATGTCAAATAAACAACAACAACTAAAACAACGTCAAATAAACAACAACAACAACAAACGTCAAATAAACAACAACACCAACAACGTCAACAACAACAACAACAACAATGTCAAATAAACAACAACAACAACAACGTCAAATAAACAACAACAATAATAACAACGTCAAATAAGCAACAACAACAACAACAAATACAACAACAACAACGTCAAATAACAAAAACAACGTCAAATAAACAACAACAATAACAACAACGTCAAGTAAACAACAACACCAACAACATCAACAACAACAACAATGTCAAATAAACAACAACAACAACATCAACAACAACAACAATGTCAAATAAACAACAACAACAACAACATCAAATAAACAACAACAACGTCAACAACAACAACAATGTCAAATAAACAACAACAACAACAACATCAAATAAACAACAACAACAAGAACGTCAAATAAACAACAACAATAACAACAACAACAACAACGTCAAATAAACAACAACAACAACAACGTCAAATAAACAACAACAACATCAACAACAACAAAAACGTCAAATAAACAACAACAACACCAAATAAACAACAACAACAACAACAACAACAACTAAAACAACGTCAAATAAACAACAACAACAACGTCAAATAAACAACTAAAAAAACAACAACAACAAAAATGTCAAATAAACAACAACAACAACGTCAACAACAACAACGTCAAATAAACAACAACAACAACACCGTCAAATAAACAACAACAACAACATCAAATAAACAACAACAACAACAACAACAACGTCAAATAAACAACAACAACTTCAAATAAACAACAACAACAACAACAACGTCAAATAAACATTAACAACAACAACAACAACAACAACATCAAATAAACAACAACAACATCAAATAAACAATAACAACAACAACAACAATGTCAAATAAACAACAACAACAACGTCAAATAAACAACAACAACAACGTCAAATAAACAACAACAACGTCAAATAAATAACAATAACAACAACAACGTCAACAACAACAACGTCAAATAGACAACAACAACAACGTCCAATAAACAACAACAACAACGTCAAATAAACAACAACAATAACAACAACGTCAAATAAACAACAATAACAACATCAAATAAACAACAACAACAACAACAACATCTAATAAACATTAAAAACAACAACAACGTCAAATAAATAACAACAACAACGTCAAATAAATAACATTAACAACAACGTCAAATAAACAACAACAACACCAACGTCAAATAAACAACAACAACAACAACAACAACAACGTCAAATAAACAACAATAACAACGTCAAATAAACAACAACAATAACAACAACAACAACGTCAAATAAACAACAACAACAACGTCAAATAGACAATAACAACAACGTCAAATAAACAACAACATCAACAACAACAAAAACGTCAAATAAACAACAACAACAACAACAACATCAACAACAACAACTACGTCAAATAAAGAACAACAACAACGTCAAATAAACAACAACAACAACAACAATGTCAAATAAACAACAACAACAACGTCAACAACAACAACAATGTCAAATAAACAACAACAACAACATCAAATAAACAACAACAACAACGTCAAATAAACAACAAGAACAACAACGTCAAATAAACAACAACAACAACAACATCAACAACAACAAAACGTCAAATAAACAACAACATCAACAACAATGTCAACAACAACAACTACGTCAAATAAATAACAACAACAACAATGTCAAATAAACAACAACAACGCCAAATAAACAACAACAACTAAAACAACGTCAAATAAACAACAACAACAACAACGTCAAATAAACAACAACACCAGCAACAAAAACAATGTCAAATCAACAACAACAACAACGTCAACAACAACAACAATGTTAAATAAACAACAACAACAACAACGTCAAATAAACAACAACAGCAACGTCAAATAAACAACAACAACAACGTCAAATAAATAACAACAACAACAACGTCAAATAAACAACAACAACAACAACGTCAAATAAACAACAACAACTACAACAACAACATCAAATAAACAACAGCAACAACAATAACAATGTCAAATAAACAACAACAACAACAACAACGTCAACAACAACACGTCAAATAAACAACAACTACAACATCAAATAAACAACAACAACAACAACAACGTCAAATAAACAACAGCAACAACAAGTCAAATAAACAACAACAATAACAACAACGTCAAATAAGCAACAACAACAACAACAAATACAACAACAACAACAACGTCAAATAACAAAAACAACGTCAAATAAACAACAATAACAATGTCAAATAAACAACAACAACAACAGCAACAACAACGTCAAATAAACAATAACAACAACAACAACGTCAAATAAATAACAACAACAACGTCAAATAAACAACAACAACACCAACGTCAAATAAACAACAACAAGATCAAATAAACAACAACAACAACAACGTCAAATAAACAACAACAATAACAACAACAACAACGTCAAATAAACAATAACAACAACGTCAAATAAACAACAACAACAACGTCAAATAAACAACAACAACAACAACAACAAAAATGTCAAATAAACAACAACAACAACAACGTCAACAACAACAACTATGTCAAATAAACAAAAACAACAACAACAACAGCGTCATATAAACAACAACAACAACAATGTCAATAACAAAAACGTCAAATAAAAAACAACAACAACGTCAAATAAACAACAACAACAACAACAACAACATCAAATAAACAACAACACCAACAACGTCAACAACAACAACAACAATGTCAAATAAACAACAACAACAACAACGTCAACAACAACAACAATGTCAAATAAACAACAACACCGTCAAATAAACAACAACATCTAAAATAACGTTAAATAAACAACAACAACAACAACAACAACAACGTCAAATAAACAACAACATCAAAAACAACGTCAAATAAACATCAACAACAACAACGTCAAAAAAACAACAACACCAACAACGTCAACAACAACAACAAAAATGTCAAATAAACAACAACAACAACAACGTCAACAACAACAACAATGTCAAATAAACAACAACAAGAACAACATTAAATAAACAACAACAACAACAACGTCAAATAAACAACATCAATAACAACAACAACGTCAAATAAACAACAACAACAACAACAATGTCAAATGAACAACAACAACAACAACGTCAAATAAACAACAACAACAACGTCAAATAAACAACAACGTCAAATAAATAATAACAACAACGTCAAATAAACAACAACAACAACAAAAACAACAACAACAACAACAACAAAAACGTCAAACAAAACAACAACAACAACAACAACGTCAACAACAACAACTACGTCAAATAAACAACAATAACAACAACGTCAAATAAACAACAACAACGTCATATAAACAACAACAACAACAATGTCAATAACAAAAACGTCAAATAAACAACAACAACAATGTCAAATAAACAACAACAACTAAAACAACGTCAAATAAACAACAACAACAACAAACGTCAAATAAACAACAACACCAACAACGTCAACAACAACAACAACAACAATGTCAAATAAACAACAACAACAACAACGTCAAATAAACAACAACAATAATAACAACGTCAAATAAGCAACAACAACAACAACAAATACAACAACAACAACGTCAAATAACAAAAACAACGTCAAATAAACAACAATAACAATGTCAAATAAACAACAACAACAACAGCAACAACAACGTCAAATAAACAATAACAACAACAACAACGTCAAATAAATAACAACAACAACGTCAAATAAACAACAACAACACAACCGTCAAATAAACAACAACAAGATCAAATAAACAACAACAACAACAACGTCAAATAAACAACAACAATAACAACAACAACAACGTCAAATAAACAATAACAACAACGTCAAATAAACAACAACAACAACGTCAAATAAACAACAACAACAACAACAACATCAACAACAACAAAAATGTCAAATAAACAACAACAACAACAACGTCAACAACAACAACTATGTCAAATAAACAACAACAACAACAACAACGTCATATAAACAACAACAACAACAATGTCAATAACAAAAACGTCAAATAAAAAACAACAACAACGTCAAATAAACAACAACAACAACAACAACAACAACGTCAAATAAACAACAACACCAACAACGTCAACAACAACAACAACAATGTCAAATAAACAACAACAACAACAACGTCAACAACAACAACAATGTCAAATAAACAACAACACCGTCAAATAAACAACAACATCTAAAACAACGTTAAATAAACAACAACTACAACAACAACAACAACAACGTCAAATAAACAACAACATCAAAAACAACGTCAAATAAACATCAACAACAACAACGTCAAAAAAACAACAACACCAACAACGTCAACAACAACAACAAAAATGTCAAATAAACAACAACAACAACAACGTCAACCACAACAACAATGTCAAATAAACAACAACAAGAACAACATTAAATAAACAACAACAACAACAACGTCAAATAAACAACATCAATAACAACAACAACGTCAAATAAACAACAACAACAACAACAATGTCAAATGAACAACAACAACAACAACGTCAAATAAACAACAACAACAACGTCAAATAAACAACAACGTCAAATAAATAATAACAACAACGTCAAATAAACAACAACAACAACAAAAACAACAACAACAACAAAAACGTCAAATAAACAACAACAACAACAACAACATCAACAACAACAACTACGTCAAATAAACAACAATAACAACAACGTCAAATAAACAACAACAACAACGTCATATAAACAACAACAACAACAATGTCAATAACAAAAACGTCAAATAAACAACAACAACAATGTCAAATAAACAACAACAACTAAAACAACGTCAAATAAACAACAACAACAACAAACGTCAAATAAACAACAACACCAACAACGTCAACAACAACAACAACAACAACAATGTCAAATAAACAACAACAACAACAACGTCAAATAAACAACAACAATAACAACAACGTCAAATAAGCAACAACAACAACAACAAATACAACAACAACAACGTCAAATAATAAAAACAACGTCAAATAAACAACAATAACAATGTCAAATAAACAACAACAACAACAACAACAACGTCAAATAAACAATAACAACAACAACAACGTCAAATAAATAAAAACAACAACAACGTCAAATAAACAACAACAACACCAACGTCAAATAAACAACAACAGCATCAAATAAACAACAACAACAACAACAACAACAACGTCAAATAAACAACAACAATAACAACAACAACAACGTCAAATAAACAACAACAACAACGTCAAATAAACAACAACAACAACGTCAAATAAATAACAACAACAACAACATCAACAACAACAAAAACGTCAAATAGACAACAACAACAACAACAACGTCAACAACAACAACTATGTCAAATAAACAACAACAACAACAACGTCATATAAACAACAACAACAACAATGTCAATAACAACAACGCCAAATAAACAACAACAACAACAACACCAACAATGTCAAATAAACAACAACAACAACAACGTCAACAACAACAACAATGTCAAATAAACAACAACAACAACAACAACAACAACATTAAATAAACAACAACAACAACGTCAAATAAACAACATCAATAACAACAACAACGTCAAATAAACAACAACAACAACAACAACGTCAAATGAACAACAACAACAACGTCAAATAAACAACAACAACAACAACGTCAAATAAACAACAACAACAACAACATCAACAACAACAAAAACGTCAAATTAACAACAACAACAACAACAACAACGTCAACAACAAAAACTACGTCAAATAAAAAACAACAACAACAACAATGTCAACAACAACAATGTGAAATAAACAACAACAACGCTAAATAAACAATAACAACAAAAACAACGTCAAATAAACAACAACAACAACAATGTCAACAACAACAACATTAAATAAACAACAACAACAACGTCAAATAAACAACAACAACAATGTCAAATAAACAACAACAACTAAAACAACGTCAAATAAACAACAACAACAATGTCAAATAAACAACAACAACTAAAACAACGTCAAATAAACAACAACAACAACAACGTCAAATAAACAACAACACCAACAACGTCAACAACAACAACAACAATGTCAAATAAACAACAACAACAACGTCAACAACAACAACAATGTCAAATAAACAACAACAACAACATCAAATAAACAACAACAACAACGTCAAATAAACAACAATAATAACAACAACAACAACGTCATATAAACAACAACAACAACAACGTCAAATAAACAACAACAATAACAACGTCAAATAAACAACAACAACAACAACAACAACAATAACAACAACAACAACGTCAAATAAACAACAACAACAACAACGTCAAATAAATAACAACAACAACGTCAAATAAACAACTACAAAAACAACAACAACAAAAACGTCAAATAAACAACAACAACAACGTCAACAACAACAACAACAACGTCAAATAAACAACAACAACAACACCGTCAAATAAACAACAACAACAACATCAAATAAACAACAACAACAACAACAACGAAAAATAAACAACAACAACGTCAAATAAACAACAACAACAACAACGTCAAATAAACAACAACAACAACAACAACAACGTCAACAACAACAACAACAACGTCAACAACAACAACAACAACGTCAAATAAACAACAACAACGTCAAATAAACAATAACAACAACAACAACAACAATGTCAAATAAACAACAACAACAACGTCAAATAAACAACAACAACAACGTCAAATAAACAACAACAACAACAACGTCAAATAAATAACAATAACAACAACAACGTCAACAACAACAACGTCAAATAAACAACAACAACAACGTCAACAACAACAACAACGTCCAATAAACAACAACAACAACGTCAAATAAACAACAACAATAACAACAACGTCAAATAAACAACAATAACAACGTTAAATAAACAACAACAACAACAACGTCTAATAAACAATAAAAACAACAACAATGTCAAATATATAACAACAACAACAACAACGTCAAATAAATAACATCAACAACAACGTCAAATAAACAACAACAACACCAACGTCAAATAAACAACAACAACAACATCAAATAAACAACAATAACAACGTCAAATAAACAACAACAATAACAACAACAACGTCAAATAAACAACAACAACAACGTCAAATAGACAATAACAACAACGTCAAATAAACAACAACATCAACAACAACAAAAACGTCAAATAAACAACAACAACAACTACGTCAAATAAAGAACAACAACAACGTCAAATAAACAACAACAACAACAACAATGTCAAATAAACAACAACAACAACAACGTCAACAACAACAACAATGTCAAATAAACAACAACAACAACATCAAATAAACAACAACAACAACAACGTCGAATAAACAACAACAACAACAACAACGTCAAATAAACAACAACAACAACAACATCGACAACAACAAAAACGTCAAATAAACAACAACAACTACGTCAAATAAATAACAACAACAACAATGTCAAATAAACAACAACAACGCCAAATAAACAACAACAACTAAAACAACGTCAAATAAACAACAACAACAACGTCAAATAAACAACAACACCAACAACAACAACAGCAATGTCAAATAAACAACAACAACAACAACGTCAACAACAACAACAATGCCAAATAAACAACAACAACAACGTCAAATAAACAACAACAACGTGAAATAAACAACAACAACAACAACGTCAAATAAACAACAACAACGACAACAACAACGTCAATAAACAACAGCAACAAAAATAACAATGTCAAATAAACAACAACAACAACAACGTCAACAACAACACGTCAAATAAACAACAACAACAACAACATCAAATAAACAACAACAACAACAACGTCAAATAAACAACAGCAACAACAACGTCAAATTAACAACAACAATAACAACAATGTCAAATAAGCAACAACAACAACAACAACAAATACAACAACAACAACAACGTCAAATAACAAAAACAACGTCAAATAAACAACAATAACAATGTCAAATAAACAACAACAACAACAGCAACAACGTCAAATAAACAATAACAACATCAACAACGTCAAATAAATAACAACAACAACAACGTCAAATAAATAACAACAACACCAACGTCAAATAAACAACAACAACATCAAATAAACAACAACAACAACAACAACGTCAAATAAACAACAACAATAACAACAACAACAACGTCAAATAAACAACAACAACAACGTCAAATAAACAACAACAACAACGTCAAATAAATAACAACAACAACATCAACAACAACAAAAACGTCAAATAAACAACAACAACAACAACAACAACGTCAACAACAACAACTATGTCAAATAAACAACAACAACAACAACAACAACAACGTCATATAAACAACAACAACAACAATGTCAATAACAACAACGTCAAATAAACAACAACAACTAAAACAACGTCAAATAAACAACAACAACAACAACAACGTCAAATAAACAACAACACCAACAACGTCAACAACAACAACAATGTCAAATAAACAACAACAACAACAACGTCAACAACAACAACAATGTCAAATAAACAACAACACCGTCAAATAAACAACAACATCTAAAACAACGTTAAATAAATAACAACAACAACGTCAAATAAACAACAACATCTAAAACAACGTCAAATAAACAACAACAACAACAACGTCAAAAAAACAACAACACCAACAACGTCAATAACAACAACAACAACAACAATGTCAAATAAACTACAACAACTACAACATTAAATTAACAACAACAACAACAACAACGTCAAATAAACAACATCAATAACAACAACAACGTCAAATAAACAACAACAACAACAACAACGTCAAATGAAAAACAACAACAACAACGTCAAATAAACAACAACAACAACATCAACAACAACAAAAACGTAAAATAAACAACAACAACAACGCCAAATAAACAACAACAACAACGCCAAATAAACAACAACAACAACAATGTCAACAACAACAATGTCAAATAAACAACAACAACAACGCCAAATAAACAACAACAACAAAAACAACGTCAAATAAACAACAACAACAATGTCAACAACAACAACGTCAAATAAACAACAACAACAACGTCAAATAAACAACAACAACAACAATGTTAAATAAACAACAACAACTAAAACAACGTCAAATAAATAACAACAACAACAACGTCAAATAAATAACAACACCAACAACGTCAACAACAACAACAACAACAATGTCAAATAAACAACAACAACAACAACGTCAACAACAACAACAATGTCAAATAAACAACAACACCGTCAAATAAACAATAACATCTAAAACAACGTTAAATAAACAACAACAACAACAACAACAACATCAACGTCAAATAAACAACAACATCTAAAACAACGTTAAATAAACAACAACAACAACGTCAAAAAAACAACAACACCAACAACGTCAACAACAACAACAACAACAACAATGTCAAATAAACAACAACAACAACGTCAACAACAACAACAATGTCAAATAAACAACAACAACAACAACATTAAATAAACAACAACAACAACGTCAAATAAACAACATCAATAACAACAACAACGTCAAATAAACAACAACAACAACAACGTCAAATGAACAACAACAACAACAACGTCAAATAAACAACAACAACAACGTCAAATAAACAACAACAACAACATCAACAACAACAAAAACGTCAAATAAACAACAACAACAACAACAACGTCAACAACAAAAACAACGTCAAATAAACAACAACAACAATGTCAACAACAACAATGTCAAATAAACAACAACAACGCCAAATAAACAACAACAACAAAAACAACGTCAAATAAACAACAACAACAACAATGTCAACAACAACAACGTCAAATAAACAACAACAACAACGTCAAATAAACAACAACAACAATGTCAAATAAACAACAACAACTAAAACAACTTCAAATAAACAACAACAACAACAATGTCAAATAAACAACAACAACAATGTCAAATAAACAACAACAACAACATCAAATAAACAACAACAACAACAACGTCAAATAAACAACAATAATAACAACAACAACAACGTCATATAAACAACAACAACAACAACGTCAAATAAACAACAACAATAACAACGTCAAATAAACAACAACAACAACGTCAACAACAACAACGTCAAATAAATAACAACAACAACAACAACGTCAAATAAATAACATCAACAACATCAACAACAACAAAAACGTCAAATAAACAACAACAACAACAACAACAACGTCAACAACAACAACTATGTCAAATAAACAACAACAACAACAACAACAACGTCATATAAACAACAACAACAACAATGTCAATAACAACAACGTCAAATAAACAACAACAACTAAAACAACGTCAAATAAACAACAACAACAACAACGTCAAATAAACAACAACACCAACAACGTCAACAACAACAACAATGTCAAATAAACAACAACAACAACAACGTCAACAACAACAACAATGTCAAATAAACAACAACACCGTCAAATAAACAACAACATCTAAAACAACGTTAAATAAATAACAACAACAACGTCAAATAAACAACAACATCTAAAACAACGTCAAATAAACAACAACAACAACAACGTCAAAAAAACAACAACACCAACAACGTCAATAACAACAACAACAACAACAATGTCAAATAAACTACAACAACTACAACATTAAATTAACAACAACAACAACAACAACAACGTCAAATAAACAACATCAATAACAACAACAACGTCAAATAAACAACAACAACAACAACAACGTCAAATGAAAAACAACAACAACAACGTCAAATAAACAACAACAACAACATCAACAACAACAAAAACGTAAAATAAACAACAACAACAACAACAACAAAGTCAACAAAAAAAACTACGTCAAATAAACAACAACAACAACAATGTCAACAACAACAATGTCAAATAAACAACAACAACAACGCCAAATAAACAACAACAACAAAAACAACGTCAAATAAACAACAACAACAATGTCAACAACAACAACGTCAAATAAACAACAACAACAACGTCAAATAAACAACAACAACAACAATGTTAAATAAACAACAACAACTAAAACAACGTCAAATAAATAACAACAACAACAACGTCAAATAAATAACAACACCAACAACGTCAACAACAACAACAACAACAATGTCAAATAAACAACAACAACAACAACGTCAACAACAACAACAATGTCAAATAAACAACAACACCGTCAAATAAACAATAACATCTAAAACAACGTTAAATAAACAACAACAACAACAACAACAACATCAACGTCAAATAAACAACAACATCTAAAACAACGTTAAATAAACAACAACAACAACGTCAAAAAAACAACAACACCAACAACGTCAACAACAACAACAACAACAACAATGTCAAATAAACAACAACAACAACGTCAACAACAACAACAATGTCAAATAAACAACAACAACAACAACATTAAATAAACAACAACAACAACGTCAAATAAACAACATCAATAACAACAACAACGTCAAATAAACAACAACAACAACAACGTCAAATGAACAACAACAACAACAACGTCAAATAAACAACAACAACAACAACGTCAAATAAACAACAACAACAACATCAACAACAACAAAAACGTCAAATAAACAACAACAACAACAACAACGTCAACAACAAAAACAACGTCAAATAAACAACAACAACAATGTCAACAACAACAATGTCAAATAAACAACAACAACGCCAAATAAACAACAACAACAAAAACAACGTCAAATAAACAACAACAACAACAATGTCAACAACAACAACGTCAAATAAACAACAACAACAACGTCAAATAAACAACAACAACAATGTCAAATAAACAACAACAACTAAAACAACTTCAAATAAACAACAACAACAACAATGTCAAATAAACAACAACAACAACAATGTCAAATAAACAACAACAACAACATCAAATAAACAACAACAACAACAACGTCAAATAAACAACAATAATAACAACAACAACAACGTCATATAAACAACAACAACAACAACGTCAAATAAACAACAACAATAACAACGTCAAATAAACAACAACAACAACGTCAACAACAACAACGTCAAATAAATAACAACAACAACAACAACGTCAAATAAATAACATCAACAACAACGTCAAATAAACAACAACAACACCAACGTCAAATAAACAACAACAACAACATCAAATAAACAACAATAACAACGTCAAATAAACAACAACAATAACAACAACAACTACGTCAAATAAAGAACAACAACAACGTCAAATAAACAACAACAACAACAATGTCAAATAAATAACAACAACAACGTCAACAACAACAACAATGTCAAATAAACAACAACAACAACAACATCAAATAAACAACAACAACAACGTCAAAAAAACAACAACACCAACAACGTCAACAACAACAAAAACAACAACAACAATGTCAAATAAACAACAACAACAACGTCAACAACAACAACAATGTCAAATAAACAACAACAACAACAACATTAAATAAACAACAACAACAACGTCAAATAAACAACATCAATAACAACAACAACGTCAAATAAACAACAACAACAACAACGTCAAATGAACAACAACAACAACAACGTCAAATAAACAACAACAACAACAACGTCAAATAAACAACAACAACAACATCAACAACAACAAAAACGTCAAATAAACAACAACAACAACAACAACAACGTCAACAACAAAAACAACGTCAAATAAACAACAACAACAATGTCAACAACAACAATGTCAAATAAACAACAACAACAACGCCAAATAAACAACAACAACAAAAACAACGTCAAATAAACAACAACAACAACAATGTCAACAACAACAACGTCAAATAAACAACAACAACAACGTCAAATAAACAACAACAACAATGTCAAATAAACAACAACAACAACGTCAACAACAACAACAATGTCAAATAAACAACAACAACAACATCAAATAAACAACAACAACAACAACGTCAAATAAACAACAATAATAACAACAACAACAACGTCATATAAACAACAACAACAACAACGTCAAATAAACAACAACAATAACAACGTCAAATAAACAACAACAACAACGTCAACAACAACAACGTCAAATAAATAACAACAACAACAACGTCAAATAAATAACATCAACAACAACGTCAAATAAACAACAACAACACCAACGTCAAATAAACAACAACAACAACATCAAATAAACAACAATAACAACGTCAAATAAACAACAACAATAACAACAACAACAACGTCAAATAAACAACAACAACAATGTCAAATAGACAATAACAACAACGTCAAATAAACAACAACATCAACAACATCAACAACAACAAAAACGTCAAATAAACAACAACAACAACAACAACAATGTCAATAACAACAACTACGTCAAATAAAGAACAACAACAACGTCAAATAAACAACAACAACAACAATGTCAAATAAACAACAACAACAACGTCAACAACAACAACAATGTCAAATAAACAACAATAACAACATCAAATAAAACAACAACAACAACGTCAAATAAACAACAACAACAACAACAACAACAACGTCAAATAAACAACAACAACAACATCAACAACAACAAAAACGTCAAATAAACAACAACAACAACAACGTCAACAACAACAACTACGTCAAATAAATAACAACAACAACAACAATGTCAAATAAACAACAACAACGCCAAATAAACAAAAACAACTAAAACAACGTCAAATAAACAACAACAACAACAACAACAACAACGTCAAATAAACAACAACACCAACAACAACAACAACAATGTGAAATAAACAACAACAACAACAACGTCAACAACAACAACAATGTCATATAAACAACAACAACAACGTCAAATAAACAACAACAACAACAACGTCAAATAAACAACAACAACAACGTCAAATAAATAACAACAACAACGTCAAATAAATAACAACAACAACAACAACGTCAAATAAACAACAACAACAACAATAACAACAACAAATAAACAACAACAACGACAACAACAACGTCAAATAAACAACAGCAACAACAATAACAACGTCAAATAAACAACAACAACAACAACGTCAACAACAACACGTCAAATAAACAACAACAACAACATCAAATAAACAACAACAACAACAACGTCAAATAAGCAACAACAATAACAACAACATCAAATAAGCAACAACAATAACAACAACGTCAAATGAGCAACAACAACAACAACAAATACAACAACAACAACAACAACGTCAAATAACAAAAACAACGTCAAATAAACAACAATAACAACGTCAAATAAAGAACAACAACAACATCAACGTCAACAACAACAACGTCAAATAAACAACAACAACAACGTCAACAACAACAACAACGTCCAATAAACAACAACAACAACGTCAAATAAACAACAACAATAACAACAACGTCAAATAAACAACAATAACAACGTTAAATAAACAACAACAACAACAACGTCTAATAAACAATAAAAACAACAACAATGTCAAATATATAACAACAATAACAACAACGTCAAATAAACAACAACAACAAGGTCAAATAAATAACAACAACAACATCAACAACAACAAAAACGTCAAATAAACAACAACAACAACAACGTCAACAACAACAACTATGTCAAATAAACAACAACAACAACAATGTCAATAACAACAACGTCAAATAAACAACAACAACTAAAACAACGTCAAATAAACAACAACAACAACGTCAAATAAACAACAACACCAACAACGTCAACAACAACAACAATGTCAAATAAACAACAACAACAACAACGTCAACAACAACAACAATGTCAAATAAACAACAACACCGTCAAATAAACAACAACATCTAAAACAACATTAAATAAACAACAACAACAACAACAACAACAACGTCAAATAAACAACAACATCTAAAACAACGTCAAATAAACAACAACAACAACAACGTCAAAAAAACAACAACACCAACAACGTCAATAACAACAACAACAACAACAACAATGTCAAATAAACTACAACAACTACAACATTAAATAAACAACAACAACAACAACGTCAAATAAACAACATCAATAACAACAACAACGTCAAATAAACAACAACAACAACAACGTCAAATGAAAAACAACAACAACAACAACAACATCAACAACAACAACAAAAACGTAAAATAAACAACAACAACAACAACAAAGTCAACAAAAAAAACTACGTCAAATAAACAACAACAACAACAATGTCAACAACAACAATGTCAAATAAACAACAACAACAACGCCAAATAAACAACAACAACAAAAACAACGTCAAATAAACAACAACAACAACAATGTCAACAACAACAACGTCAAATAAACAACAACAACAACGTCAAATAAACAACAACAACAACAATGTTAAATAAACAACAACAACTAAAACAACGTCAAATAAATAACAACAACAACAACGTCAAATAAATAACAACACCAACAACAACAACAACAACAACAATGTCAAATAAACAACAACAACAACAACGTCAACAACAACAACAATGTCAAATAAACAACAACATCGTCAAATAAACAATAACATCTAAAACAACGTTAAATAAACAACAACAACAACAACAACAACAACATCAACGTCAAATAAACAACAACATCTAAAACAACGTTAAATAAACAACAACAACAACAACAACGTCAAAAAAACAACAACACCAACAACGTCAACAACAACAACAACAACAACAATAACAACAATGTCAAATAAACAACAACAACAACAACAACGTCAACAACAACAACAATGTCAAATAAACAACAACAACAACATTAAAAAAACAACAACAACAACGTCAAATAAACAACATCAATAACAACAACAACGTCAAATAAACAACAACAACAACAACGTCAAATGAACAACAACAACAACAACGTCAAATAAACAACAACAACAACAACGTCAAATAAACAACAACAACAACATCAACAACAACAAAAACGTCAAATAAACAACAACAACAACAACGTCAACAACAAAAACAACGTCAAATAAACAACAACAACAATGTCAACAACAACAATGTCAAATAAACAACAACAACAACGCCAAATAAACAACAACAACTAAAAACAACGTCAAATAAACAACAACAACAACAATGTCAACAACAACAACGTCAAATAAACAACAACAACAACGTCAAATAAACAACAACAACAATGTCAAATAAACAACAACAACTAAAACAACTTCAAATAAACAATAACAACAACAACAATGTCAAATAAACAACAACAACAACGTCAACAACAACAATGTCAAATAAACAACAACAACAACAACATCAAATAAACAACAACAACAACAACAACGTCAAATAAACAACAATAATAACAACAACAACAACGTCATATAAACAACAACAACAACGTCAAATAAACAACAACAATAACAACGTCAAATAAACAACAACAACAACGTCAACAACAACAACGTCAAATAAATAACAACAACAACAACGTCAAATAAATAACATCAACAACAACGTCAAATAAACAACAACAACACCAACGTCAAATAAACAACAACAACAACATCAAATAAACAACAATAACAACGTCAAATAAACAACAACAATAACAACAACAACAACGTCAAATAAACAACAACAACAACGTCAAATAGACAATAACAACAACGTCAAATAAACAACAACATCAACAACATCAACAACAACAAAAACGTCAAATAAACAACAACAACAACAACAACAACAATGTCAATAACAACAACTACGTCAAATAAAGAACAACAACAACGTCAAATAAACAACAACAACAACAATGTCAAATAAACAACAACAACAACGTCAACAACAACAACAATGTCAAATAAACAACAACAACAACATCAAATAAACAACAACAACAACGTCAAATAAACAATAACAACAACAACAACAACAACAACAACATCAACAACAACAAAAACGTCAAATAAACAACAACAACAACAACAACGTCAACAACAACAACTACGTCAAATAAATAACAACAACAACAATGTCAAATAAACAACAACAACGCCAAATAAACAACAACAACTAAAACAACGTCAAATAAACAACAACAACAACAACAACGTCAAATAAACAACAACACCAACAACAACAACAACAACAATGTGAAATAAACAACAACAACAACAACGTCAACAACAACAACAATGTCAAATAAACAACAATAACAACGTCAAATAAACAACAACAACAACAACGTCAAATAAACAACAACAACAACGTCAAATAAACAACAACAACAACGTCAAATAAATAACAACAACAACAACAACGTCAAATAAACAACAACAACAACAACAACAAATAAACAACAACAACGACAACAACAACGTCAAATAAACAACAACAACAACAATAACAACGTCAAATAAACAACAACAACAACAACGTCAACAACAACACGTCAAATAAACAACAACAACAACATCAAATAAACAACAACAACAACAACGTCAAATAAGCAACAACAATAACAACAACGTCAAATAAGCAACAACAATAACAACAACGTCAAATAAGCAACAACAACAACAACAAATACAACAACAACAACAACAACGTCAAATAACAAAAACAACGTCAAATAAACAACAATAACAACGTCAAATAAAGAACAACAACAACAACAACGTCAACAACAACAACGTCAAATAAACAACAACAACAACGTCAACAACAACAACAACGTCCAATAAACAACAACAACAACAACGTCAAATAAACAACAACAATAACAACAACGTCAAATAAACAACAATAACAACGTTAAATAAACAACAACAACAACAACAACGTCTAATAAACAATAAAAACAACAACAATGTCAAATATATAACAACAACAACAACAACGTCAAATAAACAACAACAACAACAACAACGTCAACAACAACAACAATGTCAAATAAACAACAACAACAACATCAAATAAACAACAACAACGACAACGTCGAATAAACAACAACAACAACAACGTCAAATAAACAACAACAACAACATCGACAACAACAAAAACGTCAAATAAACAACAACAACAACGTCAACAACAACAACTACGTCAAATAAATAACAACAACAACAATGTCAAATAAACAACAACAACGCCAAATAAACAACAACAACTAAAACAACGTCAAATAAACAACAACAACAACAACGTCAAATAAACAACAACACCAACAACAACAACAATGTCAAATAAACAACAACAACAACAACGTCAACAACAACAACAATGTCAAATAAACAACAACAACAACGTCAAATAAATAACAACAACGTCAAATAAACAACAACAACAACGTCAAATAAATAACAACAATAACAACGTGAAATAAACAACAACAACAACGTCAAATAAACAACAACAACGACAACAACAACGTCAATAAACAACAGCAACAACAATAACAATGTCAAATAAACAACAACAACAACAACAACGTCAACAACAACACGTCAAATAAACAACAACAACAACATCAAATAAACAACAACAACAACAACGTCAAATAATCAACAGCAACAACAACGTCAAATTAACAACAACAATGTCAAATAAGAAACAACAACAACAACAAATACAACAACAAAAACAACGTCAAATAACAAAAACAACGTCAAATAAACAACAATAACAATGTCAAATAAACAACAACAACAACAGCAACAACGTCAAATAAACAATAACAACAACAACAACGTCAAATAAATAACAACAACAACAACGTCAAATAAATAACAACAACACCAACGTCAAATAAACAACAACAACATCAAATAAACAACAACAACAACAACAACAACGTCAAATAAAAAACAACAATAACAACAACAACAACGTCAAATAAACAACAACAACAACAACGTCAAATAAACAACAACAACAACGTCAAATAAATAACAACAACAACATCAACAACAACAAAAACGTCAAATAAACAACAACAACAACAACAACGTCAACAACAACAACCTTGTCAAATAAACAACAACAACAACAACAATGTGTATAAACAACAACAACAACAATGTCAATAACAACAACGTCAAATAAACAACAACAACTAAAACAACGTCAAATAAACAACAACAATAACAACGTCAAATAAACAACAACACCAACAACGTCAACAACAACAACAATGTCAAATAAACAACAACAACAACAACAACGTCAACAACAACAACAACGTCAAATAAACAACAACACCAACAACAACAACAATAATGTGAAATAAACAACAACAACAACAACGTCAACAACAACAACAATGTCAAATAAACAACAACAACAACAACGTCAAATAAACAACAACAACAACAACAACGTCAAATAAACAACAACAACAACGTCAAATAAACAACAACAACTACGTCAAATAAACAACAACAACAACGTCAAATAAATAACAACAACAACAACAACGTCAAATAAACAACAACAACAACAACAACAACAACAAATAAACAACAACAACGACAACAACAACGTCAAATAAACAACAGCAACAACAATAACAACGTCAAATAAACAACAACAACAACAACGTCAACAACAACACGTCAAATAAACAACAACAACAACATCAAATAAACAACAACAACATCAACGTCAAATAAGCAACAACAATAACAACAACGTCAAATAAGCAACAACAATAACAACAACGTCAAATAAGCAACAACAACAACAACAAATACAACAACAACAACAACAACAACGTCAAATAAAAAAAACAACGTCAAATAAACAACAATAACAACGTCAAATAAAGAACAACAACAACAACAACGTCAACAACAACAACGTCAAATAAACAACAACAACAACGTCAACAACAACAACAACGTCCAATAAACAACAACAACAACGTCAAATAAACAACAACAATAACAACAACGCCAAATAAACAACAATAACAATGTTAATTAAACAACAACAACAACAACAACGTCTAATAAACAATAAAAACAACAACAATGTCAAATATATAACAACAACAACAACAACGTCAAATAAATAACATCAACAACAACGTCAAATAAACAACAACAACACCAACGTCAAATAAACAACAACAACAACATCAAATAAACAACAGTAACAACGTCAAATAAACAACAACAATAACAACAACAACGTCAAATAAACAACAACAACAACGTCAAATAGACAATAACAACAACGTCAAATAAACAACAACATCAACAACAACAAAAACGTCAAATAAACAACAACAACAACTACGTCAAATAAAGAACAACAACAACGTCAAATAAACAACAACAACAACAACAACAATGTCAAATAAACAACAACAACAACAACAACGTCAACAACAACAACAATGTCAAATAAACAACAACAACAACATCAAATAAACAATAACAACAACAACGTCGAATAAACAACAACAACAACAACGTCAAATAAACAACAACAACAACAACATCGACAACAACAAAAACGTCAAATAAACAACAACAACAACGTCAACAACAACAACTACGTCAAATAAATAACAACAACAACAATGTCAAATAAACAACAACAACGCCAAATAAACAACAACAACTAAAACAACGTCAGATAAACAACAACAACAACAACGTCAAATAAACAACAACACCAACAACAACAACAACAATGTCAAATAAACAACAACAACAACAACGTCAACAACAACAACAATGTCAAATAAACAACAACAACAACGTCAAATAAACAACAACAACGTCAAATAAACAACAACAACAACAACAACGTCAAATAAATAACAACAATAACAACGTGAAATAAACAACAACAACAACGTCAAATAAACAACAACAACGACAACAACAACGTCAATAAACAACAGCAACAACAATAACAATGTCAAATAAACAACAACAACAACAACGTCAACAACAACACGTCAAATAAACAACAACAACAACAACATCAAATAAACAACAACAACAACGTCAAATAATCAACAGCAACAACAACGTCAAATTAACAACAACAATAACAACAATGTCAAATAAGCAACAACAACAACAACAAATACAACAACAACAACAACGTCAAATAACAAAAACAACGTCAAATAAACAACAATAACAATGTCAAATAAACAACAACAACAACAGCAACAACGTCAAATAAACAATAACAACAACAACAACGTCAAATAAATAACAACAACAACAACGTCAAATAAATAACAACAACACCAACGTCAAATAAACAACAACAACATCAAATAAACAACAACAACAACAACAACAACGTCAAATAAACAACAACAATAACAACAACAACAACGTCAAATAAACAACAACAACAACAACGTCAAATAAACAACAACAACATTGTCAAATAAATAACAACAACAACATCAACAACAATAAAAACGTCAAATAAACAACAACAACAACAACGTCAACAACAACAACCTTGTCAAATAAACAACAACAACAACAACAACAACGTGATATAAACAACAACAACAACAATGTCAATAACAACAACGTCAAATAAACAACAACAACTAAAACAACGTCAAATAAACAACAACAACAACAACAACGTCAAATAAACAACAACACCAACAACGTCAACAACAACAACAATGTCAAATAAACAACAACAACAACAACGTCAACAACAACAACAACAACAATGTCAAATAAACAACAACACCGTCAAATAAACAACAACATCTAAAACAACAACAACAACAATGTCAAATAAACTACAACAACTACAACATTAAATAAACAACAACAACAACAACGTCAAATAAACAACATCAATAACAACAACAACGTCAAATAAACAACAACAACAACAACGTCAAATGAAAAACAACAACAACAACGTGAAATAAACAACAACAACATCAACAACAACAAAAACGTAAAATAAACAACAACAACAACAACAAAGTCAACAAAAAAAACTACGTCAAATAAACAACAACAACAACAACAATGTCAACAACAACAATGTCAAATAAACAACAACAACAACGCCAAATAAACAACAACAACAAAAACAACGTCAAATAAACAACAACAACAATGTCAACAACAACAACGTCAAATAAACAACAACAACAACAACGTCAAATAAACAACAACAACAATGTTAAATAAACAACAACAACTAAAACAACGTCAAATAAATAACAACAACAACAACGTCAAATAAATAACAACACCAACAACGTCAACAACAACAATAACAACAACAATGTCAAATAAACAACAACAACAACAACAACAACGTCAACAACAACAACAATGTCAAATAAACAACAACACCGTCAAATAAACAATAACATCTAAAACAACGTTAAATAAACAACAACAACAACAACAACAACAACGTCAAATAAACAACAACATCTAAAACAACGTCAAATAAACAACAACAACAACAACAACGTCAAAAAAACAACAACACCAACAACAACAACAACAACAACAACAATGTCAAATAAACAACAACAACAACGTCAATAACAACAACAATATCAAATAAACAACAACAACAACATTAAATAAACAACAACAACAACAACGTCAAATAAACAACATCAATAACAACAACAACGTCAAATAAACAACAACAACAACAACAACGTCAAATGAACAACAACAACAACAACGTCAAATAAACAACAACAACAACAACGTCAAATAAACAACAACAACAACATCAACAACAACAAAAACGTCAAATAAACAACAACAACAACAACGTCAACAACAAAAACAACGTCAAATAAACAACAACAACAATGTCAACAACAACAATGTCAAATAAACAACAACAACAACGCCAAATAAACAACAACAACAAAAACAACGTCAAATAAACAACAACAACAACAATGTCAACAACAACAACGTCAAATAAACAACAACAACAACGTCAAATAAACAACAACAACAATGTCAAATAAACAACAACAACTAAAACAACTTCAAATAAACAACAACAACAATAACAATGTCAAATAAACAACAACAACAACGTCAACAACAACAACAATGTCAAATAAACAACAACAACAACAACATCAAATAAACAACAACAACAACAACGTCAAATAAACAACAATAATAACAACAACAACAACGTCATATAAACAACAACAACAACAACGTCAAATAAACAACAACAATAACAACGTCAAATAAACAACAACAACAACGTCAACAACAATAACGTCAAATAAATAACAACAACAACAACGTCAAATAAATAACATCAACAACAACGTCAAATAAACAACAACAACACCAACGTCAAATAAACAACAACAACAACATCAAATAAACAACAATAACAACGTCAAATAAACAACAACAATAACAACAATAACAACGTCAAATAAACAACAACAACAACAACAATGTCAAATAAACAACAACATCAACAACATCAACAACAACAAAAACGTCAAATAAACAACAACAACAACAACAACAACAATGTCAATAACAACAACTACGTCAAATAAAGAACAACAACAACGTCAAATAAACAACAACAACAACAACAATGTCAAATAAACAACAACAACAACGTCAACAACAACAACAATGTCAAATAAACAACAACAACAACATCAAATAAACAACAACAACAACGTCAAATAAACAACAACAACAACAACAACAACAACAACAACAACAACGTCAAATAAACAACAACAACAACATCAACAACAACAAAAACGTCAAATAAACAACAACAACAACAACAACGTCAACAACAACAACTACGTCAAATAAATAACAACAACAACAATGTCAAATAAACAACAACAACGCCAAATAAACAACAACAACTAAAACAACGTCAAATAAACAACAACAACAACAACGTCAAATAAACAACAACACCAACAACAACAACAACAATGTGAAATAAACAACAACAACAACAACGTCAACAACAACAACAATGTCAAATAAACAACAACAACAACGTCAAATAAACAACAACAACAACAACGTCAAATAAACAACAACAACGTCAAATAAACAACAACAACAACGTCAAATAAATAACAACAACAACAACAACGTCAAATAAATAACAACAACAACAACAACGTCAAATAAACAACAACAACAACAACAAATAAACAACAACAACGACAACAACAACGTCAAATAAACAACAGCAACAACAATAACAACGTCAAATAAACAACAACAACGTCAACAACAACACGTCAAATAAACAACAACAACAACATCAAATAAACAACAACAACAACAACGTCAAATAAGCAACAACAATAACAACAACATCAAATAAGCAACAACAATAACAACAACGTCAAATAAGCAACAACAACAACAACAAATACAACAACAACAACAACAACAACGTCAAATAACAAAAACAACGTCAAATAAACAACAATAACAACGTCAAATAAAGAACAACAACAACAACAGCACCAACGTCAAATAAACAATAACAACAACAACAACGTCAAATAAATAACAACAACAACAACGTCAAATAAACAACAACAACATCAAATAAACAACAACAACAACAACAACGTCAAATAAACAACAACAATAACAACAACAACAACGTCAAATAAACAACAACGTCAAATAAACAATAACAACAACGTCAAATAAACAACAACAACAACAACAACAACAACAACAAAAACGTCAAATAAACAACAACAACAATGTCAAATAAACAACAACAACTAAAACAACGTCAAATAAACAACAACAACAACAACAACAACAACGTCAAATAAACAACAACACCAACAACGTCAACAACAACAACAACAATGTCAAATAAACAACAACAACAACGTCAACGACAACAACAATGTCAAATAAACAACAACACCGTCAAATAAACAACAACATCTAAAACAACGTTAAATAAACAACAACAACAACAACGTCAAATAAACAACAACATCTAAAACAACGTGAAATAAACAACAACAACAACAACAACGTCAAAAAAACAACAACACCAACAACGTCAACAACAACAACAACAACAACAATGTCAAATAAACAACAACAACAACGTCAAATAAACAACAACAATAACAACAACGTCAAATAAGCAACAACAACAACAACAAATACAACAACAACAACAACCTCAAATAACAAAAACAACGTCAAATAAACAACAATAACAATGTCAAATAAACAACAACAACAACAGCAACAACGTCAAATAAACAATAACAACAACAACAACGTCAAATAAATAACAACAACAACGTCAAATAAACAACAACAACACCAACGTCAAATAAACAACAACAACATCAAATAAACAACAACAACAACAACAACAACAAGAACGTCAAATAAACAACAACAATAACAACAACAACAACGTCAAATAAACAACAACAACAACGTCAAATAAACAACAACAACAACGTCAAATAAATAACAACAACAACAACATCAACAACAACAAAAACGTCAAATAAACAACAACAACAACAACAACGTCAACAACAACAACTATGTCAAATAAACAACAACAACAACGACAACGTCATATAAACAACAACAACAACAATGTCAATAACAACAACGCCAAATAAACAACAACAACTAAAACAACGTCAAATAAACAACAACAACAACAACAACAACGTCAAATAAACAACAACACCAACAACGTCAACAACAACAACAACAATGTCAAATAAACAACAACAACAACAACAACAACAACGTCAACAACAACAACAATGTCAAATAAACAACAACACCGTCAAATAAACAACAACATCTAAAACAACGTTAAATAAACAACAACAACAACAACAACAACAACGTCAAATAAACAACAACATCTAAAACAACGTCAAATAAACAACAACAACAACAACGTCAAAAAAACAACAACACCAACAACGTCAATAACAACAACAACAACAATGTCAAATAAACAACAACAAAAACAACGTCAACAACAACAATGTCAAATAAACTACAACAACAACAACGTCAAATAAACAACAATAACAACGTCAAATAAACAACAACAACAACAACAACAGCAACAACGTCAAATAAACAATAACAACAACAACAACGTCAAATAAATAACAACAACAACGACCTCAAATAAACAACAACAACATCAACGTCAAATAAACAACAACAACATCAAATAAAAAACAACAACAACAACGTCAAATAAACAACAACAACGTCAAATAAACAACAACGTCAAATAAACAATAACAACACCGTCAAATAAACAACAACAACAACAACAACAACAACAAAAACGTCAAATAAACAACAACAACAACAACAACGTCAACAACAACAACTATGTCAAATAAACAACAACAACAACGTCATATAAACAACAACAACAACAATGTCAATAACAAAAACGTCAAATAAACAACAACAACAATGTCAAATAAACAACAACAACTAAAACAACGTCAAATAAACAACAACAACAACAACTACAACGTCAAATAAACAACAACACCAACAACGTCAACAACAACAACAACAATGTCAAATAAACAACAATAACAACGTCAACGACAACAACAATGTCAAATAAACAACAACACTGTCAAATAAACAACAACATCTAAAACAACGTTAAATAAACAACAACACCAACAACAACGTCAAATAAACAACAACATCTAAAACAACGTGAAATAAACAACAACAACAACAACAACAACGTCAAAAAAACAACAACACCAACAACGTCAACAACAACAACAACAACAACAATGTCAAATAAACAACAACAACAACAACGTCAAATAAACAACAACAATAACAACAACGTCAAATAAACAACAATAACAATGTCAAATAAACAACAACAACAACAACAGCAACAACGTCAAATAAACAATAACAACAACAACAACGTCAAATAAATAACAACAACAACAACGTCAAATAAACAACAACAACACCAACGTCAAATAAACAACAACAACATCAAATAACCAACAACAACAACAACAACAACAACAACAACGTCAAATAAACAACAACAATAACAACAGCAACAACGTCAAATAAACAACAACAACAACGTCAAATAAACAACAACAACAACGTCAAATAAATAACAACAACAACAACATCAACAACAACAAAAACGCCAAATAAACAAAACCAACAACGTCAACAACAACAACTATGTCAAATAAACAACAACAACAACAACGTCATATAAACAACAACAACAACAACAACAACAATGTCAATAACAACAACACCAAATAAACAACAACAACTAAAACAACGTCAAATAAACAACAACAACAACAACAACAACAACGTCAAATAAACAACAACACCAACAACGTCAACAACAACAACAACAACAACAACAATGTCAAATAAACAACAACAACAACAACAACAACAACGTCAACAACAACAACAATGTCAAATAAACAACAACACCGTCAAATAAACAACAACATCTAAAACAACGTTAAATAAACAACAACAACAACGTCAAATAAACAACAACATCTAAAACAAAGTCAAATAAACAACAACAACAACAACGTCAAAAAAACAACAACACCAACAACGTCAATAACAACAACAACAACAACAATGTCAAATAAACAACAACAACAACAACGTCAACAACAACAACAATGTCAAATAAACTACAATAACAACAACATTAAATAAACAACAACAACAACGTCAAATAAACAACATCAATAACAACAACAACGTCAAATAAACAACAACAACAACGTCAAATGAACAACAACAACAACGTCAAATAAACAACAACAACAACGTCAAATAAACAACAACAACAACAACATCAACAACAACAAAAACGTAAAATAAACAACAACAACAACAACAACGTCAACAACAAAAACTACGTCAAATAAACAACAACAACAATGTCAACAACAACAATGTCAAATAAACAACAACAACAACAACGCCAAATAAACAACAACAACAAAAACAACGTCAAATAAACAACAACAACAATGTCAACAACAACAACGTCAAATAAACAACAACAACAACAACATCAAATAAACAACAACAACAACAATGTTAAATAAACAACAACAACTAAAACAACGTCAAATAAATAACAACAACAACAACGTCAAATAAACAACAACATCAACAACATCAACAACAACAAAAACATCAAATAAACAACAACAACAACAACAATGTCAATAACAACAACTACGTCAAATAAAGAACAACAACAACGTCAAATAAACAACAACAACAACAACAACAATGTCAAATAAACAACAACAACAACGTCAACAACAACAACAATGTCAAATAAACAACAACAACAACATCAAATAAACAACAACAACAACAACGTCAAATAAACAACAACAACAACAACGTCAAATAAACAACAACAACAACAACAACAAAAACGTCAAATAAACAATAACAACAACAACAACGTCAACAACAACAACTACGTCAAATAAATAACAACAACAACAATGTCAAATAAACAACAACAACGCCAAATAAACAACAACAACTAAAACAACGTCAAATAAACAACAACACCAACAACAACAACAACAATGTGAAATAAACAACAACAACAACAACGTCAACAACAACAACAACAATGTCAAATAAACAACAACAACAACGTCAAATAAACAACAACAACAACAACGTCAAATAAACAACAACAACAACGTCAAATAAACAACAACAACAACGTCAAATAAATAACAACAACAACAACGTCAAATAAACAACAACAACAACAACAACAACAAATAAACAACAACAACGACAACAACAACGTCAAATAAACAACAGCAACAACAATAACAACGTCAAATAAACAACAACAACAACAACGTCAACAACAACACGTCAAATAAACAACAACAACAACATCAAATAAACAACAACAACAACGTCAAATAAGCAACAACAATAACAACAACGTCAAATAAGCAACAACAATAACAACAACGTCAAATAAGCAACAACAACAACAACAAATACAACAACAACAACAACAACAACAACAATGTCAAATAACAAAAACAACGTCAAATAAACAACAATAACAACGTCAAATAAACAACAACAACAACAACAATAACAACAACAACGTCAAATAAACAATAACAACAACAACAACGTCAAATAAATAACAACAACAACTTCAAATAAACAACACCAACACCAACGTCAAATAAACAACAACAACATCAAATAAACAACAACAACAACAACAACAACATCAAATAAACAACAACACCGTCAAATAAACAACAACATCTAAAACAACGTTAAATAAACAACAACAACAACAACGTCAAATAAACAACAACATCTAAAACAACGTCAAATAAACAACAACAACAACAACAACGTCAAAAAAACAACAACACCAGCAACGTCAATATCAACAACAACAACAACAACAATGTCAAATAAACTACAACAACTACAACATTAAATAAACAACAACAACAACAACAACGTCAAATAAACAACATCAATAACAACAACAACGTCAAATAAACAACAACAACAACAACGTCAAATGAAAAACAACAACAACAACGTCAAATAAACAACAACAACAACATCAACAACAACAAAAACGTAAAATAAACAACAACAACAACAACAAAGTCAACAAAAAAATCTACGTCAAATAAACAACAACAACAACAATGTCAACAACAACAATGTCAAATAAACAACAACAACAACGCCAAATAAACAACAACAAAAAAAACAACGTCAAATAAACAACAACAACAATGTCAACAACAACAACGTCAAATAAACAACAACAACAACAACGTCAAATAAACAACAACAACAACAATGTTAAATAAACAACAACAACTAAAACAACGTCAAATAAATAACAACAACAACAACGTCAAATAAATAACAACACCAACAACGTCAACAACAACAACAACAACAATGTCAAATAAACAACAACAAGAACAACGTCAACAACAACAACAATGTCAAATAAACAACAACACCGTCAAATAAACAATAACATCTAAAACAACGTTAAATAAAGAACAACAACAACAACAACAACGTCAAATAAACAACAACATCTAAAACAACGTCAAATAAACAACAACAACAACAACGTCAAAAAAACAACAACACCAACAACGTCAACAACAACAACAACAACAATGTCAAATAAACAACAACAACAACGTCAACAACAACAACAATGTCAAATAAACAACAACAACAACAACATTAAATAAACAACAACAACAACAACGTCAAATAAACAACATCAATAACAACAACAACGTCAAATAAACAACAACAACAACAACGTCAAATGAACAACAACAACAACAACAACAACGTCAAATAAACAACAACAACAACAACGTCAAATAAACAACAACAACAACATCAACAACAACAAAAACGTCAAATAAACAACAACAACAACAACAACGTCAACAACAAAAACAACGTCAAATAAACAACAACAACAATGTCAACAACAACAATGTCAAATAAACAACAACAACAAAGCCAAATAAACAACAACAACAAAAACAACGTCAAATAAACAACAACAACAACAATGTCAACAACAACAACGTCAAATAAACAACAACAACAACGTCAAATAAACAACAACAACAATGTCAAATAAACAACAACAACTAAAACAACTTCAAATAAACAACAACAACAACAATGTCAAATAAACAACAACAACAACGTCAACAACAACAACAATGTCAAATAAACAACAACAACAACATCAAATAAACAACAACAACAACAACGTCAAATAAACAACAATAATAACAACAACAACAACGTCATATAAACAACAACAACAACAACGTCAAATAAACAACAACAATAACAACGTCAAATAAACAACAACAACAACGTCAACAACAACAACGTCAAATAAATAACAACAACAACAACGTCAAATAAATAACATCAACAACAACGTCAAATAAACAACAACAACACCAACGTCAAAGAAACAACAACAACAACATCAAATAAACAACAATAACAACGTCAAATAAACAACAACAATAACAACAACAACAACGTCAAATAAACAACAACAACAACGTTAAATAGACAATAACAACAACGTCAAATAAACAACAACATCAACAACATCAACAACAACAAAAACGTCAAATAAACAACAACAACAACAACAACAACAACAACAATGTCAATAACAACAACTACGTCAAATAAAGAACAACAACAACGTCAAATAAACAACAACAACAACAATGTCAAATAAACAACAACAACAACGTCAACAACAACAACAATGTCAAATAAACAACAACAACAACATCAAATAAACAACAACAACAACGTCAAATAAACAACAACAACAACAACAACAACAACAACAACAACGTCAAATAAACAACAACAACAACAACATCAACAACAACAAAAACGTCAAATAAACAACAACAACAACAACAACGTCAACAACAACAACTACGTCAAATAAATAACAACAACAACAATGTCAAATAAACAACAACAACGCCAAATAAACGACAACAACTAAAACAACGTCAAATAAACAACAACAACAACAACAACAACGTCAAATAAACAACAACACCAACAACAACAACAACAATGTGAAATAAACAACAACAACAACAACGTCAACAACAACAACAATGTCAAATAAACAACAACAACAACGTCAAATAAACAACAACAACAACAACGTCAAATAAACAACAACAACGTCAAATAAACAACAACAACAACGTCAAATAAATAACAACAACAACAACAACGTCAAATAAACAACAACAACAACAACAAATAAACAACAACAACGACAACAACAACGTCAAATAAACAACAGCAACAACAATAACAACGTCAAATAAACAACAACAACAACAACGTCAACAACAACACGTCAAATAAACAACAACAACAACATCAAATAAACAACAACAACAACAACGTCAAATAAGCAACAACAATAACAACAACGTCAAATAAGCAACAACAATAACAACAACGTCAAATAAGCAACAACAACAACAACAACAACGTCAAATAACAAAAACAACGTCAAATAAACAACAATAACAACGTCAAATAAAGAACAACAACAACAACAACACCAACGTCAAATAAACAATAACAACAACAACAACGTCAAATAAATAACAACAACGTCAAATAAACAACAACAACACCAACGTCAAATAAACAACAACAACATCAAATAAACAACAACATAAACGTCAAATAAACAACAACAATAACAACAACAACAACGTCAAATAAACAATAACAACAACGTCAAATAAACAACAACAACAACAACAACAACAAAAACGTCAAATAAACAACAACAACAATGTCAAATAAACAACAACAACTAAAACAACGTCAAATAAACAACAACAACAACAACAACAACAACAACAACGTCAAATAAACAACAACACCAACAACGTCAACAACAACAACAACAACAATGTCAAATAAACAACAACAACAACGTCAACGACAACAACAATGTCAAATAAACAACAACACCGTCAAATAAACAACAACATCTAAAACAACGTTAAATAAACAACAACAACAACAACAACGTCAAATAAACAACAACATCTAAAACAACGTGAAATAAACAACAACAACAACAACAACGTCAAAAAAACAACAACACAAACAACGTCAACAACAACAACAACAACAACAATGTCAAATAAACAACAACAACAACAACATCAAATAAACAACAACAATAACAACAACGTCAAATAAGCAACAACAACAACAACAAATACAACAACAACAACAACGTCAAATAACAAAAACAACGTCAAATAAACAACAATAACAATGTCAAATAAACAACAACAACAACAACAACAACGTCAAATAAACAATAACAACAACAACGTCAAATAAATAACAACAACAACGTCAAATAAACAACAACAACACCAACGTCAAATAAACAACAACAACATCAAATAAACAACAACAACAACAACAACAACGTCAAATAAACAACAACAATAACAACAACAACAACGTCAAATAAACAACAACAACAACGTCAAATAAATAACAACAACAACAACATCAACAACAACAAAAACGTCAAATAAACAACAACAACAACAACAACGTCAACAACGACAACTATGTCAAATAAACAACAACAACAACAACGTCATATAAACAACAACAACAACAATGTCAATAACAACAACGCCAAATAAACAACAACAACTAAAACAACGTCAAATAAACAACAACAACAATGTCAAATAAACAACAACAACAACAACAACGTCAACAACAACAACAATGTCAAATAAACAACAACACCGTCAAATAAACAACAACATCTAAAACAACGTTAAATAAACAACAACAACAACAACAACGTCAAATAAACAACAACATCTAAAACAACGTCAAATAAACAACAACAACAACAACGTCAAAAAAACAACAACACCAACAACGTCAATAACAACAACAACAACAACAATGTCAAATAAACAACAACAAAAACAACGTCAACAACAACAATGTCAAATAAACTACAACAACAACAACGTCAAATAAACAACAATAACAACGTCAAATAAACAACAACAACAACAACAACAACAACGTCAAATAAACAATAACAACAACAACAACGTCAAATAAATAACAACAACAACGACGTCAAATAAACAACAACAACATCAACGTCAAATAAACAACAACAACATCAAATAAAAAACAACAACAACAACGTCAAATAAACAACAACAATAACAACAACAACAACGTCAAATAAACAACAACGTCAAATAAACAATAACAACAACGTCAAATAAACAACAACAACAACAACAACAACAACAACAAAAACGTTAAATAAACAACAACAACAACAACAACGTCAACAACAACAACTATGTCAAATAAACAACAACAACAACGTCATATAAACAACAACAACAATGTCAATAACAAAAACGTCAAATAAACAACAACAACAATGTCAAATAAACAACAACAACTAAAACAACGTCAAATAAACAACAACAACAACAACTACAACGTCAAATAAACAACAACACCAACAACGTCAACAACAACAACAACAACAATGTCAAATAAACAACAACAACAACGTCAACGACAACAACAATGTCAAATAAACAACAACACTGTCAAATAAACAACAACATCTAAAACAACGTTAAATAAAAAACAACACCAACAACAACGTCAAATAAACAACAACATCTAAAACAACGTGAAATAAACAACAACAACAACAACGTCAAAAAAACAACAACACCAACAACGTCAACAACAACAACAACAACAATGTCAAATAAACAACAACAACAACGTCAAATAAACAACAACAATAACAACAACGTCAAATAAACAACAATAACAATGTCAAATAAACAACAACAACAACAGCAACAACGTCAAATAAACAATAACAACAACAACAACGTCAAATAAATAACAACAACAACAACGTCAAATAAACAACAACAACACCAACGTCAAATAAACAACAACAACATCAAATAAACAACAACAACAACAACAATAACAACGTCAAATAAACAACAACAATAACAACAACAACAACAACGTCAAATAAACAACAACAACAACGTCAAATAAACAACAACAACAACGTCAAATAAATAACAACAACAACAACATCAACAACAACAAAAACGTCAAATAAACAACAATAACAACGTCAACAACAACAACTATGTCAAATAAACAACAACAACAACAACGTCATATAAACAACAACAACAACAACAACAATGTCAATAACAACAACACCAAATAAACAACAACAACTAAAACAACGTCAAATAAACAACAACAACAACAACAACAACGTCAAATAAACAACCACACCAACAACGTCAACAACAACAACAACAATGTCAAATAAACAACAACAACAACAACAACGTCAACAACAACAACAATGTCAAATAAACAACAACACCGTCAAATAAACAACAACATCTAAAACAACGTTAAATAAACAACAACAACAACGTCAAATAAACAACAACATCTAAAACAAAGTCAAATAAACAACAACAACAACAACGTCAAAAAAACAACAACACCAACAACGTCAATAACAACAACAACAACAACAATGTCAAATAAACAACAACAACAACAACGTCAACAACAACAACAATGTCAAATAAACTACAATAACAACAACATTAAATAAACAACAACAACAACGTCAAATAAACAACATCAATAACAACAACAACGTCAAATAAACAACAACAACAACAACGTCAAATGAACAACAACAACAACGTCAAATAAACAACAACAACAACGTCAAATAAACAACAACAACAACAACATCAACAACAACAAAAACGTAAAATAAACAACAACAACAACAACGTCAACAACAAAAACTACGTCAAATAAACAACAACAACAATGTCAACAACAACAATGTCAAATAAACAACAACAACAACAACGCCAAATAAACAACAACAACAAAAACAACGTCAAATAAACAACAACAACAATGTCAACAACAACAACGTCAAATAAACAACAACAACAACAACATCAAATAAACAACAACAACAACAATGTTAAATAAACAACAACAACTAAAACAACGTCAAATAAATATCAACAACAACAACGTCAAATAAACAACAACATCAACAACAACAAAAACATCAAATAAACAACAACAACAACAACAATGTCAATAACAACAACTACGTCAAATAAAGAACAACAACAACGTCAAATAAACAACAACAACAACAACAATGTCAAATAAACAACAACAACAACGTCAACAACAACAACAATGTCAAATAAACAACAACAACAACATCAAATAAACAACAACAACAACAACGTCAAATAAACAACAACAACAACAACGTCAAATAAACAACAACAACAACAACAACAACAAAAACGTCAAATAAACAATAACAACAACAACAACGTCAACAACAACAACTACGTCAAATAAATAACAACAACAACAATGTCAAATAAACAACAACAACGCCAAATAAACAACAACAACTAAAACAACCTCAAATAAACAACAACAACAACAACAACAACAACGTCAAATAAACAACAACACCAACAACAACAACAACAACAATGTGAAATAAACAACAACAACAACAACAACGTCAACAACAACAACAACAATGTCAAATAAACAACAACAACAACGTCAAATAAACAACAACAACAACAACGTCAAATAAACAACAACAACAACGTCAAATAAACAACAACAACAACGTCAAATAAATAACATCAACAACAACGTCAAATAAACAACAACAACAACAACAACAAATAAACAACAACAACGACAACAACAACGTCAAATAAACAACAGCAACAACAATAACAACGTCAAATAAACAACAACAACAACAACAACGTCAACAACAACACGTCAAATAAACAACAACAACAACATCAAATAAACAACAACAACAACGTCAAATAAGCAACAACAATAACAACAACGTCAAATAAGCAACAACAATAACAACAACGTCAAATAAGCAACAACAACAACAACAAATACAACAACAACAACAACAACAACGTCAAATAACAAAAACAACGTCAAATAAACAACAATAACAACGTCAAATAAACAACAACAACAACAACAACAACAACGTCAAATAAACAATAACAACAACAACAACGTCAAATAAATAACAACAACAACAACTTCAAATAAACAACACCAACACCAACGTCAAATAAACAACAACAACATCAAATAAACAACAACAACAACAACAACAACATCAAATAAACAACAACACCGTCAAATAAACAACAACATCTAAAACAACGTTAAATAAACAACAACAACAACGTCAAATAAACAACAACAATGTCAAATAAACAACAACAACAACGTCAAATAAACAACAACAACAACAACATCAACAACAACAAAAACGTAAAATAAACAACGTTAAATAAACAACAACAACAACGTCAAATAAACAACAACGTCAAATAAACAACAACAACAACGTCAAATAAACAACAACAACAACAACATCAACAACAACAAAAACGTAAAATAAACAACAACAACAACAACAACGTCAACAACAAAAACTACGTCAAATAAACAACAACAACAATGTCAAATAAACAACAACAACAATAACGCCAAATAAACAACAACAACAAAAACAACGTCAAATAAACAACAACAACAATGTCAACAACAACAACGTCAAATAAACAACAACAACAACAACATCAAATAAACAACAACAACAACAATGTTAAATAAACAACAACAACTAAAACAACGTCAAATAAATATCAACAACAACAACGTCAAATAAACAACAACATCAACAACAACAAAAACATCAAATAAACAACAACAACAACAACAATGTCAATAACAACAACTACGTCAAATAAAGAACAACAACAACGTCAAATAAACAACAACAACAACAACAATGTCAAATAAACAACAACAACAACGTCAACAACAACAACAATGTCAAATAAACAACAACAACAACATCAAATAAACAACAACAACAACAACGTCAAATAAACAACAACAACAACAACGTCAAATAAACAACAACAACAACAACAACAACAAAAACGTCAAATAAACAATAACAACAACAACAACGTCAACAACAACAACTACGTCAAATAAATAACAACAACAACAATGTCAAATAAACAACAACAACGCCAAATAAACAACAACAACTAAAACAACCTCAAATAAACAACAACAACAACAACAACAACAACAACGTCAAATAAACAACAACACCAACAACAACAACAACAATGTGAAATAAACAACAACAACAACAACAACGTCAACAACAACAACAACAATGTCAAATAAACAACAACAACAACGTCAAATAAACAACAACAACAACAACGTCAAATAAACAACAACAACAACGTCAAATAAACAACAACAACAACGTCAAATAAATAACAACAACAACAACGTCAAATAAACAACAACAACAACAACAACAAATAAACAACAACAACGACAACAACAACGTCAAATAAACAACAGCAACAACAATAACAACGTCAAATAAACAACAACAACAACAACGTCAACAACAACACGTCAAATAAACAACAACAACAACATCAAATAAACAACAACAACAACGTCAAATAAGCAACAACAATAACAACAACGTCAAATAAGCAACAACAACAACAACAAATACAACAACAACAACAACAACAACAACAACGTCAAATAACAAAAACAACGTCAAATAAACAACAATAACAACGTCAAATAAACAACAACAACAACAACAACAACAACAACGTCAAATAAACAATAACAACAACACCAACGTCAAATAAATAACAACAACAACAACTTCAAATAAACAACACCAACACCAACGTCAAATAAACAACAACAACATCAAATAAACAACAACAACAACAACAACAACATCAAATAAACAACAACACCGTCAAATAAACAACAACATCTAAAACAACGTTAAATAAACAACAACAACAACAACGTCAAATAAACAACAACATCTAAAACAACGTCAAATAAACAACAACAACAACAACAACGTCAAAAAAACAACAACACCAGCAACGTCAATAACAACAACAACAACAACAACAATGTCAAATAAACTACAACAACTACAACATTAAATAAACAACAACAACAACAACAACAACGTCAAATAAACAACATCAATAACAACAACAACGTCAAATAAACAACAACAACAACAACAACGTCAAATGAAAAACAACAACAACAACGTCAAATAAACAACAACAACAACATCAACAACAACAAAAACGTAAAATAAACAACAACAACAACAACAAAGTCAACAAAAAAAACTACGTCAAATAAACAACAACAACAACAATGTCAACAACAACAATGTCAAATAAACAACAACAACAACGCCAAATAAACAACAACAACAAAAACAACGTCAAATAAACAACAACAACAATGTCAACAACAACAACGTCAAATAAACAACAACAACAACAACGTCAAATAAACAACAACAACAACAATGTTAAATAAACAACAACAACTAAAACAACGTCAAATAAATAACAACAACAACAACGTCAAATAAATAACAACACCAACAACGTCAACAACAACAACAACAACAACAATGTCAAATAAACAACAACAACAACAACGTCAACAACAACAACAATGTCAAATAAACAACAACACCGTCAAATAAACAATAACATCTAAAACAACGTTAAATAAACAACAACAACAACAACAACAACGTCAAATAAACAACAACATCTAAAACAACGTCAAATAAACAACAACAACAACAACGTCAAAAAAACAACAACACCAACAACGTCAACAACAACAACAACAACAACAATGTCAAATAAACAACAACAACAACGTCAACAACAACAACAATGTCAAATAAACAACAACAACAACAACATTAAATAAACAACAACAACAACAACGTCAAATAAACAACATCAATAACAACAACGTCAAATAAACAACAACAACAACAACGTCAAATGAACAACAACAACAACAACGTCAAATAAACAACAACAACAACAACGTCAAATAAACAACAACAACAACATCAACAACAACAAAAACGTCAAATAAACAACAACAACAACAACAACGTCAACAACAAAAACAACGTCAAATAAACAACAACAACAATGTCAACAACAACAATGTCAAATAAACAACAACAACAAAGCCAAATAAACAACAACAACAAAAACAACGTCAAATAAACAACAACAACAACAATGTCAACAACAACAACGTTAAATAAACAACAACAACGTCAAATAAACAACAACAACAATGTCAAATAAACAACAACAACTAAAACAACTTCAAATAAACAACAACAACAACAACAATGTCAAATAAACAACAACAACAACGTCAACAACAACAACAATGTCAAATAAACAACAACAACAACAACATCAAATAAACAACAACAACAACAACGTCAAATAAACAACAATAATAACAACAACAACAACGTCATATAAACAACAACAACAACAACAACGTCAAATAAACAACAACAATAACAACGTCAAATAAACAACAACAACAACGTCAAATAAACAACAACAACACCAACGTCAAATAAACAACAACAACAACATCAAATAAACAACAATAACAACGTCAAATAAACAACAACAATAACAACAACAACAACGTCAAATAAACAACAACAACAACGTTAAATAGACAATAACAACAACGTCAAATAAACAACAACATCAACAACATCAACAACAACAAAAACGTCAAATAAACAACAACAACAACAACAACAACAACAACAACAACAACAACAATGTCAATAACAACAACTACGTCAAATAAAGAACAACAACAACGTCAAATAAACAACAACAACAACAATGTCAAATAAACAACAACAACAACGTCAACAACAACAACAATGTCAAATAAACAACAACAACAACATCAAATAAACAACAACAACAACGTCAAATAAACAACAACAACAACAACAACAACAACGTCAAATAAACAACAACAACAACATCAACAACAACAAAAACGTCAAATAAACAACAACAACAACAACAACGTCAACAACAACAACTACGTCAAATAAATAACAACAACAACAATGTCAAATAAACAACAACAACGCCAAATAAACAACAACAACTAAAACAACGTCAAATAAACAACAACAACAACAACAACAACAACAACGTCAAATAAACAACAACACCAACAACAACAACAACAATGTGAAATAAACAACAACAACAACAACGTCAACAACAACAACAATGTCAAACAAACAACAACTTCAAATAAACAACAACAACAACAACGTCAAATAAACAACAACAACGTCAAATAAACAACAACAACAACGTCAAATAAATAACAACAACAACAACAACAACGTCAAATAAACAACAACAACAACAAATAAACAACAACAACAACGACAACAACAACGTCAAATAAACAACAGCAACAACAATAACAACGTCAAATAAACAACAACAACAACAACGTCAACAACAACACGTCAAATAAACAACAACAACAACATCAAATAAACAACAACAACAACAACAACAACGTCAAATAAGCAACAACAATAACAACAACGTCAAATAAGCAACAACAATAACAACAACGTCAAATAAGCAACAACAACACCAACAACAACAACAACGTCAAATAACAAAAACAACGTCAAATAAACAACAATAACAACGTCAAATAAAGAAGAACAACAACAACAGCACCAACGTCAAATAAACAATAACAACAACAACAATGTCAAATAAATAACAACAACGTCAAATAAACAACAACAACACCAACGTCAAATAAACAACAACAACATCAAATAAACAACAACAACAACGTCAAATAAACAACAACAATAACAACAACAACAACGTCAAATAAATAATAACAACAACGTCAAATAAACAACAACAACAACAACAACAACAAAAACGTCAAATAAACAACAACAACAATGTCAAATAAACAACAACAACTAAAACAACGTCAAATAAACAACAACAACAACGTCAAATAAACAACAACACCAACAACGTCAACAACAACAACAACAACAACAATGTCAAATAAACAACAACAACAACGTCAACGACAACAACAATGTCAAATAAACAACAACACCGTCAAATAAACAACAACGTCTAAAACAACGTTAAATAAACAACAACAACAACAACAACGTCAAATAAACAACAACATCTAAAACAACGTGAAATAAACAACAACAACAACAACAACGTCAAAAAAACAACAACACAAACAACGTCAACAACAACAACAACAACAATGTCAAATAAACAACAACAACAACGTCAAATAAACAACAACAATAACAACAACGTCAAATAAGCAACAACAACAACAACAAATACAACAACAACAACAACGTCAAATAACAAAAACAACGTCAAATAAACAACAATAACAATGTCAAATAAACAACAACAACAACAGCAACAACGTCAAATAAACAATAACAACAACAACAACGTCAAATAAATAACAACAACAACGTCAAATAAACAACAACAACACCAACGTCAAATAAACAACAACAACATCAAATAAACAACAACAACAACAACGTCAAATAAACAACAACAATAACAACAACAACAACGTCAAATAAACAACAACAACAACGTCAAATAAATAACAACAACAACAACATCAACAACAACAAAAACGTCAAATAAACAACAACAACAACAACAACAACGTCAACAACAACAACTATGTCAAATAAACAACAATAACAACAACAACGTCATATAAACAACAACAACAACAATGTCAATAACAACAACGCCAAATAAACAACAACAACTAAAACAACGTCAAATAAACAACAACAACAACAACAACAACGTCAAATAAACAACAACATCAACAACGTCAACAACAACAACAACAATGTCAAATAAACAACAACAACAACAACAACAACGTCAACAACAACAACAATGTCAAATAAACAACAACACCGTCAAATAAACAACAACATCTAAAACAACGTTAAATAAACAACAACAACAACAACAACGTCAAATAAACAACAACATCTAAAACAACGTCAAATAAACAACAACAACAACAACGTCAAAAAAACAACAACACCAACAACGTCAATAACAACAACAACAACAACAATGTCAAATAAACAACAACAAAAACAACGTCAACAACAACAATGTCAAATAAACTACAACAACAACAATGTCAAATAAACAACAATAACAACGTCAAATAAACAACAACAACAACAACAACAACAACAACAACGTCAAATAAACAATAACAACAACAACAACGTCAAATAAATAACAACAACAACGACGTCAAATAAACAACAACAACATCTACGTCAAATAAACAACAACAACATCAAATAAAAAACAACAACAACAACGTCAAATAAACAACAACAATAACAACAACAACAACGTCAAATAAACAACAACGTCAAATAAACAATAACAACAACGTCAAATAAACAACAACAACAACAACAACAACAACAAAAACGTCAAATAAACAACAACAACAACAACAACAACGTCAACAACAACAACTATGTCAAATAAACAACAACAACAACGTCATATAAACAACAACAACAACAATGTCAATAACAAAAACGTCAAATAAACAACAACAACAACGTCAAATAAACAACAACAACAACAACAACAACAACGTCAAATAAACAACAACAACAACATCAACAACAACAAAAACGTCAAATAAACAACAACAACAACAACGTCAACAACAACAACTACGTCAAATAAATAACAACAACAACAATGTCAAATAAACAACAACAACGCCAAATAAACAACAACAACTAAAACAACGTCAAATAAACAACAACAACAACAACAACAACGTCAAATAAACAACAACACCAACAACAACAACAACAATGTGAAATAAACAACAACAACAACAACGTCAACAACAACAACAATGTCAAACAAACAACAACTTCAAATAAACAACAACAACAACAACGTCAAATAAACAACAACAACGTCAAATAAACAACAACAACAACGTCAAATAAATAACAACAACAACAACAACAACGTCAAATAAACAACAACAACAACAAATAAACAACAACAACAACGACAACAACAACGTCAAATAAACAACAGCAACAACAATAACAACGTCAAATAAACAACAACAACAACGTCAACAACAACACGTCAAATAAACAACAACAACAACATCAAATAAACAACAACAACAACAACAACGTCAAATAAGCAACAACAATAACAACAACGTCAAATAAGCAACAACAATAACAACAACGTCAAATAAGCAACAACAACACCAACAACAACAACAACGTCAAATAACAAAAACAGCGTCAAATAAACAACAATAACAACGTCAAATAAAGAAGAACAACAACAACAGCACCAACGTCAAATAAACAATAACAACAACAACAGTGTCAAATAAATAACAACAACGTCAAATAAACAACAACAACACCAACGTCAAATAAACAACAACAACATCAAATAAACAACAACAACAACGTCAAATAAACAACAACAATAACAACAACAACAACGTCAAATAAATAATAACAACAACGTCAAATAAACAACAACAACAACAACAACAACAAAAACGTCAAATAAACAACAACAACAATGTCAAATAAACAACAACAACTAAAACAACGTCAAATAAACAACAACAACAACGTCAAATAAACAACAACACCAACAACGTCAACAACAACAACAACAACAATGTCAAATAAACAACAACAACAACGTCAACGACAACAACAATGTCAAATAAACAACAACACCGTCAAATAAACAACAACATCTAAAACAACGTTAAATAAACAACAACAACAACAACAACGTCAAATAAACAACAACATCTAAAACAACGTGAAATAAACAACAACAACAACAACAACAACGTCAAAAAAACAACAACACAAACAACGTCAACAACAACAACAACAACAATGTCAAATAAACAACAACAACAACGTCAAATAAACAACAACAATAACAACAACGTCAAATAAGCAACAACAACAACAACAAATACAACAACAACAACAACGTCAAATAACAAAAACAACGTCAAATAAACAACAATAACAATGTCAAATAAACAACAACAACAACAGCAACAACGTCAAATAAACAATAACAACAACAACAACGTCAAATAAATAACAACAACAACGTCAAATAAACAACAACAACACCAACGTCAAATAAACAACAACAACATCAAATAAACAACAACAACAACAACGTCAAATAAACAACAACAATAACAACAACAACAACGTCAAATAAACAACAACAACAACGTCAAATAAATAACAACAACAACAACATCAACAACAACAAAAACGTCAAATAAACAACAACAACAACAACAACGTCAACAACAACAACTATGTCAAATAAACAACAATAACAACAACAACGTCATATAAACAACAACAACAACAATGTCAATAACAACAACGCCAAATAAACAACAACATCTAAAACAACGTTAAATAAACAACAACAACAACAACAACGTCAAATAAACAACAACATCTAAAACAACGTGAAATAAACAACAACAACAACAACAACGTCAAAAAAACAACAACACAAACAACGTCAACAACAACAACAACAACAATGTCAAATAAACAACAACAACAACGTCAAATAAACAACAACAATAACAACAACGTCAAATAAGCAACAACAACAACAACAAATACAACAACAACAACAACGTCAAATAACAAAAACAACGTCAAATAAACAACAATAACAATGTCAAATAAACAACAACAACAACAGTAACAACGTCAAATAAACAATAACAACAACAACAACGTCAAATAAATAACAACAACAACGTCAAATAAACAACAACAACACCAACGTCAAATAAACAACAACAACATCAAATAAACAACAACAACAACAACGTCAAATAAACAACAACAATAACAACAACAACAACGTCAAATAAACAACAACAACAACGTCAAATAAATAACAACAACAACAACATCAACAACAACAAAAACGTCAAATAAACAACAACAACAACAACAACAACGTCAACAACAACAACTATGTCAAATAAACAACAATAACAACAACAACGTCATATAAACAACAACAACAACAATGTCAATAACAACAACGCCAAATAAACAACAACAACTAAAACAACGTCAAATAAACAACAACAACAACAACAACGTCAAATAAACAACAACATCAACAACGTCAACAACAACAACAACAATGTCAAATAAACAACAACAACAACAACAACAACGTCAACAACAACAACAATGTCAAATAAACAACAACACCGTCAAATAAACAACAACATCTAAAACAACGTTAAATAAACAACAACAACAACAACAACAACGTCAAATAAACAACAACATCTAAAACAACGTCAAATAAACAACAACAACAACAACGTCAAAAAAACAACAACACCAACAACGTCAATAACAACAACAACAACAACAATGTCAAATAAACAACAACAAAAACAACGTCAACAACAACAATGTCAAATAAACTACAACAACAACAATGTCAAATAAACAACAATAACAACGTCAAATAAACAACAACAACAACAACAACAACAACAACAACGTCAAATAAACAATAACAACAACAACAACGTCAAATAAATAACAACAACAACGACGTCAAATAAACAACAACAACATCTACGTCAAATAAACAACAACAACATCAAATAAAAAACAACAACAACAACGTCAAATAAACAACAACAATAACAACAACAACAACGTCAAATAAACAACAACGTCAAATAAACAATAACAACAACGTCAAATAAACAACAACAACAACAACAACAACAACAAAAACGTCAAATAAACAACAACAACAACAACAACAACGTCAACAACAACAACTATGTCAAATAAACAACAACAACAACGTCATATAAACAACAACAACAACAATGTCAATAACAAAAACGTCAAATAAACAACAACAACAACGTCAAATAAACAACAACAACAACAACAACAACAACGTCAAATAAACAACAACAACAACATCAACAACAACAAAAACGTCAAATAAACAACAACAACAACAACGTCAACAACAACAACTACGTCAAATAAATAACAACAACAACAATGTCAAATAAACAACAACAACGCCAAATAAACAACAACAACTAAAACAACGTCAAATAAACAACAACAACAACAACAACAACGTCAAATAAACAACAACACCAACAACAACAACAACAATGTGAAATAAACAACAACAACAACGTCAACAACAACAACAATGTCAAACAAACAACAACTTCAAATAAACAACAACAACAACAACGTCAAATAAACAACAACAACGTCAAATAAACAACAACAACAACGTCAAATAAATAACAACAACAACAACAACAACGTCAAATAAACAACAACAACAACAAATAAACAACAACAACAACGACAACAACAACGTCAAATAAACAACAGCAACAACAATAACAACGTCAAATAAACAACAACAACAACAACGTCAACAACAACACGTCAAATAAACAACAACAACAACATCAAATAAACAACAACAACAACAACAACGTCAAATAAGCAACAACAATAACAACAACGTCAAATAAGCAACAACAATAACAACAACGTCAAATAAGCAACAACAACACCAACAACAACAACAACGTCAAATAACAAAAACAACGTCAAATAAACAACAATAACAACGTCAAATAAAGAAGAACAACAACAACAGCACCAACGTCAAATAAACAATAACAACAACAACAATGTCAAATAAATAACAACAACGTCAAATAAACAACAACAACACCAACGTCAAATAAACAACAACAACATCAAATAAACAACAACAACAACGTCAAATAAACAACAACAATAACAACAACAACAACGTCAAATAAATAATAACAACAACGTCAAATAAACAACAACAACAACAACAACAACAAAAACGTCAAATAAACAACAACAACAATGTCAAATAAACAACAACAACTAAAACAACGTCAAATAAACAACAACAACGTCAAATAAACAACAACACCAACAACGTCAACAACAACAACAACAACAATGTCAAATAAACAACAACAACAACGTCAACGACAACAACAATGTCAAATAAACAACAACACCGTCAAATAAACAACAACATCTAAAACAACGTTAAATAAACAACAACAACAACAACAACGTCAAATAAACAACAACATCTAAAACAACGTGAAATAAACAACAACAACAACAACAACGTCAAAAAAACAACAACACAAACAACGTCAACAACAACAACAACAACAATGTCAAATAAACAACAACAACAACGTCAAATAAACAACAACAATAACAACAACGTCAAATAAGCAACAACAACAACAACAAATACAACAACAACAACAACGTCAAATAACAAAAACAACGTCAAATAAACAACAATAACAATGTCAAATAAACAACAACAACAACAGCAACAACGTCAAATAAACAATAACAACAACAACAACGTCAAATAAATAACAACAACAACGTCAAATAAACAACAACAACACCAACGTCAAATAAACAACAACAACATCAAATAAACAACAACAACAACAACGTCAAATAAACAACAACAATAACAACAACAACAACGTCAAATAAACAACAACAACAACGTCAAATAAATAACAACAACAACAACATCAACAACAACAAAAACGTCAAATAAACAACAACAACAACAACAACAACAACGTCAACAACAACAACTATGTCAAATAAACAACAATAACAACAACAACGTCATATAAACAACAACAACAACAATGTCAATAACAACAACGCCAAATAAACAACAACAACTAAAACAACGTCAAATAAACAACAACAACAACAACAACAACGTCAAATAAACAACAACATCAACAACGTCAACAACAACAACAACAATGTCAAATAAACAACAACAACAACAACAACAACGTCAACAACAACAACAATGTCAAATAAACAACAACACCGTCAAATAAACAACAACATCTAAAACAACGTTAAATAAACAACACCAACAACAACAACAACGTCAAATAAACAACAACATCTAAAACAACGTCAAATAAACAACAACAACAACAACAACGTCAAAAAAACAACAACACCAACAACGTCAATAACAACAACAACAACAACAATGTCAAATAAACAACAACAAAAACAACGTCAACAACAACAATGTCAAATAAACTACAACAACAACAATGTCAAATAAACAACAATAACAACGTCAAATAAACAACAACAACAACAACAACAACAACAACAACGTCAAATAAACAATAACAACAACAACAACGTCAAATAAATAACAACAACAACGACGTCAAATAAACAACAACAACATCTACGTCAAATAAACAACAACAACATCAAATAAAAAACAACAACAACAACGTCAAATAAACAACAACAATAACAACAACAACAACGTCAAATAAACAACAACGTCAAATAAACAATAACAACAACGTCAAATAAACAACAACAACAACAACAACAAAAACGTCAAATAAACAACAACAACAACAACAACGTCAACAACAACAACTATGTCAAATAAACAACAACAACAACGTCATATAAACAACAACAACAACAATGTCAATAACAAAAACGTCAAATAAACAACAACAACAATGTCAAATAAACAACAACAACTAAAACAACGTCAAATAAACAACAACAACAACAACTACAACGTCAAATAAACAACAACACCAACAACGTCAACAACAACAACAACAACAATGTCAAATAAACAACAACAACAACGTCAACGACAACAACAATGTCAAATAAACAACAACACCGTCAAATAAACAACAACATCTAAAACAACGTTAAATAAACAACAACACCAACAACAACGTCAAATAAACAACAACATCTAAAACAACGTGAAATAAACAACAACAACAACAACAACAATGTCAAATAAACAACAACAACAACAACAACAACGTCAACAACAACAACAATGTCAAATAAACAACAACACCGTCAAATAAACAACAACATCTAAAACAACGTTAAATAAATAACAACAACAACGTCAAATAAACAACAACATCTAAAACAACGTCAAATAAACAACAACAACAACAACGTCAAAAAAACAACAACACCAACAACGTCAATAACAACAACAACAACAATGTCAAATAAACAACAACAACAACAACGTCAACAACAACAACAATGTCAAATAAACTACAATAACAACAACATTAAATAAACAACAACAACAACGTCAAATAAACAACATCAATAACAACAACAACGTCAAATAAACAACAACAACAACAACGTCAAATGAACAACAACAACAACGTCAAATAAACAACAACAACAACGTCAAATAAACAACAACAACAACATCAACAACAACAAAAACGTAAAATAAACAACAACAACAACAACAACAACGTCAACAACAAAAACTACGTCAAATAAACAACAACAACAATGTCAACAACAACAATGTCAAATAAGCAACAACAACAACAACGCCAAATAAACAACAACAACAAAAACAACGTCAAATAAACAACAACAACAATGTCAACAACAACAACGTCAAATAAACAACAACAACAACAACATCAAATAAACAACAACAACAACAATGTTAAATAAACAACAACAACTAAAACAATGTCAAATAAATAACAACAACAACAACGTCAAATAAACAACAACATCAACAACATCATCAACAACAAAAACGTCAAATAAACAACAACAACAACAACAATGTCAATAACAACAACTACGTCAAATAAAGAACAACAACAACGTCAAATAAACAACAACAACAACAACAACAACAATGTCAAATAAACAACAACAACAACGTCAACAACAACAACAATGTCAAATAAACAACAACAACAACATCAAATAAACAACAACAACAACGTCAAATAAACAACAACAACAACAACAACGTCAAATAAACAACAACAACAACATCAACAACAACAAAAACGTCAAATAAACAATAACAACAACAACAACGTCAACAACAACAACTACGTCAAATAAATAACAACAACAACAATGTCAAATAAACAACAACAACGCCAAATAAACAACAACAACTAAAACAACATCAAATAAACAACAACAACAACAACGTCAAATAAACAACAACACCAACAACAACAACAACAATGTGAAATAAACAACAACAACAACGTCAAATAAACAACAACAACAACGTCAAATAAACAACAACAACAACAACGTCAAATAAACAACAACAACAACGTCAAATAAATAACAACAACAACAACGTCAAATAAACAACAACAACAACAACAACAACAAATAAACAACAACAACGACAACAACAACGTCAAATAAACATCAGCAACAACAATAACAACGTCAAATAAACAACAACAACGACAACGTCAACAACAACACGTCAAATAAACAACAACAACAACATCAAATAAACAACAACAACAACAACAACGTCAAATAAGCAACAACAATAACAACAACGTCAAATAAGCAACAACAATAACAACAACGTCAAATAAGCAACAACAACAACAACAAATACAACAACAACAACAACAACAACAACAACAACGTCAAATAACAAAAACAACGTCAAATAAACAACAATAACAACGTCAAATAAACAACAACAACAACAACAGCAACAACGTCAAATAAACAATAACAACAACAACGTCAAATAAATAACAACAACAACAACTTCAAATAAACAACACCAACACCAACGTCAAATAAACAACAACAACATCAAATAAACAACAACAACAACAACAACGTCAAATAAACAACAACAATAACAACAACAACAACAAATAAACAACAACGTCAAATAAACAATAACAACAACGTCAAATAAACAACAACAACAACAACAACAAAAACGTCAAATAAACAACAACAACTAAAACAACGTCAAATAAACAACAACAACAACAACAACAACAACGTCAAATAAACAACGACACCAACAACGTCAACAACAACAACAACAACAACAATGTCAAATAAACAACAACAACAACGTCAACGACAACAACAATGTCAAATAAACAACAACACCGTCAAATAAACAACAACATCTAAAACAACGCTAAATAAACAACAACAACAAAAACTACGTCAAATAAACAACAACATCTAAAACAACGTGAAATAAACAACAACAACAACAACAACGTCAAAAAAACAACAACACCAACAACGTCAACAACAACAACAACAACAACAACAACAATGTCAAATAAACAACAACAACAACAATAACAACAACGTCAAATAAGCAACAACAACAACAACAAATACAACAACAACAACAACGTCAAATAACAAAAACAACGTCAAATAAACAACAATAACAATGTCAAATAAACAACAACAACAACAGCAACAACGTCAAATAAACAATAACAACAACAACAACGTCAAATAATTAACAACAACAACAACGTCAAATAAACAACAACAACACCAACGTCAAATAAACAACAACAACATCAAATAAACAACAACAACAACAACAACAACGTCAATTAAACAACAACAATAACAACAACAACAACAACGTCAAATAAACAACAACAACAACGTCAAATAAACAACAACAACAACGTCAAATAAATAACAACAACAACAACATCAACAACAACAAAAACGTCAAATAAACAACAACAACAACAACAACAACGTCAACAACAACAACTATGTCAAATAAACAACAACAACAACAACAACAACAACGTCAAATAAACAACAACACCAACAACGTCAACAACAACAACAACAATGTCAAATAAACAACAACAACAACAACAACAACGTCAACAACAACAACAATGTCAAATAAACAACAACACCGTCAAATAAACAAAAACATCTAAAACAACGTTAAATAAACAACAACAACAACAACGTCAAATAAACAACAACATCTAAAACAACGTCAAATAAACAACAACAACAACAACGTCAAAAAAACAACAACACCAACAACGTCAATAACAACAACAACAACAACAATGTCAAATAAACAACAACAACAACAACGTCAACAACAACAATGTCAAATAAACTACAACAACAACAACATTAAATAAACAACAACAACAACAACAACGTCAAATAAACAACATCAATAACAACAACAACGTCAAATAAACAACAACAACAACGTCAAATGAACAACAACAACAACAACGTCAAATATACAACAACAACAACAACATCAACAACAACAAAAACGTAAAATAAACAACAACAACAACAACAACGTCAACAACAAAAACTACGTCAAATAAACAACAAAAACAACGTCAACAACAACAATGTCAAATAAACTACAACAACAACAATGTCAAATAAACAACAATAACAACGTCAAATAAACAACAACAACAACAACAACAACAACAACAACAACAACAACGTCAAATAAACAATAACAACAACAACAACGTCAAATAAATAACAACAACAACGACGTCAAATAAACAACAACAACATCTACGTCAAATAAACAACAACAACATCAAATAAAAAACAACAACAACAACGTCAAATAAACAACAACAATAACAACAACAACAACGTCAAATAAACAACAACGTCAAATAAACAATAACAACAACGTCAAATAAACAACAACAACAACAACAACAACAAAAACGTCAAATAAACAACAACAACAACAACAACGTCAACAACAACAACTATGTCAAATAAACAACAACAACAACGTCATATAAACAACAACAACAACAATGTCAATAACAAAAACGTCAAATAAACAACAACAACAATGTCAAATAAACAACAACAACTAAAACAACGTCAAATAAACAACAACAACAACAACTACAACGTCAAATAAACAACAACACCAACAACGTCAACAACAACAACAACAACAATGTCAAATAAACAACAACAACAACGTCAACGACAACAACAATGTCAAATAAACAACAACACCGTCAAATAAACAACAACATCTAAAACAACGTTAAATAAACAACAACACCAACAACAACGTCAAATAAACAACAACATCTAAAACAACGTGAAATAAACAACAACAACAACAACAACAATGTCAAATAAACAACAACAACAACAACAACGTCAACAACAACAACAATGTCAAATAAACAACAACACCGTCAAATAAACAACAACATCTAAAACAACGTTAAATAAATAACAACAACAACGTCAAATAAACAACAACATCTAAAACAACGTCAAATAAACAACAACAACAACAACGTCAAAAAAACAACAACACCAACAACGTCAATAACAACAACAACAACAACAATGTCAAATAAACAACAACAACAACAACGTCAACAACAACAACAATGTCAAATAAACTACAATAACAACAACATTAAATAAACAACAACAACAACGTCAAATAAATAACATCAATAACAACAACAACGTCAAATAAACAACAACAACAACAACGTCAAATGAACAACAACAACAACGTCAAATAAACAACAACAACAACGTCAAATAAACAACAACAACAACATCAACAACAACAAAAACGTAAAATAAACAACAACAACAACAACAACAACGTCAACAACAAAAACTACGTCAAATAAACAACAACAACAATGTCAACAACAACAATGTCAAATAAACAACAACAACAACAACGCCAAATAAACAACAACAACAAAAACAACGTCAAATAAACAACAACAACAATGTCAACAACAACAACGTCAAATAAACAACAACAACAACAACATCAAATAAACAACAACAACAACAATGTTAAATAAACAACAACAACTAAAACAATGTCAAATAAATAACAACAACAACAACGTCAAATAAACAACAACATCAACAACATCATCAACAACAAAAACGTCAAATAAACAACAACAACAACAACAATGTCAATAACAACAACTACGTCAAATAAAGAACAACAACAACGTCAAATAAACAACAACAACAACAACAACAACAATGTCAAATAAACAACAACAACAACGTCAACAACAACAACAATGTCAAATAAACAACAACAACAACATCAAATAAACAACAACAACAACGTCAAATAAACAACAACAACAACAACAACGTCAAATAAACAACAACAACAACATCAACAACAACAAAAACGTCAAATAAACAATAACAACAACAACAACGTCAACAACAACAACTACGTCAAATAAATAACAACAACAACAATGTCAAATAAACAACAACAACGCCAAATAAACAACAACAACTAAAACAACATCAAATAAACAACAACAACAACAACAACGTCAAATAAACAACAACACCAACAACAACAACAACAATGTGAAATAAACAACAACAACAACGTCAAATAAACAACAACAACAACGTCAAATAAACAACAACAACAACAACGTCAAATAAACAACAACAACAACGTCAAATAAATAACAACAACAACAACGTCAAATAAACAACAACAACAACAACAACAACAAATAAACAACAACAACGACAACAACAACGTCAAATAAACATCAGCAACAACAATAACAACGTCAAATAAACAACAACAACGACAACGTCAACAACAACACGTCAAATAAACAACAACAACAACATCAAATAAACAACAACAACAACAACAACGTCAAATAAGCAACAACAATAACAACAACGTCAAATAAGCAACAACAATAACAACAACGTCAAATAAGCAACAACAACAACAACAAATACAACAACAACAACAACAACAACAACAACAACGTCAAATAACAAAAACAACGTCAAATAAACAACAATAACAACGTCAAATAAACAACAACAACAACAACAGCAACAACGTCAAATAAACAATAACAACAACAACGTCAAATAAATAACAACAACAACAACTTCAAATAAACAACACCAACACCAACGTCAAATAAACAACAACAACATCAAATAAACAACAACAACAACAACAACGTCAAATAAACAACAACAATAACAACAACAACAACAAATAAACAACAACGTCAAATAAACAATAACAACAACGTCAAATAAACAACAACAACAACAACAACAAAAACGTCAAATAAACAACAACAACTAAAACAACGTCAAATAAACAACAACAACAACAACAACAACAACGTCAAATAAACAACGACACCAACAACGTCAACAACAACAACAACAACAACAATGTCAAATAAACAACAACAACAACGTCAACGACAACAACAATGTCAAATAAACAACAACACCGTCAAATAAACAACAACATCTAAAACAACGCTAAATAAACAACAACAACAAAAACTACGTCAAATAAACAACAACATCTAAAACAACGTGAAATAAACAACAACAACAACAACAACGTCAAAAAAACAACAACACCAACAACGTCAACAACAACAACAACAACAACAACAACAATGTCAAATAAACAACAACAACAACAATAACAACAACGTCAAATAAGCAACAACAACAACAACAAATACAACAACAACAACAACGTCAAATAACAAAAACAACGTCAAATAAACAACAATAACAATGTCAAATAAACAACAACAACAACAGCAACAACGTCAAATAAACAATAACAACAACAACAACGTCAAATAATTAACAACAACAACAACGTCAAATAAACAACAACAACACCAACGTCAAATAAACAACAACAACATCAAATAAACAACAACAACAACAACAACAACGTCAATTAAACAACAACAATAACAACAACAACAACAACGTCAAATAAACAACAACAACAACGTCAAATAAACAACAACAACAACGTCAAATAAATAACAACAACAACAACATCAACAACAACAAAAACGTCAAATAAACAACAACAACAACAACAACAACGTCAACAACAACAACTATGTCAAATAAACAACAACAACAACAACAACAACAACGTCAAATAAACAACAACACCAACAACGTCAACAACAACAACAACAATGTCAAATAAACAACAACAACAACAACAACAACGTCAACAACAACAACAATGTCAAATAAACAACAACACCGTCAAATAAACAAAAACATCTAAAACAACGTTAAATAAACAACAACAACAACAACGTCAAATAAACAACAACATCTAAAACAACGTCAAATAAACAACAACAACAACAACGTCAAAAAAACAACAACACCAACAACGTCAATAACAACAACAACAACAACAATGTCAAATAAACAACAACAACAACAACGTCAACAACAACAATGTCAAATAAACTACAACAACAACAACATTAAATAAACAACAACAACAACAACAACGTCAAATAAACAACATCAATAACAACAACAACGTCAAATAAACAACAACAACAACGTCAAATGAACAACAACAACAACAACGTCAAATATACAACAACAACAACAACATCAACAACAACAAAAACGTAAAATAAACAACAACAACAACAACAACGTCAACAACAAAAACTACGTCAAATAAACAACAAAAACAACGTCAACAACAACAATGTCAAATAAACTACAACAACAACAATGTCAAATAAACAACAATAACAACGTCAAATAAACAACAACAACAACAACAACAACAACAACAACAACAACAACGTCAAATAAACAATAACAACAACAACAACGTCAAATAAATAACAACAACAACGACGTCAAATAAACAACAACAACATCTACGTCAAATAAACAACAACAACATCAAATAAAAAACAACAACAACAACGTCAAATAAACAACAACAATAACAACAACAACAACGTCAAATAAACAACAACGTCAAATAAACAATAACAACAACGTCAAATAAACAACAACAACAACAACAACAACAAAAACGTCAAATAAACAACAACAACAACAACAACGTCAACAACAACAACTATGTCAAATAAACAACAACAACAACGTCATATAAACAACAACAACAACAATGTCAATAACAAAAACGTCAAATAAACAACAACAACAATGTCAAATAAACAACAACAACTAAAACAACGTCAAATAAACAACAACAACAACAACTACAACGTCAAATAAACAACAACACCAACAACGTCAACAACAACAACAACAACAATGTCAAATAAACAACAACAACAACGTCAACGACAACAACAATGTCAAATAAACAACAACACCGTCAAATAAACAACAACATCTAAAACAACGTTAAATAAACAACAACACCAACAACAACGTCAAATAAACAACAACATCTAAAACAACGTGAAATAAACAACAACAACAACAACAACAATGTCAAATAAACAACAACAACAACAACAACGTCAACAACAACAACAATGTCAAATAAACAACAACACCGTCAAATAAACAACAACATCTAAAACAACGTTAAATAAATAACAACAACAACGTCAAATAAACAACAACATCTAAAACAACGTCAAATAAACAACAACAACAACAACGTCAAAAAAACAACAACACCAACAACGTCAATAACAACAACAACAACAACAATGTCAAATAAACAACAACAACAACAACGTCAACAACAACAACAATGTCAAATAAACTACAATAACAACAACATTAAATAAACAACAACAACAACGTCAAATAAATAACATCAATAACAACAACAACGTCAAATAAACAACAACAACAACAACGTCAAATGAACAACAACAACAACGTCAAATAAACAACAACAACAACGTCAAATAAACAACAACAACAACATCAACAACAACAAAAACGTAAAATAAACAACAACAACAACAACAACAACGTCAACAACAAAAACTACGTCAAATAAACAACAACAACAATGTCAACAACAACAATGTCAAATAAACAACAACAACAACAACGCCAAATAAACAACAACAACAAAAACAACGTCAAATAAACAACAACAACAATGTCAACAACAACAACGTCAAATAAACAACAACAACAACAACATCAAATAAACAACAACAACAACAATGTTAAATAAACAACAACAACTAAAACAATGTCAAATAAATAACAACAACAACAACGTCAAATAAACAACAACATCAACAACATCATCAACAACAAAAACGTCAAATAAACAACAACAACAACAACAATGTCAATAACAACAACTACGTCAAATAAAGAACAACAACAACGTCAAATAAACAACAACAACAACAACAACAACAATGTCAAATAAACAACAACAACAACGTCAACAACAACAACAATGTCAAATAAACAACAACAACAACATCAAATAAACAACAACAACAACGTCAAATAAACAACAACAACAACAACAACGTCAAATAAACAACAACAACAACATCAACAACAACAAAAACGTCAAATAAACAATAACAACAACAACAACGTCAACAACAACAACTACGTCAAATAAATAACAACAACAACAATGTCAAATAAACAACAACAACGCCAAATAAACAACAACAACTAAAACAACATCAAATAAACAACAACAACAACAACAACGTCAAATAAACAACAACACCAATAACAACAACAACAATGTGAAATAAACAACAACAACAACAACGTCAAATAAACAACAACAACAACGTCAAATAAACAACAACAACAACAACGTCAAATAAACAACAACAACAACGTCAAATAAATAACAACAACAACAACGTCAAATAAACAACAACAACAACAACAACAAATAAACAACAACAACGACAACAACAACGTCAAATAAACATCAGCAACAACAATAACAACGTCAAATAAACAACAACAACGACAACGTCAACAACAACACGTCAAATAAACAACAACAACAACATCAAATAAACAACAACAACAACAACAACGTCAAATAAGCAACAACAATAACAACAACGTCAAATAAGCAACAACAATAACAACAACGTCAAATAAGCAACAACAACAACAACAAATACAACAACAACAACAACAACAACAACAACAACGTCAAATAACAAAAACAACGTCAAATAAACAACAATAACAACGTCAAATAAACAACAACAACAACAACAACAACAACGTCAAATAAACAATAACAACAACAACGTCAAATAAATAACAACAACAACAACTTCAAATAAACAACACCAACACCAACGTCAAATAAACAACAACAACATCAAATAAACAACAACAACAACAACAACGTCAAATAAACAACAACAATAACAACAACAACAACAAATAAACAACAACGTCAAATAAACAATAACAACAACGTCAAATAAACAACAACAACAACAACAACAACAAAAACGTCAAATAAACAACAACAACAATGTCAAATAAACAACAACAACTAAAACAACGTCAAATAAACAACAACAACAACAACAACAACGTCAAATAAACAACGACACCAACAACGTCAACAACAACAACAACAACAATGTCAAATAAACAACAACAACAACGTCAACGACAACAACAATGTCAAATAAACAACAACACCGTCAAATAAACAACAACATCTAAAACAACGTTAAATAAACAACAACAACAAAAACTACGTCAAATAAACAACAACATCTAAAACAACGTGAAATAAACAACAACAACAACAACAACAACGTCAAAAAAACAACAACACCAACAACGTCAACAACAACAACAACAACAACAACAATGTCAAATAAACAACAACAACAACAACGTCAAATAAACAACAACAATAACAACAACGTCAAATAAGCAACAACAACAACAACAAATACAACAACAACAACAACAACGTCAAATAACAAAAACAACGTCAAATAAACAACAATAACAATGTCAAATAAACAACAACAACAACAGCAACAACGTCAAATAAACAATAACAACAACAACAACGTCAAATAATTAACAACAACAACAACGTCAAATAAACAACAACAACACCAACGTCAAATAAACAACAACAACATCAAATAAACAACAACAACAACAACAACAACGTCAATTAAACAACAACAATAACAACAACAACAACAACGTCAAATAAACAACAACAACAACGTCAAATAAACAACAACAACAACGTCAAATAAATAACAACAACAACAACATCAACAACAACAAAAACGTCAAATAAACAACAACAACAACAACAACAACGTCAACAACAACAACTATGTCAAATAAACAACAACAACAACAACAACAACAACGTCAAATAAACAACAACACCAACAACGTCAACAACAACAACAACAATGTCAAATAAACAACAACAACAACAACAACGTCAACAACAACAACAATGTCAAATAAACAACAACACCGTCAAATAAACAAAAACATCTAAAACAACGTTAAATAAACAACAACAACAACAACGTCAAATAAACAACAACATCTAAAACAACGTCAAATAAACAACAACAACAACAACGTCAAAAAAACAACAACACCAACAACGTCAATAACAACAACAACAACAACAACAATGTCAAATAAACAACAACAACAACAACGTCAACAACAACAATGTCAAATAAACTACAACAACAACAACATTAAATAAACAACAACAACAACAACAACGTCAAATAAACAACATCAATAACAACAACAACGTCAAATAAACAACAACAACAACGTCAAATGAACAACAACAACAACAACGTCAAATAAACAACAACAACAACAACATCAACAACAACAAAAACGTAAAATAAACAACAACAACAACAACAACGTCAACAACAAAAACTACGTCAAATAAACAACAACAACAATGTCAACAACAACAATGTCAAATAAACAACAACAACAATGCCAAATAAACAACAACAACAAAAACAACGTCAAATAAACAACAACAACAACAATGTCAACAACAACAACGTCAAATAAACAACAACAACAACGTCAAATAAACAACAACAACAACAATGTTAAATAAACAACAACAACTAAAACAACGTCAAATAAATAACAACAACAACAACGTCAAATAAACAACAACATCAACAACATCAACAACAACAAAAACGTCAAATAATCAACAACAACAACAACAACAATGTCAATAACAACAACTACGTCAAATAAAGAACAACAACAACGTCAAATAAACAACAACAACAACAACAATGTCAAATAAACAACAACAACAACGTCAACAACAACAACAATGTCAAATAAACAACAACAACAACATCAAATAAACAACAACAATAACAACGTCAAATAAACAACAACAACAACAACAACGTCAAATAAACAACAACAACAACATCAACAACACCAAAAATGTCAAATAAACAACAAAAACAACGTCAAATAACAAAAACAACGTCAAATAAACAACAATAACAACGTCAAATAAACAACAACAACAACAACAACAACGTCAAATAAACAATAACAACAACAACAACGTCAAATAAATAACAACAACAACAACGTCAAATAAACAACAACAACACCAACGTCAAATAAACAACAACAACATCAAATAAACAACAACAACAACAACGTCAAATAAACAACAACAATAACAACAACAAAATCGTCAAACAAACAACAACAACAACGTCAAATAAAAAACAACAACAACGTCAAATAAATAACAACAACAACAACAACATCAACAACAACAAAAACGTCAAATAAACAACAACAACAACAACAACGTCAACAACAACAACTATGTCAAATAAACAACAACAACAACAACGTCACATAAACAACAACAACAACAACAATGTCAATAACAACAACGTCAAATAAACAACAACAACTAAAACAACGTCAAATAAACAACAACAACAATAACAACAACGTCAAATAAACAACAACACCAACAACGTCAACAACAACAACAACAATGTCAAATAAACAACAACAACAACAACGTCAACAACAACAACAATGTCAAATAAACAACAACACCGTCAAATAAACAACAACATCTAAAACAACGTTAAATAAACAACAACAACAACAACAACAACGTCAAATAAACAACAACATCTAAAACAACGTCAAATAAACAACAACAACAACAACAACAACGTCAAAAAAACAACAACACCAACAACGTTAATAACAAAAACAACAACAACAATGTCAAATAAACAACAACAACAACAACAACGTCAACAACAACAACAATGTCAAATAAACTACAACAACAACAACATTAAATAAACAACAACAACAACAACAACAACGTCAAATAAACAACATCAATAACAACAACAACGTCAAATAAACAACAACAACAACAACGTCAAATAAACAACAACAACAACTTCAAATAAAGAACAACAACAACAACATCAACAACAACAAAAACGTAAAATAAACAACAACAACAACAACAACGTCAACAACAAAAACTACGTCAAATAAACAACAACAACAACAATGTCAACAACAACAATGTCAAATAAACAACAACAACAACGCCAAATAAACAACAACAACAAAAACAACGTCAAATAAACAACAACAACAATGTCAATAACAACAACGTCAAATAAACAACAACAACAACGTCAAATAAACAACAACAACAACAATGTTAAATAAACAACAACAACTAAAACAACGTCAAATAAATAACAACAACAACAACAACAACGTCAAATAAACAACAACACCAACAACGTCAACAACAACAACAACAACAATGTCAAAAAATCAACAACAACAACAACGTCAACAACAACAACAATGTCAAATAAACAACAACACCGTCAAATAAACAACAACAACAACAACAACAACAATGTCAACAACAACAACAACGTCAAATAAACAACAACTACAACGTCAAATAAACAACAACATCAACAACGTCAAAAAAACAACAACACCAACAACGTCAACAAGAACAACAACAACAACAACAACAATGTCAAATAAACAACAACAACAACGTCAACAACAACAACAATGTCAAATAAACAACAACAACAACAACATTAAATAAACAACAACAACAACAACGTCAAATAAACAACATTAATAACAACAACAACGTCAAATAAACAACAACAACAACAACGTCAAATGAACAACAACAACAAAAACAACGTCAAATAAACAACAACAACAACAATGTCAACAACAACAACATCAAATAAACAACAACAACAACGTCAAACAAACAACAACAACAACGTCAACGACAACAACAATGTCAAATAAACAACAACACCGTCAAATAAACAACAACATCTAAAACAACGTTAAATAAACAACAACACCAACAACAACGTCAAATAAACAACAACATCTAAAACAACGTGAAATAAACAACAACAACAACAACAACAACAACAATGTCAAATAAACAACAACAACAACAACAACGTCAACAACAACAACAATGTCAAATAAACAACAACACCGTCAAATAAACAACAACATCTAAAACAACGTTAAATAAACAACAACAACAACGTCAAATAAACAACAACATCTAAAACAACGTCAAATAAACAACAACAACAACAACGTCAAAAAAACAACAACACCAACAACGTCAATAACAACAACAACAACAACAATGTCAAATAAACAACAACAACAACAACAACGTCAACAACAACAACAATGTCAAATAAACTACAATAACAACAACATTAAATAAACAACAACAACAACGTCAAATAAACAACATCAATAACAACAACAACGTCAAATAAACAACAACAACAACAACGTCAAATGAACAACAACAACAACGTCAAATAAACAACAACAACAACGTCAAATAAACAACAACAACAATATCAACAACAACAAAAACGTAAAATAAACAACAACAACAACAACAACGTCAACAACAAAAACTACGTCAAATAAACAACAACAACAATGTCAACAACAACAATGTCAAATAAACAACAACAACAACAACGCCAAATAAACAACAACAACAAAAACAACGTCAAATAAACAACAACAACAATGTCAACAACAACAACGTCAAATAAACAACAACAACAACAACATCAAATAAACAACAACAACAACAATGTTAAATAAACAACAACAACTAAAACAACGTCAAATAAATAACAACAACAACAACGTCAAATAAAAAACAACATCAACAACATCAACAACAACAAAAACGTCAAATAAACAACAACAACAACAATGTCAATAACAACAACTACGTCAAATAAAGAACAACAACAACGTCAAATAAACAACAACAACAACAACAACAACAATGTCAAATAAACAACAACAACAACGTCAACAACAACAACAATGTCAAATAAACAACAACAACAACATCAAATAAACAACAACAACAACAACGTCAAATAAACAACAACAACAACAACGTCAAATAAACAACAACAACAACATCAACAACAACAAAAACGTCAAATAAACAATAACAACAACAACAACGTCAACAACAACAACTACGTCAAATAAATAACAACAACAACAATGTCAAATAAACAACAACAACGCCAAATAAACAACAACAACTAAAACAACATCAAATAAACAACAACAACAACAACAACAACAACGTCAAATAAACAACAACACCAACAACAACAACAACAATGTGAAATAAACAACAACAACAACAACAACGTCAACAACAACAACAACAATGTCAAATAAACAACAACAACGTCAAATAAACAACAACAACAACAACGTCAAATAAACAACAACAACAACGTCAAATAAACAACAACAACAACGTCAAATAAACATCAGCAACAACAATACCAACGTCAAATAAACAACAACAACAACAACGTCAACAACAACACGTCAAATAAACAACAACAACAACATCAAATAAACAACAACAACAACAACAACGTCAAATAAGCAACAACAATAACAACAACGTCAAATAAGCAACAACAATAACAACAACGTCAAATAAGCAACAACAACAACAACAAATACAACAACAACAACAACAACAACAACGTCAAATAACAAAAACAACGTCAAATAAACAACAATAACAACGTCAAATAAACAACAACAACAACAACAGCAACAACGTCAAATAAACAATAACAACAACAACAACGTCAAATAAATAACAACAACAACAACTTCAAATAAACAACACCAACACCAACGTCAAATAAACAACAACAACATCAAATAAACAACAACAACAACAACGTCAAATAAACAACAACAATAACAACAACAACGTCAAATAAACAACAACGTCAAATAAACAATAACAACAACGTCAAATAAACAACAACAACAACAACAACAACAAAAACGTCAAATAAACAACAACAACAATGTCAAATAAACAACAACAACTAAAACAACGTCAAATAAACAACAACAACAACAACAACAACAACGTCAAATAAACAACGACACCAACAACGTCAACAACAACAACAACAACAATGTCAAATAAACAACAACAACAACAACGTCAACGACAACAACAATGTCAAATAAACAACAACACCGTCAAATAAACAACAACATCTAAAACAACGTTAAATAAACAACAACAACAAAAACTACGTCAAATAAACAACAACATCTAAAACAACGTGAAATAAACAACAACAACAACAACAACGTCAAAAAAACAACAACACCAACAACGTCAACAACAACAACAACAACAACAATGTCAAATAAACAACAACAACAACAACGTCAAATAAATAACAACAATAACAACAACGTCAAATAAGCAACAACAACAACAACAAATACAACAACAACAACAACGTCAAATAACAAAAACAACGTCAAATAAACAACAATAACAATGTCAAATAAACAACAACAACAACAGCAACAACGTCAAATAAACAATAACAACAACAACAACGTCAAATAATTAACAACAACAACAACGTCAAATAAACAACAACAACACCAACGTCAAATAAACAACAACAACATCAAATAAACAACAACAACAACAACAACAACAACGTCAATTAAACAACAACAATAACAACAACAACAACGTCAAATAAACAACAACAACAACGTCAAATAAACAACAACAACAACGTCAAATAAATAACAACAACAACAACATCAACAACAACAAAAACGTCAAATAAACAACAACAACAACAACAACAACGTCAACAACAACAACTATGTCAAATAAACAACAACAACAACAACAACAACGTCAAATAAACAACAACACCAACAACGTCAACAACAACAACAACAATGTCAAATAAACAACAACAACAACAACAACAACGTCAACAACAACAACAATGTCAAATAAACAACAACACCGTCAAATAAACAAAAACATCTAAAACAACGTTAAATAAACAACAACAACAACAACGTCAAATAAACAACAACATCTAAAACAACGTCAAATAAACAACAACAACAACAACGTCAAAAAAACAACAACAACAACAACGTCAACAACAACAACAATGTCAAATAAACTACAACAACAACAACGTCAACAACAACAATGTCAAATAAACTACAACAACAACAACATTAAATAAACAACAACAAAAACAACGTCAAATAAACAACAACAACAATGTCAACAACAACAATGTCAAATAAACAACAACAACAACGCCAAATAAACAACAACAACAAAAACAACGTCAAATAAACAACAACAACAACAATGTCAACAACAACAACGTCAAATAAACAACAACAACAACGTCAAATAAACAACAACAACAACAACAATGTTAAATAAACAACAACAACTAAAACAACGTCAAATAAATAACAACAACAACAACGTCAAATAAACAACAACATCAACAACATCAACAACAACAAAAACGTCAAATAATCAACAACAACAACAACAACAATGTCAATAACAACAACTACGTCAAATAAAGAACAACAACAACGTCAAATAAACAACAACAACAACAACAATGTCAAATAAACAACAACAACAACGTCAACAACAACAACAATGTCAAATAAACAACAACAACAACATCAAATAAACAACAATAATAACAACGTCAAATAAACAACAACAACAACAACAACGTCAAATAAACAACAACAACAACATCAACAACAACAAAAATGTCAAATAAACAACAACAACAACGTCAAATAACAAAAACAACGTCAAATAAACAACAATAACAACGTCAAATAAACAACAACAACAACAACAACAACGTCAAATAAACAATAACAACAACAACAACGTCAAATAAATAACAACAACAACAACGTCAAATAAACAACAACAACACCAACGTCAAATAAACAACAACAACATCAAATAAACAACAACAACAACAACAACGTCAAATAAACAACAACAATAACAACAACAAAATCGTCAAACAAACAACAACAACAACGTCAAATAAAAAACAACAACAACGTCAAATAAATAACAACAACAACAACATCAACAACAACAAAAACGTCCAATAAACAACAACAACAACAACGTCAACAACAACAACTATCTCAAATAAACAACAACAACAACAACAACAACGTCATATAAACAACAACAACAACAACAATGTCAATAACAACAACGTCAAATAAACAACAACAACTAAAACAACGTCAAATAAACAACAACAACAATAACAACAACGTCAAATAAACAACAACACCAACAACGTCAACAACAACAACAACAATGTCAAATAAACAACAACAACAACAACAACGTCAACAACAACAACAATGTCAAATAAACAACAACACCGTCAAATAAACAACAACATCTAAAACAACGTTAAATAAACAACAACAACAACAACAACAACAACAACGTCAAATAAACAACAACATCTAAAACAACGTCAAATAAACAACAACAACAACAACAACAACGTCAAAAAAACAACAGCACCAACAACGTTAATAACAAAAACAACAACAACAATGTCAAATAAACAACAACAACAACAACAACGTCAACAACAACAACAATGTCAAATAAACTACAACAACAACATAATTAAATAAACAACAACAACAACAACAACGTCAAATAAACAACATCAATAACAACAACAACGTCAAATAAACAACAACAACAACAACAACGTCAAATAAACAACAACAACAACTTCAAATAAAGAACAACAACAACAACATCAACAACAACAAAAACGTAAAATAAACAACAACAACAACAACAACGTCAACAACAAAAACTACGTCAAATAAACAACAACAACAACAATGTCAACAACAACAATGTCAAATAAACAACAACAACAACGCCAAATAAACAACAACAACAAAAACAACGTCAAATAAACAACAACAACAATGTCAATAACAACAACGTCAAATAAACAACAACAACAACGTCAAATAAACAACAACAACAACAACGTCAAATAAACAACAACATCTAAAACAACGTCAAATAAACAACAACAACAACAACAACGTCAAAAAAACAACAACACCAACAACGTCAATAACAACAACAACAACAACAATGTCAAATAAACAACAACAACAACAACGTCAACAACAACAATGTCAAATAAACTACAACAACAACAACATTAAATAAACAACAACAACAACAACAACGTCAAATAAACAACATCAATAACAACAACAACGTCAAATAAACAACAACAACAACGTCAAATGAACAACAACAACAACAACGTCAAATATACAACAACAACAACAACATCAACAACAACAAAAACGTAAAATAAACAACAACAACAACAACAACGTCAACAACAAAAACTACGTCAAATAAACAACAAAAACAACGTCAACAACAACAATGTCAAATAAACTACAACAACAACAATGTCAAATAAACAACAATAACAACGTCAAATAAACAACAACAACAACAACAACAACAACAACAACAACAACGTCAAATAAACAATAACAACAACAACAACGTCAAATAAATAACAACAACAACGACGTCAAATAAACAACAACAATAACAACAACAACAACGTCAAATAAACAACAACGTCAAATAAACAATAACAACAACGTCAAATAAACAACAACAACAACAACAACAACAAAAACGTCAAATAAACAACAACAACAACAACAACGTCAACAACAACAACTATGTCAAATAAACAACAACAACAACGTCATATAAACAACAACAACAACAATGTCAATAACAAAAACGTCAAATAAACAACAACAACAATGTCAAATAAACAACAACAACTAAAACAACGTCAAATAAACAACAACAACAACAACTACAACGTCAAATAAACAACAACACCAACAACGTCAACAACAACAACAACAACAATGTCAAATAAACAACAACAACAACGTCAACGACAACAACAATGTCAAATAAACAACAACACCGTCAAATAAACAACAACATCTAAAACAACGTTAAATAAACAACAACACCAACAACAACGTCAAATAAACAACAACATCTAAAACAACGTGAAATAAACAACAACAACAACAACAACAATGTCAAATAAACAACAACAACAACAACAACGTCAACAACAACAACAATGTCAAATAAACAACAACACCGTCAAATAAACAACAACATCTAAAACAACGTTAAATAAATAACAACAACAACGTCAAATAAACAACAACATCTAAAACAACGTCAAATAAACAACAACAACAACAACGTCAAAAAAACAACAACACCAACAACGTCAATAACAACAACAACAACAACAATGTCAAATAAACAACAACAACAACAACGTCAACAACAACAACAATGTCAAATAAACTACAATAACAACAACATTAAATAAACAACAACAACAACGTCAAATAAACAACATCAATAACAACAACAACGTCAAATAAACAACAACAACAACAACGTCAAATGAACAACAACAACAACGTCAAATAAACAACAACAACAACGTCAAATAAACAACAACAACAACATCAACAACAACAAAAACGTAAAATAAACAACAACAACAACAACAACAACGTCAACAACAAAAACTACGTCAAATAAACAACAACAACAATGTCAACAACAACAATGTCAAATAAACAACAACAACAACGCCAAATAAACAACAACAACAAAAACAACGTCAAATAAACAACAACAACAATGTCAACAACAACAACGTCAAATAAACAACAACAACAACAACATCAAATAAACAACAACAACAACAATGTTAAATAAACAACAACAACTAAAACAATGTCAAATAAATAACAACAACAACAACGTCAAATAAACAACAACATCAACAACATCATCAACAACAAAAACGTCAAATAAACAACAACAACAACAACAATGTCAATAACAACAACTACGTCAAATAAAGAACAACAACAACGTCAAATAAACAACAACAACAACAACAACAACAATGTCAAATAAACAACAACAACAACGTCAACAACAACAACAATGTCAAATAAACAACAACAACAACATCAAATAAACAACAACAACAACGTCAAATAAACAACAACAACAACAACAACGTCAAATAAACAACAACAACAACATCAACAACAACAAAAACGTCAAATAAACAATAACAACAACAACAACGTCAACAACAACAACTACGTCAAATAAATAACAACAACAACAATGTCAAATAAACAACAACAACGCCAAATAAACAACAACAACTAAAACAACATCAAATAAACAACAACAACAACAACAACGTCAAATAAACAACAACACCAACAACAACAACAACAATGTGAAATAAACAACAACAACAACGTCAAATAAACAACAACAACAACGTCAAATAAACAACAACAACAACAACGTCAAATAAACAACAACAACAACGTCAAATAAATAACAACAACAACAACGTCAAATAAACAACAACAACAACAACAACAAATAAACAACAACAACGACAACAACAACGTCAAATAAACATCAGCAACAACAATAACAACGTCAAATAAACAACAACAACGACAACGTCAACAACAACACGTCAAATAAACAACAACAACAACATCAAATAAACAACAACAACAACAACAACGTCAAATAAGCAACAACAATAACAACAACGTCAAATAAGCAACAACAATAACAACAACGTCAAATAAGCAACAACAACAACAACAAATACAACAACAACAACAACAACAACAACAACAACAACGTCAAATAACAAAAACAACGTCAAATAAACAACAATAACAACGTCAAATAAACAACAACAACAACAACAGCAACAACGTCAAATAAACAATAACAACAACAACGTCAAATAAATAACAACAACAACAACTTCAAATAAACAACACCAACACCAACGTCAAATAAACAACAACAACATCAAATAAACAACAACAACAACAACAACGTCAAATAAACAACAACAATAACAACAACAACAACAAATAAACAACAACGTCAAATAAACAATAACAACAACGTCAAATAAACAACAACAACAACAACAACAACAACAAAAACGTCAAATAAACAACAACAACAATGTCAAATAAACAACAACAACTAAAACAACGTCAAATAAACAACAACAACAACAACAACAACGTCAAATAAACAACGACACCAACAACGTCAACAACAACAACAACAACAACAATGTCAAATAAACAACAACAACAACGTCAACGACAACAACAATGTCAAATAAACAACAACACCGTCAAATAAACAACAACATCTAAAACAACGTTAAATAAACAACAACAACAAAAACTACGTCAAATAAACAACAACATCTAAAACAACGTGAAATAAACAACAACAACAACAACAACATCAAAAAAACAACAACACCAACAACGTCAACAACAACAACAACAACAACAACAATGTCAAATAAACAACAACAACAACAACGTCAAATAAACAACAACAATAACAACAACGTCAAATAAGCAACAACAACAACAACAAATACAACAACAACAACAACGTCAAATAACAAAAACAACGTCAAATAAACAACAATAACAATGTCAAATAAACAACAACAACAACAGCAACAACGTCAAATAAACAATAACAACAACAACAACGTCAAATAATTAACAACAACAACAACGTCAAATAAACAACAACAACACCAACGTCAAATAAACAACAACAACATCAAATAAACAACAACAACAACAACAACAACGTCAATTAAACAACAACAATAACAACAACAACAACAACGTCAAATAAACAACAACAACAACGTCAAATAAACAACAACAACAACGTCAAATAAATAACAACAACAACAACATCAACAACAACAAAAACGTCAAATAAACAACAACAACAACAACAACAACGTCAACAACAACAACTATGTCAAATAAACAACAACAACAACAACAACAACAACGTCAAATAAACAACAACACCAACAACGTCAACAACAACAACAACAATGTCAAATAAACAACAACAACAACAACAACGTCAACAACAACAACAATGTCAAATAAACAACAACACCGTCAAATAAACAAAAACATCTAAAACAACGTTAAATAAACAACAACAACAACAACGTCAAATAAACAACAACATCTAAAACAACGTCAAATAAACAACAACAACAACAACGTCAAAAAAACAACAACACCAACAACTTCAATAACAACAACAACAACAACAACAATGTCAAATAAACAACAACAACAACAACGTCAACAACAACAATGTCAAATAAACTACAACAACAACAACATTAAATAAACAACAACAACAACAACAACGTCAAATAAACAACATCAATAACAACAACAACGTCAAATAAACAACAACAACAACGTCAAATGAACAACAACAACAACAACGTCAAATAAACAACAACAACAACAACATCAACAACAACAAAAACGTAAAATAAACAACAACAACAACAACAACGTCAACAACAAAAACTACGTCAAATAAACAACAACAACAATGTCAACAACAACAATGTCAAATAAACAACAACAACAATGCCAAATAAACAACAACAACAAAAACAACGTCAAATAAACAACAACAACAACAATGTCAACAACAACAACGTCAAATAAACAACAACAACAACAACGTCAAATAAACAACAACAACAACAATGTTAAATAAACAACAACAACTAAAACAACGTCAAATAAATAACAACAACAACAACGTCAAATAAACAACAACATCAACAACATCAACAACAACAAAAACGTCAAATAATCAACAACAACAACAACAACAATGTCAATAACAACAACTACGTCAAATAAAGAACAACAACAACGTCAAATAAACAACAACAACAACAACAATGTCAAATAAACAACAACAACAACGTCAACAACAACAACAATGTCAAATAAACAACAACAACAACATCAAATAAACAACAACAATAACAACGTCAAATAAACAACAACAACAACAACAACGTCAAATAAACAACAACAACAACATCAACAACACCAAAAATGTCAAATAAACAACAAAAACAACGTCAAATAACAAAAACAACGTCAAATAAACAACAATAACAACGTCAAATAAACAACAACAACAACAACAACAACGTCAAATAAACAATAACAACAACAACAACGTCAAATAAATAACAACAACAACAACGTCAAATAAACAACAACAACACCAACGTCAAATAAACAACAACAACATCAAATAAACAACAACAACAACAACGTCAAATAAACAACAACAATAACAACAACAAAATCGTCAAACAAACAACAACAACAACGTCAAATAAAAAACAACAACAACGTCAAATAAATAACAACAACAACAACAACATCAACAACAACAAAAACGTCAAATAAACAACAACAACAACAACAACGTCAACAACAACAACTATGTCAAATAAACAACAACAACAACAACGTCACATAAACAACAACAACAACAACAATGTCAATAACAACAACGTCAAATAAACAACAACAACTAAAACAACGTCAAATAAACAACAACAACAATAACAACAACGTCAAATAAACAACAACACCAACAACGTCAACAACAACAACAACAATGTCAAATAAACAACAACAACAACAACGTCAACAACAACAACAATGTCAAATAAACAACAACACCGTCAAATAAACAACAACATCTAAAACAACGTTAAATAAACAACAACAACAACAACAACAACGTCAAATAAACAACAACATCTAAAACAACGTCAAATAAACAACAACAACAACAACAACAACAACGTCAAAAAAACAACAACACCAACAACGTTAATAACAAAAACAACAACAACAATGTCAAATAAACAACAACAACAACAACAACAACGTCAACAACAACAACAATGTCAAATAAACTACAACAACAACAACATTAAATAAACAACAACAACAACAACAACAACGTCAAATAAACAACATCAATAACAACAACAACGTCAAATAAACAACAACAACAACAACGTCAAATAAACAACAACAACAACTTCAAATAAAGAACAACAACAACAACATCAACAACAACAAAAACGTAAAATAAACAACAACAACAACAACAACGTCAACAACAAAAACTACGTCAAATAAACAACAACAACAACAATGTCAACAACAACAATGTCAAATAAACAACAACAACAACGCCAAATAAACAACAACAACAAAAACAACGTCAAATAAACAACAACAACAATGTCAATAACAACAACGTCAAATAAACAACAACAACAACGTCAAATAAACAACAACAACAACAATGTTAAATAAACAACAACAACTAAAACAACGTCAAATAAATAACAACAACAACAACAACAACGTCAAATAAACAACAACACCAACAACGTCAACAACAACAACAACAACAATGTCAAAAAATCAACAACAACAACAACGTCAACAACAACAACAATGTCAAATAAACAACAACACCGTCAAATAAACAACAACAACAACAACAACAATGTCAACAACAACAACAACGTCAAATAAACAACAACTACAACGTCAAATAAACAACAACATCAACAACGTCAAAAAAACAACAACACCAACAACGTCAACAAGAACAACAACAACAACAACAACAATGTCAAATAAACAACAACAACAACGTCAACAACAACAACAATGTCAAATAAACAACAACAACAACAACATTAAATAAACAACAACAACAACAACGTCAAATAAACAACATTAATAACAACAACAACGTCAAATAAACAACAACAACAACAACGTCAAATGAACAACAACAACAAAAACAACGTCAAATAAACAACAACAACAACAATGTCAACAACAACAACGTCAAATAAACAACAACAACAACGTCAAACAAACAACAACAACAACGTCAACGACAACAACAATGTCAAATAAACAACAACACCGTCAAATAAACAACAACATCTAAAACAACGTTAAATAAACAACAACACCAACAACAACGTCAAATAAACAACAACATCTAAAACAACGTGAAATAAACAACAACAACAACAACAACAACAATGTCAAATAAACAACAACAACAACAACAACGTCAACAACAACAACAATGTCAAATAAACAACAACACCGTCAAATAAACAACAACATCTAAAACAACGTTAAATAAACAACAACAACAACGTCAAATAAACAACAACATCTAAAACAACGTCAAATAAACAACAACAACAACAACGTCAAAAAAACAACAACACCAACAACGTCAATAACAACAACAACAACAACAATGTCAAATAAACAACAACAACAACAACGTCAACAACAACAACAATGTCAAATAAACTACAATAACAACAACATTAAATAAACAACAACAACAACGTCAAATAAACAACATCAATAACAACAACAACGTCAAATAAACAACAACAACAACAACGTCAAATGAACAACAACAACAACGTCAAATAAACAACAACAACAACGTCAAATAAACAACAACAACAACATCAACAACAACAAAAACGTAAAATAAACAACAACAACAACAACAACGTCAACAACAAAAACTACGTCAAATAAACAACAACAACAATGTCAACAACAACAATGTCAAATAAACAACAACAACAACAACGCCAAATAAACAACAACAACAAAAACAACGTCAAATAAACAACAACAACAATGTCAACAACAACAACGTCAAATAAACAACAACAACAACAACATCAAATAAACAACAACAACAACAATGTTAAATAAACAACAACAACTAAAACAACGTCAAATAAATAACAACAACAACAACGTCAAATAAAAAACAACATCAACAACATCAACAACAACAAAAACGTCAAATAAACAACAACAACAACAATGTCAATAACAACAACTACGTCAAATAAAGAACAACAACAACGTCAAATAAACAACAACAACAACAACAACAACAATGTCAAATAAACAACAACAACAACGTCAACAACAACAACAATGTCAAATAAACAACAACAACAACATCAAATAAACAACAACAACAACAACGTCAAATAAACAACAACAACAACAACGTCAAATAAACAACAACAACAACATCAACAACAACAAAAACGTCAAATAAACAATAACAACAACAACAACGTCAACAACAACAACTACGTCAAATAAATAACAACAACAACAATGTCAAATAAACAACAACAACGCCAAATAAACAACAACAACTAAAACAACATCAAATAAACAACAACAACAACAACAACAACGTCAAATAAACAACAACACCAACAACAACAACAACAATGTGAAATAAACAACAACAACAACAACAACGTCAACAACAACAACAACAATGTCAAATAAACAACAACAACGTCAAATAAACAACAACAACAACAACGTCAAATAAACAACAACAACAACGTCAAATAAACAACAACAACAACGTCAAATAAACATCAGCAACAACAATACCAACGTCAAATAAACAACAACAACAACAACGTCAACAACAACACGTCAAATAAACAACAACAACAACATCAAATAAACAACAACAACAACAACAACGTCAAATAAGCAACAACAATAACAACAACGTCAAATAAGCAACAACAATAACAACAACGTCAAATAAGCAACAACAACAACAACAAATACAACAACAACAACAACAACAACGTCAAATAACAAAAACAACGTCAAATAAACAACAATAACAACGTCAAATAAACAACAACAACAACAACAGCAACAACGTCAAATAAACAATAACAACAACAACAACGTCAAATAAATAACAACAACAACAACTTCAAATAAACAACACCAACACCAACGTCAAATAAACAACAACAACATCAAATAAACAACAACAACAACAACAACGTCAAATAAACAACAACAATAACAACAACAACGTCAAATAAACAACAACGTCAAATAAACAATAACAACAACGTCAAATAAACAACAACAACAACAACAACAACAACAAAAACGTCAAATAAACAACAACAACAATGTCAAATAAACAACAACAACTAAAACAACGTCAAATAAACAACAACAACAACAACAACAACAACGTCAAATAAACAACGACACCAACAACGTCAACAACAACAACAACAACAATGTCAAATAAACAACAACAACAACAACGTCAACGACAACAACAATGTCAAATAAACAACAACACCGTCAAATAAACAACAACATCTAAAACAACGTTAAATAAACAACAACAACAAAAACTACGTCAAATAAACAACAACATCTAAAACAACGTGAAATAAACAACAACAACAACAACAACGTCAAAAAAACAACAACACCAACAACGTCAACAACAACAACAACAACAACAACAATGTCAAATAAACAACAACAACAACAACGTCAAATAAACAACAACAATAACAACAACGTCAAATAAGCAACAACAACAACAACAAATACAACAACAACAACAACGTCAAATAACAAAAACAACGTCAAATAAACAACAATAACAATGTCAAATAAACAACAACAACAACAGCAACAACGTCAAATAAACAATAACAACAACAACAACGTCAAATAATTAACAACAACAACAACGTCAAATAAACAACAACAACACCAACGTCAAATAAACAACAACAACATCAAATAAACAACAACAACAACAACAACAACAACAACGTCAATTAAACAACAACAATAACAACAACAACAACGTCAAATAAACAACAACAACAACGTCAAATAAACAACAACAACAACGTCAAATAAATAACAACAACAACAACATCAACAACAACAAAAACGTCAAATAAACAACAACAACAACAACAACAACGTCAACAACAACAACTATGTCAAATAAACAACAACAACAACAACAACAACGTCAAATAAACAACAACACCAACAACGTCAACAACAACAACAACAATGTCAAATAAACAACAACAACAACAACAACAACAACGTCAACAACAACAACAATGTCAAATAAACAACAACACCGTCAAATAAACAAAAACATCTAAAACAACGTTAAATAAACAACAACAACAACAACGTCAAATAAACAGCAACATCTAAAACAACGTCAAATAAACAACAACAACAACAACGTCAAAAAAACAACAACAACAACAACGTCAACAACAACAACAATGTCAAATAAACTACAACAACAACAACGTCAACAACAACAATGTCAAATAAACTACAACAACAACAACATTAAATAAACAACAACAAAAACAACGTCAAATAAACAACAACAACAATGTCAACAACAACAATGTCAAATAAACAACAACAACAACGCCAAATAAACAACAACAACAAAAACAACGTCAAATAAACAACAACAACAACAATGTCAACAACAACAACGTCAAATAAACAACAACAACAACGTCAAATAAACAACAACAACAACAACAATGTTAAATAAACAACAACAACTAAAACAACGTCAAATAAATAACAACAACAACAACGTCAAATAAACAACAACATCAACAACATCAACAACAACAAAAACGTCAAATAATCAACAACAACAACAACAACAATGTCAATAACAACAACTACGTCAAATAAAGAACAACAACAACGTCAAATAAACAACAACAACAACAACAATGTCAAATAAACAACAACAACAACGTCAACAACAACAACAATGTCAAATAAACAACAACAACAACATCAAATAAACAACAATAATAACAACGTCAAATAAACAACAACAACAACAACAACAACGTCAAATAAACAACAACAACAACATCAACAACAACAAAAATGTCAAATAAACAACAACAACAACGTCAAATAACAAAAACAACGTCAAATAAACAACAATAACAACGTCAAATAAACAACAACAACAACAACAACAACGTCAAATAAACAATAACAACAACAACAACGTCAAATAAATAACAACAACAACAACGTCAAATAAACAACAACAACACCAACGTCAAATAAACAACAACAACATCAAATAAACAACAACAACAACAACAACGTCAAATAAACAACAACAATAACAACAACAAAATCGTCAAACAAACAACAACAACAACGTCAAATAAAAAACAACAACAACGTCAAATAAATAACAACAACAACAACATCAACAACAACAAAAACGTCCAATAAACAACAACAACAACAACGTCAACAACAACAACTATCTCAAATAAACAACAACAACAACAACAACAACGTCATATAAACAACAACAACAACAACAACAATGTCAATAACAACAACGTCAAATAAACAACAACAACTAAAACAACGTCAAATAAACAACAACAACAATAACAACAACGTCAAATAAACAACAACACCAACAACGTCAACAACAACAACAACAATGTCAAATAAACAACAACAACAACAACAACGTCAACAACAACAACAATGTCAAATAAACAACAACACCGTCAAATAAACAACAACATCTAAAACAACGTTAAATAAACAACAACAACAACAACAACAACAACGTCAAATAAACAACAACATCTAAAACAACGTCAAATAAACAACAACAACAACAACAACAACGTCAAAAAAACAACAGCACCAACAACGTTAATAACAAAAACAACAACAACAATGTCAAATAAACAACAACAACAACAACAACGTCAACAACAACAACAATGTCAAATAAACTACAACAACAACATAATTAAATAAACAACAACAACAACAACAACAACGTCAAATAAACAACATCAATAACAACAACAACGTCAAATAAACAACAACAACAACAACAACGTCAAATAAACAACAACAACAACTTCAAATAAAGAACAACAACAACAACATCAACAACAACAAAAACGTAAAATAAACAACAACAACAACAACAACGTCAACAACAAAAACTACGTCAAATAAACAACAACAACAACAATGTCAACAACAACAATGTCAAATAAACAACAACAACAACGCCAAATAAACAACAACAACAAAAACAACGTCAAATAAACAACAACAACAATGTCAATAACAACAACGTCAAATAAACAACAACAACAACGTCAAATAAACAACAACAACAACAATGTTAAATAAACAACAACAACTAAAACAACGTCAAATAAATAACAACAACAACAACAACGTCAAATAAACAACAACACCAACAACGTCAACAACAACAACAACAACAATGTCAAAAAATCAACAACAACAACAACGTCAACAACAACAACAATGTCAAATAAACAACAACACCGTCAAATAAACAACAACAACAACAACAACAACAATGTCAACAACAACAACAACGTCAAATAAACAACAACTACAACGTCAAATAAACAACAACATCAACAACGTCAAAAAAACAACAACACCAACAACGTCAACAACAACAACAACAACAACAATGTCAAATAAACAACAACAACAACGTCAACAACAACAACAACAATGTCAAATAAACAACAACAACAACAACAACATTAAATAAACAACAACAACAACAACAACAACAACGTCAAATAAACAACATTAATAACAACAACAACGTCAAATAAACAACAACAACAACAACGTCAAATGAACAACAACAACAAAAACAACGTCAAATAAACAACAACAACAACAATGTCAACAACAACAACGTCAAATAAACAACAACAACAACGTCAAATAAACAACAACAACAACAATGTTAAATAAACAACAACAACTAAAACCACGTCAAATAAATAACAACAACAACGTCAAATAAACAACAACATCAACAACAACAAAAACGTCAAAAAATCAACAACAACAACAACAACAATGTCAATAACAACAACTACGTCAAATAAAGAACAACAACAACGTCAAATAAACAACAACAACAACAACAATGTCAAATAAACAACAACAACAACGTCAACAACAACAACAATGTCAAATAAACAACAACAACAACATCAAATAAACAACAACAATAACAACGTCAAATAAACAACAACAACAACAACAACGTCAAATAAACAACAACAACAACATCAACAACAACAAAAATGTCAAATAAACAACAACAACAACGTCAAATAACAAAAACAACGTCAAATAAACAACAATAACAACGTCAAATAAACAACAACAACAACAACAGCAACAACGTCAAATAAACAATAACAACAACAACAACGTCAAATAAATAACAACAACAACAACGTCAAATAAACAACAACAACACCAACGTCAAATAAACAACAAAAACATCAAATAAACAACAACAACAACAACAACAACAACGTCAAATAAACAACAACAATAACAACAACAAAATCGTCAAACAAACAACAACAACAACGTCAAATAAAAAACAACAACAACGTCAAATAAATAACAACAACAACAACATCAACAACAACAAAAACGTCAAATAAACAACAACAACAACAACAACAACGTCAACAACAACAACTATGTCAAATAAACAACAACAACAACAACAACGTCATATAAACAACAACAACAACAACAATGTCAATAACAACAACGTCAAATAAACAACAACAACTAAAACAACGTCAAATAAACAACAACAACAATAACAACAACGTCAAATAAACAACAACACCAACAACGTCAACAACAACAACAACAATGTCAAATAAACAACAACAACAACAACGTCAACAACAACAACAATGTCAAATAAACAACAACACCGTCAAATAAACAACAACATCTAAAACAACGTTAAATAAACAACAACAACAACAACAACAACGTCAAATAAACAACAACATCTAAAACAACGTCAAATAAACAACAACAACAACAACAACAACAACAACGTCAAAAAAACAACAACACCAACAACGTTAATAACAACAACAACAACAACAATGTCAAATAAACAACAACAACAACAACAACAACGTCAACAACAACAACAATGTCAAATAAACTACAACAACAACAACATTAAATAAACAACAACAACAACAACAACGTCAAATAAACAACATCAATAACAACAACAACGTCAAATAAACAACAACAACAACAACAACAACGTCAAATAAACAACAACAACAACTTCAAATAAAGAACAACAACAACAACATCAACAACAACAAAAACGTAAAATAAACAACAACAACAACAACAACGTCAACAACAAAAACTACGTCAAATAAACAACAACAACAACAATGTCAACAACAACAATGTCAAATAAACAACAACAACAACGCCAAATAAACAACAACAACAAAAACAACGTCAAATAAACAACAACAACAATGTCAACAACAACAACGTCAAATAAACAACAACAACAACGTCAAATAAACAACAACAACAACAATGTTAAATAAACAACAACAACTAAAACAACGTCAAATAAATAACAACAACAACAACAACAACGTCAAATAAACAACAACACCAACAACGTCAACAACAACAACAACAACAACAATGTCAAAAAATCAACAACAACAACAACGTCAACAACAACAACAATGTCAAATAAACAACAACACCGTCAAATAAACAACAACAACAACAACAACAATGTCAACAACAACAACAACGTCAAATAAACAACAACTACAACGTCAAATAAACAACAACATCAACAACGTCAAAAAAACAACAACACCAACAACGTCAACAACAACAACAACAACAACAATGTCAAATAAACAACAACAACAACGTCAACAACAACAACAATGTCAAATAAACAACAACAACAACAACAACATTAAATAAACAACAACAACAACAACAACAACGTCAAATAAACAACATTAATAACAACAACAACGTCAAATAAACAACAACAACAACAACAACGTCAAATGAACAACAACAACAAAAACAACGTCAAATAAACAACAACAACAACAATGTCAACAACAACAACGTCAAATAAACAACAACAACAACGTCAAATAAACAACAACAACAACAATGTTAAATAAACAACAACAACTAAAACCACGTCAAATAAATAACAACAACAACAACGTCAAATAAACAACAACATCAACAACAACAAAAACGTCAAATAATCAACAACAACAACAACAACAATGTCAATAACAACAACTACGTCAAATAAAGAACAACAACAACGTCAAATAAACAACAACAACAACAATGTCAAATAAACAACAACAACAACGTCAACAACAACAACAATGTCAAATAAACAACAACAACAACAACATCAAATAAACAACAACAATAACAACGTCAAATAAACAACAACAACAACAACAACGTCAAATAAACAACAACAACAACATCAACAACAACAAAAATGTCAAATAAACAACAACAACAACGTCAAATAACAAAAACAACGTCAAATAAACAACAACAACAACATCAACAACAACAAAAACGTAAAATAAACAACAACAACAACAACAACGTCAACAACAAAAACTACGTCAAATAAACAACAACAACAATGTCAACAACAACAATGTCAAATAAACAACAACAACAACAACGCCAAATAAACAACAACAACAAAAACAACGTCAAATAAACAACAACAACAATGTCAACAACAACAACGTCAAATAAACAACAACAACAACAACATCAAATAAACAACAACAACAACAATGTTAAATAAACAACAACAACTAAAACAACGTCAAATAAATAACAACAACAACAACGTCAAATAAAAAACAACATCAACAACATCAACAACAACAAAAACGTCAAATAAACAACAACAACAACAATGTCAATAACAACAACTACGTCAAATAAAGAACAACAACAACGTCAAATAAACAACAACAACAACAACAACAACAATGTCAAATAAACAACAACAACAACGTCAACAACAACAACAATGTCAAATAAACAACAACAACAACATCAAATAAACAACAACAACAACAACGTCAAATAAACAACAACAACAACAACGTCAAATAAACAACAACAACAACATCAACAACAACAAAAACGTCAAATAAACAATAACAACAACAACAACGTCAACAACAACAACTACGTCAAATAAATAACAACAACAACAATGTCAAATAAACAACAACAACGCCAAATAAACAACAACAACTAAAACAACATCAAATAAACAACAACAACAACAACAACAACGTCAAATAAACAACAACACCAACAACAACAACAACAATGTGAAATAAACAACAACAACAACAACAACGTCAACAACAACAACAACAATGTCAAATAAACAACAACAACGTCAAATAAACAACAACAACAACAACGTCAAATAAACAACAACAACAACGTCAAATAAACAACAACAACAACGTCAAATAAACATCAGCAACAACAATACCAACGTCAAATAAACAACAACAACAACAACGTCAACAACAACACGTCAAATAAACAACAACAACAACATCAAATAAACAACAACAACAACAACAACGTCAAATAAGCAACAACAATAACAACAACGTCAAATAAGCAACAACAATAACAACAACGTCAAATAAGCAACAACAACAACAACAAATACAACAACAACAACAACAACAACGTCAAATAACAAAAACAACGTCAAATAAACAACAATAACAACGTCAAATAAACAACAACAACAACAACAGCAACAACGTCAAATAAACAATAACAACAACAACAACGTCAAATAAATAACAACAACAACAACTTCAAATAAACAACACCAACACCAACGTCAAATAAACAACAACAACATCAAATAAACAACAACAACAACAACAACGTCAAATAAACAACAACAATAACAACAACAACGTCAAATAAACAACAACGTCAAATAAACAATAACAACAACGTCAAATAAACAACAACAACAACAACAACAACAAAAACGTCAAATAAACAACAACAACAATGTCAAATAAACAACAACAACTAAAACAACGTCAAATAAACAACAACAACAACAACAACAACAACGTCAAATAAACAACGACACCAACAACGTCAACAACAACAACAACAACAATGTCAAATAAACAACAACAACAACAACGTCAACGACAACAACAATGTCAAATAAACAACAACACCGTCAAATAAACAACAACATCTAAAACAACGTTAAATAAACAACAACAACAAAAACTACGTCAAATAAACAACAACATCTAAAACAACGTGAAATAAACAACAACAACAACAACAACGTCAAAAAAACAACAACACCAACAACGTCAACAACAACAACAACAACAACAACAATGTCAAATAAACAACAACAACAACAACGTCAAATAAACAACAACAATAACAACAACGTCAAATAAGCAACAACAACAACAACAAATACAACAACAACAACAACGTCAAATAACAAAAACAACGTCAAATAAACAACAATAACAATGTCAAATAAACAACAACAACAACAGCAACAACGTCAAATAAACAATAACAACAACAACAACGTCAAATAATTAACAACAACAACAACGTCAAATAAACAACAACAACACCAACGTCAAATAAACAACAACAACATCAAATAAACAACAACAACAACAACAACAACAACGTCAATTAAACAACAACAATAACAACAACAACAACGTCAAATAAACAACAACAACAACGTCAAATAAACAACAACAACAACGTCAAATAAATAACAACAACAACAACATCAACAACAACAAAAACGTCAAATAAACAACAACAACAACAACAACAACGTCAACAACAACAACTATGTCAAATAAACAACAACAACAACAACAACAACGTCAAATAAACAACAACACCAACAACGTCAACAACAACAACAACAATGTCAAATAAACAACAACAACAACAACAACAACAACGTCAACAACAACAACAATGTCAAATAAACAACAACACCGTCAAATAAACAAAAACATCTAAAACAACGTTAAATAAACAACAACAACAACAACGTCAAATAAACAGCAACATCTAAAACAACGTCAAATAAACAACAACAACAACAACGTCAAAAAAACAACAACAACAACAACGTCAACAACAACAACAATGTCAAATAAACTACAACAACAACAACGTCAACAACAACAATGTCAAATAAACTACAACAACAACAACATTAAATAAACAACAACAAAAACAACGTCAAATAAACAACAACAACAATGTCAACAACAACAATGTCAAATAAACAAGAACAACAACGCCAAATAAACAACAACAACAAAAACAACGTCAAATAAACATCAACAACAACAATGTCAACAACAACAACGTCAAATAAACAACAACAACAACGTCAAATAAACAACAACAACAACAACAATGTTAAATAAACAACAACAACTAAAACAACGTCAAATAAATAACAACAACAACAACGTCAAATAAACAACAACATCAACAACATCAACAACAACAAAAACGTCAAATAATCAACAACAACAACAACAACAATGTCAATAACAACAACTACGTCAAATAAAGAACAACAACAACGTCAAATAAACAACAACAACAACAACAATGTCAAATAAACAACAACAACAACGTCAACAACAACAACAATGTCAAATAAACAACAACAACAACATCAAATAAACAACAATAATAACAACGTCAAATAAACAACAACAACAACAACAACGTCAAATAAACAACAACAACAACATCAACAACAACAAAAATGTCAAATAAACAACAACAACAACGTCAAATAACAAAAACAACGTCAAATAAACAACAATAACAACGTCAAATAAACAACAACAACAACAACAACAACGTCAAATAAACAATAACAACAACAACAACGTCAAATAAATAACAACAACAACAACGTCAAATAAACAACAACAACACCAACGTCAAATAAACAACAACAACATCAAATAAACAACAACAACAACAACAACGTCAAATAAACAACAACAATAACAACAACAAAATCGTCAAACAAACAACAACAACAACGTCAAATAAAAAACAACAACAACGTCAAATAAATAACAACAACAACAACATCAACAACAACAAAAACGTCCAATAAACAACAACAACAACAACGTCAACAACAACAACTATCTCAAATAAACAACAACAACAACAACAACAACGTCATATAAACAACAACAACAACAACAACAATGTCAATAACAACAACGTCAAATAAACAACAACAACTAAAACAACGTCAAATAAACAACAACAACAATAACAACAACGTCAAATAAACAACAACACCAACAACGTCAACAACAACAACAACAATGTCAAATAAACAACAACAACAACAACAACGTCAACAACAACAACAATGTCAAATAAACAACAACACCGTCAAATAAACAACAACATCTAAAACAACGTTAAATAAACAACAACAACAACAACAACAACAACGTCAAATAAACAACAACATCTAAAACAACGTCAAATAAACAACAACAACAACAACAACAACGTCAAAAAAACAACAGCACCAACAACGTTAATAACAAAAACAACAACAACAATGTCAAATAAACAACAACAACAACAACAACGTCAACAACAACAACAATGTCAAATAAACTACAACAACAACATAATTAAATAAACAACAACAACAACAACAACAACGTCAAATAAACAACATCAATAACAACAACAACGTCAAATAAACAACAACAACAACAACAACGTCAAATAAACAACAACAACAACTTCAAATAAAGAACAACAACAACAACATCAACAACAACAAAAACGTAAAATAAACAACAACAACAACAACAACGTCAACAACAAAAACTACGTCAAATAAACAACAACAACAACAATGTCAACAACAACAATGTCAAATAAACAACAACAACAACGCCAAATAAACAACAACAACAAAAACAACGTCAAATAAACAACAACAACAATGTCAATAACAACAACGTCAAATAAACAACAACAACAACGTCAAATAAACAACAACAACAACAATGTTAAATAAACAACAACAACTAAAACAACGTCAAATAAATAACAACAACAACAACAACGTCAAATAAACAACAACACCAACAACGTCAACAACAACAACAACAACAATGTCAAAAAATCAACAACAACAACAACGTCAACAACAACAACAATGTCAAATAAACAACAACACCGTCAAATAAACAACAACAACAACAACAACAACAATGTCAACAACAACAACAACGTCAAATAAACAACAACTACAACGTCAAATAAACAACAACATCAACAACGTCAAAAAAACAACAACACCAACAACGTCAACAACAACAACAACAACAACAATGTCAAATAAACAACAACAACAACGTCAACAACAACAACAACAATGTCAAATAAACAACAACAACAACAACAACATTAAATAAACAACAACAACAACAACAACAACGTCAAATAAACAACATTAATAACAACAACAACGTCAAATAAACAACAACAACAACAACGTCAAATGAACAACAACAACAAAAACAACGTCAAATAAACAACAACAACAACAATGTCAACAACAACAACGTCAAATAAACAACAACAACAACGTCAAATAAACAACAACAACAACAATGTTAAATAAACAACAACAACTAAAACCACGTCAAATAAATAACAACAACAACGTCAAATAAACAACAACATCAACAACAACAAAAACGTCAAAAAATCAACAACAACAACAACAACAATGTCAATAACAACAACTACGTCAAATAAAGAACAACAACAACGTCAAATAAACAACAACAACAACAACAATGTCAAATAAACAACAACAACAACGTCAACAACAACAACAATGTCAAATAAACAACAACAACAACATCAAATAAACAACAACAATAACAACGTCAAATAAACAACAACAACAACAACAACGTCAAATAAACAACAACAACAACATCAACAACAACAAAAATGTCAAATAAACAACAACAACAACGTCAAATAACAAAAACAACGTCAAATAAACAACAATAACAACGTCAAATAAACAACAACAACAACAACAGCAACAACGTCAAATAAACAATAACAACAACAACAACGTCAAATAAATAACAACAACAACAACGTCAAATAAACAACAACAACACCAACGTCAAATAAACAACAAAAACATCAAATAAACAACAACAACAACAACAACAACAACGTCAAATAAACAACAACAATAACAACAACAAAATCGTCAAACAAACAACAACAACAACGTCAAATAAAAAACAACAACAACGTCAAATAAATAACAACAACAACAACATCAACAACAACAAAAACGTCAAATAAACAACAACAACAACAACAACAACGTCAACAACAACAACTATGTCAAATAAACAACAACAACAACAACAACGTCATATAAACAACAACAACAACAACAATGTCAATAACAACAACGTCAAATAAACAACAACAACTAAAACAACGTCAAATAAACAACAACAACAATAACAACAACGTCAAATAAACAACAACACCAACAACGTCAACAACAACAACAACAATGTCAAATAAACAACAACAACAACAACGTCAACAACAACAACAATGTCAAATAAACAACAACACCGTCAAATAAACAACAACATCTAAAACAACGTTAAATAAACAACAACAACAACAACAACAACGTCAAATAAACAACAACATCTAAAACAACGTCAAATAAACAACAACAACAACAACAACAACAACAACGTCAAAAAAACAACAACACCAACAACGTTAATAACAACAACAACAACAACAATGTCAAATAAACAACAACAACAACAACAACAACGTCAACAACAACAACAATGTCAAATAAACTACAACAACAACAACATTAAATAAACAACAACAACAACAACAACGTCAAATAAACAACATCAATAACAACAACAACGTCAAATAAACAACAACAACAACAACAACAACGTCAAATAAACAACAACAACAACTTCAAATAAAGAACAACAACAACAACATCAACAACAACAAAAACGTAAAATAAACAACAACAACAACAACAACGTCAACAACAAAAACTACGTCAAATAAACAACAACAACAACAATGTCAACAACAACAATGTCAAATAAACAACAACAACAACGCCAAATAAACAACAACAACAAAAACAACGTCAAATAAACAACAACAACAATGTCAACAACAACAACGTCAAATAAACAACAACAACAACGTCAAATAAACAACAACAACAACAATGTTAAATAAACAACAACAACTAAAACAACGTCAAATAAATAACAACAACAACAACAACAACGTCAAATAAACAACAACACCAACAACGTCAACAACAACAACAACAACAACAACAATGTCAAAAAATCAACAACAACAACAACGTCAACAACAACAACAATGTCAAATAAACAACAACACCGTCAAATAAACAACAACAACAACAACAACAACAATGTCAACAACAACAACAACGTCAAATAAACAACAACTACAACGTCAAATAAACAACAACATCAACAACGTCAAAAAAACAACAACACCAACAACGTCAACAACAACAACAACAACAACAATGTCAAATAAACAACAACAACAACGTCAACAACAACAACAATGTCAAATAAACAACAACAACAACAACAACATTAAATAAACAACAACAACAACAACAACAACGTCAAATAAACAACATTAATAACAACAACAACGTCAAATAAACAACAACAACAACAACAACGTCAAATGAACAACAACAACAAAAACAACGTCAAATAAACAACAACAACAACAATGTCAACAACAACAACGTCAAATAAACAACAACAACAACGTCAAATAAACAACAACAACAACAATGTTAAATAAACAACAACAACTAAAACCACGTCAAATAAATAACAACAACAACAACGTCAAATAAACAACAACATCAACAACAACAAAAACGTCAAATAATCAACAACAACAACAACAACAATGTCAATAACAACAACTACGTCAAATAAAGAACAACAACAACGTCAAATAAACAACAACAACAACAATGTCAAATAAACAACAACAACAACGTCAACAACAACAACAATGTCAAATAAACAACAACAACAACATCAAATAAACAACAACAATAACAACGTCAAATAAACAACAACAACAACAACAACGTCAAATAAACAACAACAACAACATCAACAACAACAAAAATGTCAAATAAACAACAACAACAACGTCAAATAACAAAAACAACGTCAAATAAACAACAATAACAACGTCAAATAAACAACAACAACAACAACAACAACAACGTCAAATAAACAATAACAACAACAACAACGTCAAATAAATAACAACAACAACAACGTCAAATAAACAACAACAACACCAACGTCAAATAAACAACAAAAACATCAAATAAACAACAACAACAACAACAACAACAACGTCAAATAAACAACAACAATAACAACAACAAAATCGTCAAACAAACAACAACAACAACGTCAAATAAAAAACAATAACAACGTCAAATAAATAACAACAACAACAACATCAACAACAACAAAAACGTCAAATAAACAACAACAACAACAACAACAACGTCAACAACAACAACTATGTCAAATAAACAACAACAACAACAACAACGTCATATAAACAACAACAACAACAACAATGTCAATAACAACAACGTCAAATAAACAACAACAACTAAAACAACGTCAAATAAACAACAACAACAATAACAACAACGTCAAATAAACAACAACACCAACAACGTCAACAACAACAACAACAATGTCAAATAAACAACAACAACAACAACGTCAACAACAACAACAATGTCAAATAAACAACAACACCGTCAAATAAACAACAACATCTAAAACAACGTTAAATAAACAACAACAACAACAACAACAACGTCAAATAAACAACAACATCTAAAACAACGTCAAATAAACAACAACAACAACAACAACAACGTCAAAAAAACAACAACACCAACAACGTTAATAACAACAACAACAACAACAATGTCAAATAAACAACAACAACAACAACAACGTCAACAACAACAACAATGTCAAATAAACTACAACAACAACAACATTAAATAAACAACAACAACAACAACAACGTCAAATAAACAACATCAATAACAACAACAACGTCAAATAAACAACAACAACAACAACAACAACGTCAAATAAACAACAACAACAACTTCAAATAAAGAACAACAACAACAACATCAACAACAACAAAAACGTAAAATAAACAACAACAACAACAACAACGTCAACAACAAAAACTACGTCAAATAAACAACAACAACAACAATGTCAACAACAACAATGTCAAATAAACAACAACAACAACGCCAAATAAACAACAACAACAAAAACAACGTCAAATAAACAACAACAACAATGTCAACAACAACAACGTCAAATAAACAACAACAACAACGTCAAATAAACAACAACAACAACAATGTTAAATAAACAACAACAACTAAAACAACGTCAAATAAATAACAACAACAACAACAACAACGTCAAATAAACAACAACACCAACAACGTCAACAACAACAACAACAACAACAATGTCAAAAAATCAACAACAACAACAACGTCAACAACAACAACAATGTCAAATAAACAACAACACCGTCAAATAAACAACAACAACAACAACAATGTCAACAACAACAACAACGTCAAATAAACAACAACTACAACGTCAAATAAACAACAACATCAACAACGTCAAAAAAACAACAACACCAACAACGTCAACAACAACAACAACAACAACAACAACAACAACAACAATGTCAAATAAACAACAACAACAACGTCAACAACAACAACAATGTCAAATAAACAACAACAACAACAACAACAACATTAAATAAACAACAACAACAACAACAACAACAACGTCAAATAAACAACATTAATAACAACAACAACGTCAAATAAACAACAACAACAACAACGTCAAATGAACAACAACAACAAAAACAACGTCAAATAAACAACAACAACAACAATGTCAACAACAAAAACGTCAAATAAACAACAACAACAACGTCAAATAAACAACAACAACAACAATGTTAAATAAACAACAACAACTAAAACAACGTCAAATAAACAACAACAACAACAACGTCAAATAAACAACAACAACAACAACAACAAAAACGTCAAATAATCAACAACAACAACAACAACAATGTCAATAACAACAACTACGTCAAATAAAGAACAACAACAACGTCAAATAAACAACAATAACAACAACAATGTCAAATAAACAACAACAACGTCAACAACAACAACAATGTCAAATAAACAACAACAACAACATCAAATAAACAACAACAATAACAACGTCAAATAAACAACAACAACAACAACAACAACAACGTCAAATAAACAACAACAACAACATCAACAACAACAAAAACGTCAAATAAACAACAACAACAACAACGTCAACATCAAAAACTACGTCAAATAAATAACAACAACAACAATGTCAAATAAACAACAACAACGCCAAATAAACAACAACAACTAAAACAACGTCAAATAAACAACAACAACAACAACAATAACAACGTCAAATAAACAACAACACCAACAACAACAACAACAATGTGAAATAAACAACAACAACAACAACAACGTCAACAACAACAACAATGTCAAATAAACAACAACAACAACGTCAAATAAACAACAACAACAACAACGTCAAATAAACAACAACAACAACGTCAAATAAACAACAACAACAACGTCAAATAAATAACAACAACACTAACGTCAAATAAACAACAACAACAACAACAACAAATAAACAACAACAACGACAACAACAACGTCAAATAAACAACAACAACAACAATAACAACGTCAAATAAACAACAACAACAACGTCAACAACAACACGTCAAATAAACAACAACAACAACATCAAATAAACAACAAAAACAACAACGTCAAATAAGCAACAACAATAACAACAACGTCAAATAAGCAACAACAATAACAACAACGTCAAATAAGCAACAACAACAACAACAAATACAACAACAACAACAACAACGTCAAATAACAAAAACAACGTCAAATAAACAACAATAACAACGTCAAATAAACAACAACAACAACAACAGCAACAACGTCAAATAAACAATAACAACAACAACAACGTCAAATAAATAACAACAACAACAACGTCAAATAAACAACAACAACACCAACGTCAAATAAACAACAACAACATCAAATAAACAACAACAACAACAACAACAACAACGTCAAATAAACAACAACAATAACAACAACAAAAACGTCAAACAAACAACAACAACAACGTCAAATAAACAACAACAACAACGTCAAATAAATAACAACAACAACAACATCAACAACAACAAAAACATCAAATAAACAACAACAACAACATCAACAACAACAACTATGTCAAATAAACAACAACAACAACAACAACGTCAACAACAAAAACTACGTCAAATAAACAACAACAACAACAATGTCAACAACAACAATGTCAAATAAACAACAACAACAACGCCAAATAAACAACAACAACAACGTCAAATAAACAACAACAACAACAATGTTAAATAAACAACAACAACTAAAACAACGTCAAATAAATAACAACAACAACAACAACAACGTCAAATAAACAACAACACCAACAACGTCAACAACAACAACAACAACAACAATGTCAAAAAATCAACAACAACAACAACGTCAACAACAACAACAATGTCAAATAAACAACAACACCGTCAAATAAACAACAACAACAACAACAATGTCAACAACAACAACAACGTCAAATAAACAACAACTACAACGTCAAATAAACAACAACATCAACAACGTCAAAAAAACAACAACACCAACAACGTCAACAACAACAACAACAACAACAACAACAACAATGTCAAATAAACAACAACAACAACGTCAACAACAACAACAATGTTAAATAAACAACAACAACAACAACAACATTAAATAAACAACAACAACAACAACAACAACAACGTCAAATAAACAACATTAATAACAACAACAACGTCAAATAAACAACAACAACAACAACGTCAAATGAACAACAACAACAAAAACAACGTCAAATAAACAACAACAACAACAATGTCAACAACAAAAACGTCAAATAAACAACAACAACAACGTCAAATAAACAACAACAACAACAATGTTAAATAAACAACAACAACTAAAACAACGTCAAATAAACAACAACAACAACAACGTCAAATAAACAACAACAACAACAACAACAAAAACGTCAAATAATCAACAACAACAACAACAACAATGTCAATAACAACAACTACGTCAAATAAAGAACAACAACAACGTCAAATAAACAACAATAACAACAACAATGTCAAATAAACAACAACAACAACGTCAACAACAACAACAATGTCAAATAAACAACAACAACAACATCAAATAAACAACAACAATAACAACGTCAAATAAACAACAACAACAACAACAACAACGTCAAATAAACAACAACAACAACATCAACAACAACAAAAACGTCAAATAAACAACAACAACAACAACGTCAACATCAAAAACTACGTCAAATAAATAACAACAACAACAATGTCAAATAAACAACAACAACGCCAAATAAACAACAACAACTAAAACAACGTCAAATAAACAACAACAACAACAACAATAACAACGTCAAATAAACAACAACACCAACAACAACAACAACAATGTGAAATAAACAACAACAACAACAACAACAACGTCAACAACAACAACAATGTCAAATAAACAACAACAACAACGTCAAATAAACAACAACAACAACAACAACGTCAAATAAACAACAACAACAACGTCAAATAAACAACAACAACAACGTCAAATAAATAACAACAACACTAACGTCAAATAAACAACAACAACAACAACAACAAATAAACAACAACAACGACAACAACAACGTCAAATAAACAACAGCAACAACAATAACAACGTCAAATAAACAACAACAACACGTCAAATAAACAACAACAACAACATCAAATAAACAACAAAAACAACAACGTCAAATAAGCAACAACAATAACAACAACGTCAAATAAGCAACAACAATAACAACAACGTCAAATAAGCAACAACAACAACAACAAATACAACAACAACAACAACAACAACGTCAAATAACAAAAACAACGTCAAATAAACAACAATAACAACGTCAAATAAACAACAACAACAACAACAACAGCAACAACGTCAAATAAACAATAACAACAACAACAACGTCAAATAAATAACAACAACAACAACGTCAAATAAACAACAACAACACCAACGTCAAATAAACAACAACAACATCAAATAAACAACAACAACAACAACAACAACGTCAAATAAACAACAACAATAACAACAACAAAAACGTCAAACAAACAACAACAACAACGTCAAATAAACAACAACAACAACGTCAAATAAATAACAACAACAACAACATCAACAACAACAAAAACATCAAATAAACAACAACAACAACATCAACAACAACAACTATGTCAAATAAACAACAACAACAACAACAACGTCAACAACAAAAACTACGTCAAATAAACAACAACAACAACAATGTCAACAACAACAATGTCAAATAAACAACAACAACAACGCCAAATAAACAACAACAACAACGTCAAATAAACAACAACAACAACAATGTTAAATAAACAACAACAACTAAAACAACGTCAAATAAATAACAACAACAACAACAACAACGTCAAATAAACAACAACACCAACAACGTCAACAACAACAACAACAACAACAATGTCAAAAAATCAACAACAACAACAACGTCAACAACAACAACAATGTCAAATAAACAACAACACCGTCAAATAAACAACAACAACAACAACAATGTCAACAACAACAACAACGTCAAATAAACAACAACTACAACGTCAAATAAACAACAACATCAACAACGTCAAAAAAACAACAACACCAACAACGTCAACAACAACAACAACAACAACAACAACAACAATGTCAAATAAACAACAACAACAACGTCAACAACAACAACAATGTTAAATAAACAACAACAACAACAACAACATTAAATAAACAACAACAACAACAACAACAACAACGTCAAATAAACAACATTAATAACAACAACAACGTCAAATAAACAACAACAACAACAACGTCAAATGAACAACAACAACAAAAACAACGTCAAATAAACAACAACAACAACAATGTCAACAACAAAAACGTCAAATAAACAACAACAACAACGTCAAATAAACAACAACAACAACAATGTTAAATAAACAACAACAACTAAAACAACGTCAAATAAACAACAACAACAACAACGTCAAATAAACAACAACAACAACAACAACAAAAACGTCAAATAATCAACAACAACAACAACAACAATGTCAATAACAACAACTACGTCAAATAAAGAACAACAACAACGTCAAATAAACAACAATAACAACAACAATGTCAAATAAACAACAACAACAACGTCAACAACAACAACAATGTCAAATAAACAACAACAACAACATCAAATAAACAACAACAATAACAACGTCAAATAAACAACAACAACAACAACAACAACGTCAAATAAACAACAACAACAACATCAACAACAACAAAAACGTCAAATAAACAACAACAACAACAACGTCAACATCAAAAACTACGTCAAATAAATAACAACAACAACAATGTCAAATAAACAACAACAACGCCAAATAAACAACAACAACTAAAACAACGTCAAATAAACAACAACAACAACAACAATAACAACGTCAAATAAACAACAACACCAACAACAACAACAACAATGTGAAATAAACAACAACAACAACAACAACAACGTCAACAACAACAACAATGTCAAATAAACAACAACAACAACGTCAAATAAACAACAACAACAACAACGTCAAATAAACAACAACAACAACGTCAAATAAACAACAACAACAACGTCAAATAAATAACAACAACACTAACGTCAAATAAACAACAACAACAACAACAACAAATAAACAACAACAACGACAACAACAACGTCAAATAAACAACAGCAACAACAATAACAACGTCAAATAAACAACAACAACACGTCAAATAAACAACAACAACAACATCAAATAAACAACAAAAACAACAACGTCAAATAAGCAACAACAATAACAACAACGTCAAATAAGCAACAACAATAACAACAACGTCAAATAAGCAACAACAACAACAACAAATACAACAACAACAACAACAACAACGTCAAATAACAAAAACAACGTCAAATAAACAACAATAACAACGTCAAATAAACAACAACAACAACAACAACAGCAACAACGTCAAATAAACAATAACAACAACAACAACGTCAAATAAATAACAACAACAACAACGTCAAATAAACAACAACAACACCAACGTCAAATAAACAACAACAACATCAAATAAACAACAACAACAACAACAACAATGTCAAATAAACAACAACAATAACAACAACAAAAACGTCAAACAAACAACAACAACAACGTCAAATAAACAACAACAACAACGTCAAATAAATAACAACAACAACAACATCAACAACAACAAAAACATCAAATAAACAACAACAACAACATCAACAACAACAACTATGTCAAATAAACAACAACAACAACAACAACGTCAACAACAAAAACTACGTCAAATAAACAACAACAACAACAATGTCAACAACAACAATATCAAATAAACAACAACAACAACGCCAAATAAACAACAACAACAAAAACAACGTCAAATAAACAACAACAACAATGTCAACAACAACAACGTCAAATAAACAACAACAACAACGTCAAATAAACAACAACAACAACAATGTTAAATAAACAACAACAACTAAAACAACGTCAAATAAATAACAACAACAACAACAACAACGTCAAATAAACAACAACACCAACAACGTCAACAACAACAACAACAACAACAATGTCAAAAAATCAACAACAACAACAACGTCAACAACAACAACAATGTCAAATAAACAACAACACCGTCAAATAAACAACAACAACAACAACAATGTCAACAACAACAACAACGTCAAATAAACAACAACTACAACGTCAAATAAACAACAACATCAACAACGTCAAAAAAACAACAACACCAACAACGTCAACAACAACAACAACAACAACAACAACAATGTCAAATAAACAACAACAACAACGTCAACAACAACAACAATGTCAAATAAACAACAACAACAACAACAACATTAAATAAACAACAACAACAACAACAACAACGTCAAATAAACAACATTAATAACAACAACAACGTCAAATAAACAACAACAACAACAACGTCAAATGAACAACAACAACAAAAACAACGTCAAATAAACAACAACAACAACAATGTCAACAACAAAAACGTCAAATAAACAACAACAACAACGTCAAATAAACAACAACAACAACAATGTTAAATAAACAACAACAACTAAAACAACGTCAAATAAACAACAACAACAACAACGTCAAATAAACAACAACAACAACAACAACAACAAAAACGTCAAATAATCAACAACAACAACAACAACAATGTCAATAACAACAACTACGTCAAATAAAGAACAACAACAACGTCAAATAAACAACAATAACAACAACAATGTCAAATAAACAACAACAACAACGTCAACAACAACAACAATGTCAAATAAACAACAACAACAACATCAAATAAACAACAACAATAACAACGTCAAATAAACAACAACAACAACAACAACAACAACGTCAAATAAACAACAACAACAACATCAACAACAACAAAAACGTCAAATAAACAACAACAACAACAACGTCAACATCAAAAACTACGTCAAATAAATAACAACAACAACAATGTCAAATAAACAACAACAACGCCAAATAAACAACAACAACTAAAACAACGTCAAATAAACAACAACAACAACAACAATAACAACGTCAAATAAACAACAACACCAACAACAACAACAACAATGTGAAATAAACAACAACAACAACAACAACGTCAACAACAACAACAATGTCAAATAAACAACAACAACAACGTCAAATAAACAACAACAACAACAACGTCAAATAAACAACAACAACAACGTCAAATAAACAACAACAACAACGTCAAATAAATAACAACAACACTAACGTCAAATAAACAACAACAACAACAACAACAAATAAACAACAACAACGTCAAATAAACAACAGCAACAACAATAACAACGTCAAATAAACAACAACAACAACGTCAACAACAACACGTCAAATAAACAACAACAACAACATCAAATAAACAACAAAAACAACAACGTCAAATAAGCAACAACAATAACAACAACGTCAAATAAGCAACAACAATAACAACAACGTCAAATAAGCAACAACAACAACAACAAATACAACAACAACAACAACAACAACGTCAAATAACAAAAACAACGTCAAATAAACAACAATAACAACGTCAAATAAACAACAACAACAACAACAGGAACAACGTCAAATAAACAATAACAACAACAACAACGTCAAATAAATAACAACAACAACAACGTCAAATAAACAACAACAACACCAACGTCAAATAAACAACAACAACATCAAATAAACAACAACAACAACAACAACGTCAAATAAACAACAACAATAACAACAACAAAAACGTCAAACAAACAACAACAACAACGTCAAATAAACAACAACAACAACGTCAAATAAATAACAACAACAACAACATCAACAACAACAAAAACGTCCAATAAACAACAACAACAACAACGTCAACAACAACAACTATGTCAAATAAACAACAACAACAACAACAACGTCATATAAACAACAACAACAACAACAATGTCAATAACAACAACGTCAAATAAACAACAACAACTAAAACAACGTCAAATAAACAACAACAACAACAATAACAACAACGTCAAATAAACAACAACACCAACAACGTCAACAACAACAACAACAATGTCAAATAAACAACAACAACAACAACGTCAACAACAACAACAATGTCAAATAAACAACAACACCGTCAAATAAACAACAACATCTAAAACAACGTTAAATAAACAACAACAACAACAACAACAACAACGTCAAATAAACAACAACATCTAAAACAACGTCAAATAAACAACAACAACAACAACAACGTCAAAAAAACAACAACACCAACAACGTTAATAACAAAAACAACAACAACAATGTCAAATAAACAACAACAACAACAACAACAACGTCAACAACAACAACAATGTCAAATAAACTACAACAACAACAACATTAAATAAACAACAACAACAACAACAACGTCAAATAAACAACATCAATAACAACAACAACGTCAAATAAACAACAACAACAACAACAACGTCAAATACACAACAACAACAACTTCAAATAAAGAACAACAACAACAACATCAACAACAACAAAAACGTAAAATAAACAACAACAACAACAACAACGTCAACAACAAAAACTACGTCAAATAAACAACAACAACAACAATGTCAACAACAACAATGTCAAATAAACAACAACAACAACGCCAAATAAACAACAACAACAAAAACAACGTCAAATAAACAACAACAACAATGTCAATAACAACAACGTCAAATAAACAACAACAACAACGTCAAATAAACAACAACAACAACAATGTTAAATAAACAACAACAACTAAAACAACGTCAAATAAATAACAACAACAACAACAACAACGTCAAATAAACAACAACACCAACAACGTCAACAACAACAACAACAACAATGTCAAAAAATCAACAATAACAACAACGTCAACAACAACAACAATGTCAAATAAACAACAACACCGTCAAATAAACAACAACAACAACAACAACAATGTCAACAACAACAACAACGTCAAATAAACAACAACTACAACGTCAAATAAACAACAACATCAACAACGTCAAAAAAACAACAACACCAACAACGTCAACAACAACAACAACAACAACAACAATGTCAAATAAACAACAACAACAACGTCAACAACAACAACAATGTCAAATAAACAACAACAACAACAACAACATTAAATAAACAACAACAACAACAACAACAACGTCAAATAAATAACATTAATAACAACAACAACGTCAAATAAACAACAACAACAACGTCAAATGAACAACAACAACAAAAACAACGTCAAATAAACAACAACAACAACAATGTCAACAACAACAACGTCAAATAAACAACAACAACAACGTCAAATAAACAACAACAACAACAATGTTAAATAAACAACAACAACTAAAACAACGTCAAATAAATAACAACAACAACAACGTCAAAAAAACAACAACATCAACAACAACAAAAACGTCAAATAATCAACAACAACAACAACAACAATGTCAATAACAACAACTACGTCAAATAAAGAACAACAACAACGTCAAATAAACAACAACAACAACAACAACAATGTCAAATAAACAACAACAACAACGTCAACAACAACAACAATGTCAAATAAACAACAACAACAACATCAAATAAACAACAACAATAACAACGTCAAATAAACAACAACAACAACAACAACGTCAAATAAACAACAACAACAACATCAACAACAACAAAAATGTCAAATAAACAACAACAACAACGTCAAATAACAAAAACAACGTCAAATAAACAACAATAACAACGTCAAATAAACAACAACAACAACAACAACAACAACGTCAAATAAACAATAACAACAACAACAACGTCAAATAAATAACAACAACAACAACGTCAAATAAACAACAACAACACCAACGTCAAATAAACAACAACAACATCAAATAAACAACAACAACAACAACAACAACAACGTCAAATAAACAACAACAATAACAACAACAAAATCGTCAAACAAACAACAACAACAACGTCAAATAAAAAACAACAACAACGTCAAATAAATAACAACAACAACAACATCAACAACAACAAAAACGTCAAATAAACAACAACAACAACAACAACAACGTCAACAACAACAACTATGTCAAATAAACAACAACAACAACAACGTCATATAAACAACAACAACAACAACAATGTCAATAACAACAACGTCAAATAAACAACAACAACTAAAACAACGTCAAATAAACAACAACAACAATAACAACAACGTCAAATAAACAACAACACCAACAACGTCAACAACAACAACAACAATGTCAAATAAACAACAACTAAAACAACGTCAAATAAACAACAACAACAATAACAACAACGTCAAATAAACAACAACACCAACAACGTCAACAACAACAACAACAATGTCAAATAAACAACAACAACAACAACGTCAACAACAACAACAATGTCAAATAAACAACAACACCGTCAAATAAACAACAACATCTAAAACAACGTTAAATAAACAACAACAACAACAACAACAACAACAACGTCAAATAAACAACAACATCTAAAACAACGTCAAATAAACAACAACAACAACAACAACAACGTCAAAAAAACAACAACACCAACAACGTTAATAACAACAACAACAACAACAATGTCAAATAAACAACAACAACAACAACAACGTCAACAACAACAACAATGTCAAATAAACTACAACAACAACAACATTAAATAAACAACAACAACAACAACAACGTCAAATAAACAACATCAATAACAACAACAACGTCAAATAAACAACAACAACAACAACAACGTCAAATAAACAACAACAACAACTTCAAATAAAGAACAACAACAACAACATCAACAACAACAAAAACGTAAAATAAACAACAACAACAACAACAACAACAACGTCAACAACAAAAACTACGTCAAATAAACAACAACAACAACAATGTCAACAACAACAATGTCAAATAAACAACAACAACAACGCCAAATAAACAACAACAACAAAAACAACGTCAAATAAACAACAACAACAATGTCAACAACAACAACGTCAAATAAACAACAACAACAACGTCAAATAAACAACAACAACAACAATGTTAAATAAACAACAACAACTAAAACAACGTCAAATAAATAACAACAACAACAACAACAACGTCAAATAAACAACAACACCAACAACGTCAACAACAACAACAACAACAACAATGTCAAAAAATCAACAACAACAACAACGTCAACAACAACAACAATGTCAAATAAACAACAACACCGTCAAATAAACAACAACAACAACAATGTCAACAACAACAACAACGTCAAATAAACAACAACTACAACGTCAAATAAACAACAACATCAACAACGTCAAAAAAACAACAACACCAACAACGTCAACAACAACAACAACAACAACAACAACAATGTCAAATAAACAACAACAACAACGTCAACAACAACAACAATGTCAAATAAACAACAACAACAACAACAACATTAAATAAACAACAACAACAACAACAACAACGTCAAATAAACAACATTAATAACAACAACAACGTCAAATAAACAACAACAACAACAACGTCAAATGAACAACAACAACAAAAACAACGTCAAATAAACAACAACAACAACAATGTCAACAACAAAAACGTCAAATAAACAACAACAACAACGTCAAATAAACAACAACAACAACAATGTTAAATAAACAACAACAACTAAAACAACGTCAAATAAACAACAACAACAACAACGTCAAATAAACAACAACAACAACAACAACAAAAACGTCAAATAATCAACAACAACAACAACAACAATGTCAATAACAACAACTACGTCAAATAAAGAACAACAACAACGTCAAATAAACAACAATAACAACAACAATGTCAAATAAACAACAACAACAACGTCAACAACAACAACAATGTCAAATAAACAACAACAACAACATCAAATAAACAACAACAATAACAACGTCAAATAAACAACAACAACAACAACAACAACAACAACGTCAAATAAACAACAACAACAACATCAACAACAACAAAAACGTCAAATAAACAACAACAACAACAACGTCAACATCAAAAACTACGTCAAATAAATAACAACAACAACAATGTCAAATAAACAACAACAACGCCAAATAAACAACAACAACTAAAACAACGTCAAATAAACAACAACAACAACAACAACAATAACAACGTCAAATAAACAACAACACCAACAACAACAACAACAACGTGAAATAAACAACAACAACAACAACAACGTCAACAACAACAACAATGTCAAATAAACAACAACAACAACGTCAAATAAACAACAACAACAACAACGTCAAATAAACAACAACAACAACGTCAAATAAACAACAACAACAACGTCAAATAAATAACAACAACACTAACGTCAAATAAACAACAACAACAACAACAACAAATAAACAACAACAACGACAACAACAACGTCAAATAAACAACAGCAACAACAATAACAACGTCAAATAAACAACAACAACAACGTCAACAACAACGCGTCAAATAAACAACAACAACAACATCAAATAAACAACAAAAACAACAACGTCAAATAAGCAACAACAATAACAACAACGTCAAATAAGCAACAACAATAACAACAACGTCAAATAAGCAACAACAACAACAACAAATACAACAACAACAACAACAACAACGTCAAATAACAAAAACAACGTCAAATAAACAACAATAACAACGTCAAATAAACAACAACAACAACAACAGCAACAACGTCAAATAAACAATAACAACAACAACAACGTCAAATAAATAACAACAACAACAACGTCAAATAAACAACAACAACACCAACGTCAAATAAACAACAACAACATCAAATAAACAACAACAACAACAACAACAACGTCAAATAAACAACAACAATAACAACAACAAAAACGTCAAACAAACAACAACAACAACGTCAAATAAACAACAACAACAACGTCAAATAAATAACAACAACAACAACATCAACAACAACAAAAACATCAAATAAACAACAACAACAACAACAACGTCAACAACAACAACTATGTCAATTAAACAACAACAACAACAACGTCATATAAACAACAACAACAACAATGTCAATAACAACAACGTCAAATAAGCAACAACAACTAAAACAACGTCAAATAAACAACAACAACAATAACAACAACGTCAAATAAACAACAACACCAACAACGTCAACAACAACAACAACAATGTCAAATAAACAACAACAACAACAACGTCAACAACAACAACAATGTCAAATAAACAACAACACCGTCAAATAAACAACAACATCTAAAACAACGTTAAATAAACAACAACAACAACAACAACAACAACGTCAAATAAACAACAACATCTAAAACAACGTCAAATAAACAACAACAACAACAACAACAACGTCAAAAAAACAACAACACCAACAACGTTAATAACAACAACAACAACAACAACAATGTCAAATAAACAACAACAACAACAACGTCAACAACAACAACAATGTCAAATAAACTACAACAACAACAACATTAAATAAACAACAACAACAACAACAACGTCAAATAAACAACATCAATAACAACAACAACGTCAAATAAACAACAACAACAACAACAACAACGTCAACAACAAAAACTACGTCAAATAAACAACAACAACAACAATGTCAACAACAACAATGTCAAATAAACAACAACAACAACGCCAAATAAACAACAACAACAAAAACAACGTCAAATAAACAACAACAACAATGTCAACAACAACAACGTCAAATAAACAACAACAACAACGTCAAATAAACAACAACAACAACAATGTTAAATAAACAACAACAACTAAAACAACGTCAAATAAATAACAACAACAACAACAACGTCAAATAAACAACAACACCAACAACGTCAACAACAACAACAACAACAATGTCAAAAATTCAACAACAACAACAACGTCAACAACAACAACAATGTCAAATAAACAACAACACCGTCAAATAAACAACAACAACAACAACAATGTCAACAACAACAACAACAACGTCAAATAAACAACAACTACAACGTCAAATAAACAACAACATCAACAACGTCAAAAAAACAACAACACAAACAACGTCAACAACAACAACAACAACAACAATGTCAAATAAACAACAACAACAACGTCAACAACAACAACAATGTCAAATAAACAACAACAACAACAACATTAAATAAACAACAACAACAACAACAACAACGTCAAATAAACAACATTAATAACAACAACAACGTCAAATAAACAACAACAACAACAACGTCAAATGAACAACAACAACAACAACAATGTCAAATAAACAACAACAACAACAACGTCAAATAAACAACAACAACAACATCAACAACAACAAAAATGTTAAATAAACAACAACAACAACAACAATGTCAACAACAACAATGTCAAATAAACAACAACAACAACGCCAAATAAACAACAACAACAAAAACAACGTCAAATAAACAACAACAACAATAATGTCAACAACAACGTCAAAAAAACAACAACAACAATAATGTCAACAACAACGTCAAATAAACAACAACAACAACGTCAAATAAACAACAACAACAATGTCAAATAAACAACAACAACTAAAACAACTTCAAATAAACAACAACAACAACAACAACGTCAAATAAACAACAACACCAACAACGTCAACAACAACAACAACAACAATGTCAAATAAACAACAACACTAACGTCAACAACAACAACAATGTCAAATAAACAACAACAACAACAACATAAAATAAACAACAACAACAACAACAACGTCAAATAAACAACAACAATAACAACAACAACAACGTCAAATAAACTACAACAACAACAACATTAAATAAACAACAACAACAACAACGTCAAATAAACAACATCAATAACAACAACAACGTCAAATAAACAACAACAACAACAACGTCAAATGAATAACAACAACAACAACGTCAAATAAACAACAACAACAACAACAACAACGTCAACAACAACAACAATGTCAAATAAACAACAACACCGTCAAATAAACAACAACAACAACAACAACAATGTCAACAACAACAACAACGTCAAATAAACAACAACTACAACGTCAAATAAACAACAACATCAACAACGTCAAAAAAACAACAACACCAACAACGTCAACAACAACAACAACAACAACAACAACAATGTCAAATAAACAACAACAACAACGTCAACAACAACAACAATGTCAAATAAACAACAACAACAACAACATTAAATAAACAACAACAACAACAACAACAACAACGTCAAATAAACAACATTAATAACAACAACAACGTCAAATAAACAACAACAACAACAACGTCAAATGAACAACAACAACAAAAACAACGTCAAATAAACAACAACAACAACAATGTCAACAACAACAACGTCAAATAAACAACAACAACAACGTCAAATAAACAACAACAACAACAATGTTAAATAAACAACAACAACTAAAACAACGTCAAATAAATAATAACAACAACAACGTCAAATAAACAACAACATCAACAACAACAAAAACGTCAAATAATCAACAACAACAACAACAACAATGTCAATAACAACAACTACGTCAAATAAAGAACAACAACAACGTCAAATAAACAACAATAACAACAACAATGTCAAATAAACAACAACAACAACGTCAACAACAACAACAATGTCAAATAAACAACAACAACAACATCAAATAAACAACAACAATAACAACGTCAAATAAACAACAACAACAACAACAACAACAACAACAACGTCAAATAAACAACAACAACAACATCAACAACAACAAAAACGTCAAATAAACAACAACAACAACAACGTCAACAAGAAAAACTACGTCAAATAAATAACAACAACAACAATGTCAAATAAACAACAACAACGCCAAATAAACAACAACAACTAAAACAACGTCAAATAAACAACAACAACAACAACAACAACGTCAAATAAACAACAACACCAACAACAACAACAACAACAATGTGAAATAAACAACAACAACAACAACAACGTCAACAACAACAACAATGTCAAATAAACAACAACAACAACGTCAAATAAACAACAACAACAACAACGTCAAATAAACAACAACAATAACGTCAAATAAACAACAACAACAACGTCAAATAAATAACAACAACACTAACGTCAAATAAACAACAACAACAACAACAACAAATAAACAACAACAACGACAACAACAACGTCAAATAAACAACAGCAACAACAATAACAACGTCAAATAAACAACAACAACAACGTCAACAACAACACGTCAAATAAACAACAACAACAACATCAAATAAACAACAAAAACAACAACGTCAAATAAGCAACAACAATAACAACAACGTCAAATAAGCAACAACAATAACAACAACGTCAAATAAGAAACAACAACAACAACAAATACAACAACAACAACAACAACAACAACAACGTCAAATAACAAAAACAACGTCAAATAAACAACAATAACAACGTCAAATAAACAACAACAACAATAACAGCAACAACGTCAAATAAACAATAACAACAACAACAACGTCAAATAAATAACAACAACAACAACGTCAAATAAACAACAACAACACCAACGTCAAATAAACAACAACAACATCAAATAAACAACAACAACAACAACAACAACGTCAAATAAACAACAACAATAACAACAACAAAAACGTCAAACAAACAACAACAACAACGTCAAATAAACAACAACAACAACGTCAAATAAATAACAACAACAACAACATCAACAACAACAAAAACATCAAATAAACAACAACAACAACAACAACAACGTCAACAACAACAACTATGTCAAATAAACAACAACAACAACAACAACGTCATATAAACAACAACAACAACAATGTCAATAACAACAACGTCAAATAAACAACAACAACTAAAACAACGTCAAATAAACAACAACAACAATAACAACAACGTCAAATAAACAACAACACCAACAACGTCAACAACAACAACAACAATGTCAAATAAACAACAACAACAACAACGTCAACAACAACAACAATGTCAAATAAACAACAACACCGTCAAATAAACAACAACATCTAAAACAACGTTAAATAAACAACAACAACAAGAACAACAACGTCAAATAAACAACAACATCTAAAACAACGTCAAATAAACAACAACAACAACAACGTCAAAAAAACAACAACACCAACAACGTTAATAACAACAACAACAACAACAACAATGTCAAATAAACAACAACAACAACAACGTCAACAACAACAACAATGTCAAATAAACTACAACAACAACAACATTAAATAAACAACAACAACAACAACAACGTCAAATAAACAACATCAATAACAACAACAACGTCAAATAAACAACAACAACAACAACAACGTCAACAACAAAAACTACGTCAAATAAACAACAACAACAACAATGTCAAATAAACAACAACAACAACGCCAAATAAACAACAACAACAAAAACAACGTCAAATAAACAACAACAACAATGTCAACAACAACAACGTCAAATAAACAACAACAACAACGTCAAATAAACAACAACAACAACAATGTTAAATAAACAACAACAACTAAAACAACGTCAAATAAATAACAACAACAACAACAACAACGTCAAATAAACAACAACACCAACAACGTCAACAACAACAACAACAACAATGTCAAAAAATCAACAACAACAACAACGTCAACAACAACAACAATGTCAAATAAACAACAACACCGTCAAATAAACAACAACAACAACAACAATGTCAACAACAACAACAACAACAACGTCAAATAAACAACAACTACAACGTCAAATAAACAACAACATCAACAACGTCAAAAAAACAACAACACAAACAACGTCAACAACAACAACAACAACAACAACAACAATGTCAAATAAACAACAACAACAACGTCAACAACAACAACAATGTCAAATAAACAACAACAACAACAACATTAAATAAACAACAACAACAACAACAACATCAAATAAACAACATTAATAACAACAACAACGTCAAATAAACAACAACAACAACAACGTCAAATGAACAACAACAACAACAACAACAATGTCAAATAAACAACAACAACAACAACAACGTCAAATAAACAACAACAACAACATCAACAATAACAAAAATGTTAAATAAACAACAACAACAACAACAACAACGTCAACAACAAAAACTACGTCAAATAAACAACAACAACAACAATGTCAACAACAACAATGTCAAATAAACAACAACAACAACGCCAAATAAACAACAACAACAAAAACAACGTCAAATAAACAACAACAACAATAATGTCAACAACAACGTCAAATAAACAACAACAACAACGTCAAATAAACAACAACAACAATGTCAAATAAACAACAACAACTAAAACAACTTCAAATAAACAACAACAACAACAACAACGTCAAATAAACAACAACACCAACAACGTCAACAACAACAACAACAACAATGTCAAATAAACAACAACAACAACGTCAACAACAACAACAATGTCAAATAAACAACAACAACAACAACATAAAATAAACAACAACAACAACAACAACAACGTCAAATAAACAACAACAATAACAACAACAACAACGTCAAATAAACTACAACAACAACAACATTAAATAAACAACAACAACAACAACGTCAAATAAACAACATCAATAACAACAACAACGTCAAATAAACAACAACAACAACAACGTCAAATGAACAACAACAACAACAACAACGTCAAATAAACAACAACAACAACGTCAAATAAACAACAACAACAACAACAACATCAATAACAACAAAAACGTAAAATAAACAACAACAACAACAACAACAACGTCAACAACAAAAACTACGTCAAATAAATAACAACAACAATGTCAACAACAACAATGTCAAATAAACAACAACAACAACGCCAAATAAACAACAACAACAAAAACAACGTCAAATAAACAACAACAACAATGTCAACAACAACAACGTCAAATAAACAACAACAACAACGTCAAATAAACAACAACAACAACAATGTTAAATAAACAACAACAACTAAAACAACGTCAAATAAATAACAACAACAACAACGTCAAATAAACAACAACATCAACAACATCAACAACAACAAAAACGTCAAATAAACAACAACAACAACAACAACAATGTCAATAACAACAACTACGTCAAATAAAGAACAACAACAACGTCAAATAAACAACAACAACAACAACAATGTCAAATAAACAACAACAACAACGTCAACAACAACAACAATGTCAAATAAACAACAACAACAACATCAAATAAACAACAACAACAACAACGTCAAATAAACAACAACAACAACAACAACAACGTCAAATAAACAACAACAACAACATCAACAACAACAAAAACGTCAAATAAACAACAACAACAACGTCAACAACAACAACTACGTCAAATAAATAACAACAACAACAATGTCAAATAAACAACAACAACGCCAAATAAACAACAACAACTAAAACAACGTCAAATAAACAACAACAACAACAACAACAACAACTTCAAATAAACAACAACACCAACAACAACAACAACAATGTGAAATAAACAACAACAACAACGTCAACAACAACAATGTCAAATAAACAACATCAACAACAACGTCAAATAAACAACAACAACAACAACAACGTCAAATAAACAACAACAACAACGTCAAATAAACAACAACAACAACAACGTCAAATAAATAACAACAACAACAACAACGTCAAATAAACAACAACAACAACAACAACAATAAATAAACAACAACAACGACAACAACAACGTCAAATAAACAACAGCAACAACAATAACAACGTCAAATAAACAACAACAACAACAACGTCAACAACAACACGTCAAATAAACAACAACAACAACATCAAATAAACAACAACAACAACGTCAAATAAGCAACAACAATAACAACAACGTCAAATAAGCAACAACAATAACAACAACGTCAAATAAGCAACAACAACAACAACAACAACAACAACAACAACGTCAAATAACAAAAACAACGTCAAATAAACAACAATAACAACGTCAAATAAACAACAACAACAACAACAGCAACAACGTCAAATAAACAATAACATTAACAACAACGTCAAATAAATAACAACAACAACAACGTCAAATAAACAACAACAACACCAACGTCAAATAAACAACAACAACATCAAATAAACAACAACAACAACAACAACGTCAAATAAACAACAACAATAACAACAACAACAACGTCAAATAAACAATAACAACAACGTCAAATAAACAACAACAACAACGTCATATAAACAACAACAACAACAATGTCAATAACAAAAACGTCAAATAAACAACAACAACAATGTCAAATAAACAACAACAACTAAAACAATGTCAAATAAACAACAACAACAACAACAACAACAACGTCAAATAAACAACAACACCAACAACGTCAACAACAACAACAACAACAATGTCAAATAAACAACAACAACAACGTCAACAACAACAACAATGTCAAATAAACAACAACAACAACAACAACATAAAATAAACAACAACAACAACAACAACGTCAAATAAACAACAATAATAACAACAACAACAACGTCATATAAACAACAACAACAACAACGTCAAATAAACAACAACAATAACAACGTCAAATAAACAACAACAACAACAACAACGTCAACAACAACAACGTCAAATAAATAACAACAACAACAACGTCAAATAAATAACATCAACAACAACGTCAAATAAACAACAACAACACCAACGTCAAATAAACAACAACAACAACATCAAATAAACAACAATAACAACGTCAAATAAACAACAACAATAACAACAACAACAACAACGTCAAATAAACAACAACAACAACGTCAAATAGACAATAACAACAACGTCAAATAAACAACAACATCAACAACATCAACAACAACAAAAACGTCAAATAAACAACAACAACAACAACAACAACAACAATGTCAATAACAACAACTACGTCAAATAAAGAACAACAACAACGTCAAATAAACAACAACAACAACAACAACAATGTCAAATAAACAACAACAACAACAACGTCAACAACAACAACAACGCCAAATAAACAACAACAACAAAAACAACGTCAAATAAACAACAACAACAATGTCAACAACAACAACGTCAAATAAACAACAACAACAACGTCAAATAAACAACAACAACAACAATGTTAAATAAACAACAACAACTAAAACAACGTCAAATAAATAACAACAACAACAACGTCAAATAAACAACAACATCAACAACATCAACAACAACAAAAACGTCAAATAAACAACAACAACAACAACAACAATGTCAATAACAACAACTACGTCAAATAAAGAACAACAACAACGTCAAATAAACAACAACAACAACAACAATGTCAAATAAACAACAACAACAACGTCAACAACAACAACAATGTCAAATAAACAACAACAACAACATCAAATAAACAACAACAACAACAACGTCAAATAAACAACAACAACAACAACAACAACGTCAAATAAACAACAACAACAACATCAACAACAACAAAAACGTCAAATAAACAACAACAACAACGTCAACAACAACAACTACGTCAAATAAATAACAACAACAACAATGTCAAATAAACAACAACAACGCCAAATAAACAACAACAACTAAAACAACGTCAAATAAACAACAACAACAACAACAACAACAACTTCAAATAAACAACAACACCAACAACAACAACAACAATGTGAAATAAACAACAACAACAACGTCAACAACAACAATGTCAAATAAACAACATCAACAACAACGTCAAATAAACAACAACAACAACAACAACGTCAAATAAACAACAACAACAACGTCAAATAAACAACAACAACAACAACGTCAAATAAATAACAACAACAACAACAACGTCAAATAAACAACAACAACAACAACAACAATAAATAAACAACAACAACGACAACAACAACGTCAAATAAACAACAGCAACAACAATAACAACGTCAAATAAACAACAACAACAACAACGTCAACAACAACACGTCAAATAAACAACAACAACAACATCAAATAAACAACAACAACAACGTCAAATAAGCAACAACAATAACAACAACGTCAAATAAGCAACAACAATAACAACAACGTCAAATAAGCAACAACAACAACAACAACAACAACAACAACAACGTCAAATAACAAAAACAACGTCAAATAAACAACAATAACAACGTCAAATAAACAACAACAACAACAACAGCAACAACGTCAAATAAACAATAACATTAACAACAACGTCAAATAAATAACAACAACAACAACGTCAAATAAACAACAACAACACCAACGTCAAATAAACAACAACAACATCAAATAAACAACAACAACAACAACAACGTCAAATAAACAACAACAATAACAACAACAACAACGTCAAATAAACAATAACAACAACGTCAAATAAACAACAACAACAACGTCATATAAACAACAACAACAACAATGTCAATAACAAAAACGTCAAATAAACAACAACAACAATGTCAAATAAACAACAACAACTAAAACAATGTCAAATAAACAACAACAACAACAACAACAACAACGTCAAATAAACAACAACACCAACAACGTCAACAACAACAACAACAACAATGTCAAATAAACAACAACAACAACGTCAACAACAACAACAATGTCAAATAAACAACAACAACAACAACAACATAAAATAAACAACAACAACAACAACAACGTCAAATAAACAACAATAATAACAACAACAACAACGTCATATAAACAACAACAACAACAACGTCAAATAAACAACAACAATAACAACGTCAAATAAACAACAACAACAACAACAACGTCAACAACAACAACGTCAAATAAATAACAACAACAACAACGTCAAATAAATAACATCAACAACAACGTCAAATAAACAACAACAACACCAACGTCAAATAAACAACAACAACAACATCAAATAAACAACAATAACAACGTCAAATAATCAACAACAATAACAACAACAACAACAACGTCAAATAAACAACAACAACAACGTCAAATAGACAATAACAACAACGTCAAATAAACAACAACATCAACAACATCAACAACAACAAAAACGTCAAATAAACAACAACAACAACAACAACAACAACAATGTCAATAACAACAACTACGTCAAATAAAGAACAACAACAACGTCAAATAAACAACAACAACAACAACAACAATGTCAAATAAACAACAACAACAACAACGTCAACAACAACAACAATGTCAAATAAACAACAACAACAACATCAAATAAACAACAACAACAACAACAACAACGTCAAATAAACAACAACAACAACAACAACAACAACAACAACGTCAAATAAACAACAACAACAACATCAACAACAACAAAAACGTCAAATAAACAACAACAACGTCAACAACAACAACAATGTCAAATAAATAACAACAACAACAATGTCAAATAAACAACAACAACGCCAAATAAATAACAACAACAACAACGTCAAATAAACAACAACAACACCAACGTCAAATAAACAACAACAACATCAAATAAACAACAACAACAACAACAACGTCAAATAAACAACAACAATAACAACAACAATAACAACAACAACAACGTCAAATAAACAACAACAACAACGTCAAATAAACAACAACAACAACGTCAAATAAATAACAACAACAACAACAACAACAATGTCAATAACAACAACGCCAAATAAACAACAACAACTAAAACAACGTCAAATAAACAACAACAACATCAAATAAACAACAACACCAACAACGTCAACAACAACAACAACAATGTCAAATAAACAACAACAACAACAATGTCAACAACAACAACAATGTCAAATAAACAACAACACCGTCAAATAAACAACAACATCTAAAACAACGTTAAATAAACAACAACAACAACAACAACGTCAAATAAACAACAACATCTAAAACAACGTCAAATAAACAACAACAACAACAACAATGTCAAAAAATCAACAACAACAACAACGTCAACAACAACAACAATGTCAAATAAACAACAACACCGTCAAATAAACAACAACAACAACAATGTCAACAACAACAACAACAATGTCAACAACAACAACAACAACAACGTCAAATAAACAACAACTACAACGTCAAATAAACAACAACATCAACAACGTCAAAAAAACAACAACACCAACAACGTCAACAACAACAACAACAACAACAATGTCAAATAAACAACAACAACAACGTCAACAACAACAACAATGTCAAATAAACAACAACAACAACAACATTAAATAAACAACAACAACAACAACGTCAAATAAACAACATTAATAACAACAACAACGTCAAATAAACAACAACAACAACAACGTCAAATGAACAACAACAACAACAACAATGTCAAATAAACAACAACAACAACAACAACGTCAAATAAACAACAACAACAACATCAACAACAACAAAAATGTCAAATAAACAACAACAACAACAACGTCAACAACAAAAACTACGTCAAATAAACAACAACAACAACAACAATGTCAACAACAACAATGTCAAATAAACAACAACAACAACGCCAAATAAACAACAACAACAAAAACAACATCAAATAAACAACAACAACAATAATGTCAACAACAACGTCAAATAAACGACAACAACAACGTCAAATAAACAACAACAACAATGTCAAATAAACAACAACAACTAAAACAACTTCAAATAAACAACAACAACAACAACGTCAAATAAACAACAACACCAACAACGTCAACAACAACAACAACAACAATGTCAAATAAACAACAACAACAACGTCAACAACAACAACAATGTCAAATAAACAACAACAACAACATAAAATAAACAACAACAACAACAACGTCAAATAAACAACAATAATAACAACAACAACAACGTCATATAAACAACAACAACAACAACAACGTCAAATAAACAACAACAATAACAACGTCAAATAAACAACAACAACAACAACAACGTCAACAACAACAACGTCAAATAAATAACAACAACAACAACGTCAAATAAATAACATCAACAACAACGTCAAATAAACAAAAACAACACCAACGTCAAATAAACAACAACAACAACATCAAATAAACAACAATAACAACGTCAAATAAACAACAACAATAACAACAACAACAACGTCAAATAAACAACAACAACAACGTCAAATAGACAATAACAACAACGTCAAATAAACAACAACATCAACAACATCAACAACAACAAAAACGTCAAATAAACAACAACAACAACAACAATGTCAATAACAACAACTACGTCAAATAAAGAACAACAACAACGTCAAATAAACAACAACAACAACAACAATGTCAAATAAACAACAACAACAACAACGTCAACAACAACAACAATGTCAAATAAACAACAACAACAACATCAAATAAACAACAACAACAACAACGTCAAATAAACAACAACAACAACAACAACAACAACAACGTCAAATAAACAACAACAACAACATCAACAACAACAAAAACGTCAAATAAACAACAACAACAACGTCAACAACAACAACAATGTCAAATAAATAACAACAACAACAATGTCAAATAAACAACAACAACGCCAAATAAATAACAACAACAACAACGTCAAATAAACAACAACAACACCAACGTCAAATAAACAACAACAACATCAAATAAACAACAACAACAACAACAACAATAACAACAACAATAACAACAACAACAACGTCAAATAAACAACAACAACAACGTCAAATAAACAACAACAACAACGTCAAATAAATAACAACAACAACAACAATGTCAATAACAACAACGCCAAATAAACAACAACAACTAAAACAACGTCAAATAAACAACAACAACATCAAATAAACAACAACACCAACAACGTCAACAACAACAACAACAATGTCAAATAAACAACAACAACAACAACGTCAACAACAACAACAATGTCAAATAAACAACAACACCGTCAAATAAACAACAACATCTAAAACAACGTTAAATAAACAACAACAACAACAACCACAACAACAACGTCAAATAAACAACAACATCTAAAACAACGTCAAATAAACAACAACAACAACAACAACAGCAAAAAAACAACAACACCAACAACGTCAATAACAACAATAACAACAACAACAACAATGTCAAATAAACAACAACAACAACAACGTCAACAACAACAACAATGTCAAATAAACTACAACAACAACAACATTAAATAAACAACAACAACAACAACGTCAAATAAACAACATCAATAACAACAACAACGTCAAATAAACAACAACAACAACAACGTCAAATGAACAACAACAACAACAACAACAACAACAACAACAACAACGTCAAAAAAACAACAACACCAACAACGTTAATAACAACAACAACAACAACAATGTCAAATAAACAACAACAACAACAACGTCAACAACAACAACAATGTCAAATAAACTACAACAACAACAACATTAAATAAACAACAACAACAACAACAACGTCAAATAAACAACATCAATAACAACAACAACGTCAAATAAACAACAACAACAACAACAACATCAAATAAACAACAACAACAACTTCAAATAAAGAACAACAACAACAACATCAACAACAACAAAAACGTAAAATAAACAACAACAACAACAACAACGTCAACAACAAAAACTACGTCAAATAAACAACAACAACAACAATGTCAACAACAACAATGTCAAATAAACAACAACAACAACGCCAAATAAACAACAACAACAAAAACAACGTCAAATAAACAACAACAACAATGTCAACAACAACAACGTCAAATAAACAACAACAACAACGTCAAATAAACAACAACAACAACAATGTTAAATAAACAACAACAACTAAAACAACGTCAAATAAATAACAACAACAACAACAACGTCAAATAAACAACAACACCAACAACGTCAACAACAACAACAACAACAATGTCAAAAAATCAACAACAACAACAACGTCAACAAGAACAACAATGTCAAATAAACAACAACACCGTCAAATAAACAACAACAACAACAACAACAATGTCAACAACAACAACAACGTCAAATAAACAACAACTACAACGTCAAATAAACAACAACATCAACAACGTCAAAAAAACAACAACACCAACAACGTCAACAACAACAACAACAACAACAATGTCAAATAAACAACAACAACAACGTCAACAACAACAACAATGTCAAATAAACAACAACAACAACAACAACATTAAATAAACAACAACAACAACAACAACAACGTCAAATAAACAACATTAATAACAACAACAACGTCAAATAAACAACAACAACAACGTCAAATGAACAACAACAACAAAATCAACGTCAAATAAACAACAAAAACAACAATGTCAACAACCACAACGTCAAATAAACAACAACAACAACGTCAAATAAACAACAACAACAACAATGTTAAATAAACAACAACAACTAAAACAACGTCAAATAAATAACAACAACAACAACGTCAAATAAACAACAACATCAACAACAACAAAAACGTCAAATAATCAACAACAACAACAACAACAATGTCAATAACAACAACTACGTCAAATAAAGAACAACAACAACGTCAAATAAACAACAATAACAACAACAATGTCAAATAAACAACAACAACAACAATGTCAAATAAACAACAACAACAACATCAAATAAACAACAACAATAACAACGTCAAATAAACAACAACAACAACAACAACAACAACGTCAAATAAACAACAACAACAACATCAACAACAACAAAAACGTCAAATAAACAACAACAACAACAACAACGTCAACAACAAAAACTACGTCAAATAAATAACAACAACAACAATGTCAAATAAACAACAACAACGCCAAATAAACAACAACAACTAAAACAACGTCAAATAAACAACAACAACAACAACAACAACGTCAAATAAACAACAACACCAACAACAACAACAACAATGTGAAATAAACAACAACAACAACAACAACGTCAACAACAACAACAATGTCAAATAAACAACAACAACAACGTCAAATAAACAACAACAACAACAACGTCAAATAAACAACAACAACAACGTCAAATAAACAACAACAACAACGTCAAATAAATAACAACAACACTAACGTCAAATAAACAACAACAACAACAACAACAAATAAACAACAACAACGACAACAACAACGTCAAATAAACAACAGCAACAACAATAACAACGTCAAATAAACAACAACAACAACGTCAATAACAACACGTCAAATAAACAACAACAACAACATCAAATAAACAACAAAAACAACAACGTCAAATAAGCAACAACAATAACAACAACGTCAAATAAGCAACAACAACAACAACAACGTCAAATAAGCAACAACAACAACAACAAATACAACAACAACAACGTCAAATAACAAAAACAACGTCAAATAAACAACAATAACAACGTCAAATAAACAACAACAACAACAACAGCAACAACGTCAAATAAACAATAACAACAACAACAACGTCAAATAAATAAAAACAACAACAACGTCAAATAAACAACAACAACACCAACGTCAAATAAACAACAACAACATCAAATAAACAACAACAACAACAACAACAACAACAACAACGTCAAATAAACAACAACAATAACAACAACAAAAACGTCAAACAAACAACAACAACAACGTCAAATAAACAACAACAACAACGTCAAATAAATAACAACAACAACAACATCAACAACAACAAAAACATCAAATAAACAACAACAACAACATCAACAACAACAACTATGTCAAATAAACAACAACAACAACAACAACAACGTCATATAAACAACAACAACAACAATGTCAATAACAACAACGTCAAATAAACAACAACAACTAAAACAACGTCAAATAAACAACAACAACAATAACAACAACGTCAAATAAACAACAACACCAACAACGTCAACAACAACAACAACAATGTCAAATAAACAACAACAACAACAACGTCAACAACAAGAACAATGTCAAATAAACAACAACACCGTCAAATAAACAACAACATCTAAAACAACGTTAAATAAACAACAACAACAACAACAACGTCAAATAAACAACAACATCTAAAACAACGTCAAATAAACAACAACAACAACAACAACAACGTCAAAAAAACAACAACACCAACAACGTTAATAACAACAACAACAACAACAACAATGTCAAATAAACAACAACAACAACAACGTCAACAACAACAACAATGTCAAATAAACTACAACAACAACAACATTAAATAAACAACAACAACAACAACAACGTCAAATAAACAACATCAATAACAACAACAACGTCAAATAAACAACAACAACAACAACAACGTCAACAACAAAAACTACGTCAAATAAACAACAACAACAACAATGTCAACAACAACAATGTCAAATAAACAACAACAACAACGCCAAATAAACAACAACAACAAAAACAACGTCAAATAAACAACAACAACAATGTCAACAACAACAACGTCAAATAAACAACAACAACAACGTCAAATAAACAACAACAACAACAATGTTAAATAAACAACAACAACTAAAACAACGTCAAATAAATAACAACAACAACAACAACGTCAAATAAACAACAACACCAACAACGTCAACAACAACAACAACAACAATGTCAAAAAATCAACAACAACAACAATGTCAAATAAACAACAACACCGTCAAATAAACAACAACAACAACAACAACAATGTCAATAACAACAACAACGTCAAATAAACAACAACTACAACGTCAAATAAACAACAACATCAACAACGTCAAAAAAACAACAACACCAACAACGTCAACAACAACAACAACGACAACAATGTCAAATAAACAACAACAACAACGTCAACAACAACAACAATGTCAAATAAACAACAACAACAACAACAACATTAAATAAACAACAACAACAACAACAACGTCAAATAAACAACATTAATAACAACAACAACGTCAAATAAACAACAACAACAACAACGTCAAATGAACAACAACAACAAAAACAACGTCAAATAAACAACAACAACAACAATGTCAACAACCACAACGTCAAATAAACAACAACAACAACGTCAAATAAACAACAACAACAACAATGTTAAATAAACAACAACAACTAAAACAACGTCAAATAAATAACAACAACAACAACGTCAAATAAACAACAACATCAACAACAACAAAAACGTCAAATAATCAACAACAACCACAACAACAATGTCAATAACAACAACTACGTCAAATAAAGAACAACAACAACGTCAAATAAACAACAATAACAACAACAATGTCAAATAAACAACAACAACAACGTCAACAACAACAACAATGTCAAATAAACAACAACAACAATAACAACGTCAAATAAACAACAACAACAACAACAACAACAACGTCAAATAAACAACAACAACAACATCAACAACAACAAAAACGTCAAATAAACAACAACAACAACAACAACGTCAACAACAAAAACTACGTCAAATAAATAACAACAACAACAATGTCAAATAAACAACAACAACGCCAAATAAACAACAACAACTAAAACAACGTCAAATAAACAACAACAACAACAACAACAACAACAACAACGTCAAATAAACAACAACACCAACAACAACAACAACAATGTGAAATAAACAACAACAACAACAACAACGTCAACAACAACAACAATGTCAAATAAACAACAACAACAACGTCAAATAAACAACAACAACAACAACGTCAAATAAACAACAACAACAACGTCAAATAAACAACAACAACAACGTCAAATAAATAACAACAACACTAACGTCAAATAAACAACAACAACAACAACAACAAATAAACAACAACAACGACAACAACAACGTCAAATAAACAACAGCAACAACAATAACAACGTCAAATAAACAACAACAACAACGTCAATAACAACACGTCAAATAAACAACAACAACAACATCAAATAAACAACAAAAACAACAACGTCAAATAAGCAACAACAATAACAACAACGTCAAATAAGCAACAACAATAACAACAACGTCAAATAAGCAACAACAACAACAACAAATACAACAACAACAACGTCAAATAACAAAAACAACGTCAAATAAACAACAATAACAACGTCAAATAAACAACAACAACAACAACAACAGCAACAACGTCAAATAAACAATAACAACAACAACAACGTCAAATAAATAAAAACAACAACAACGTCAAATAAACAACAACAACACCAACGTCAAATAAACAACAACAACATCAAATAAACAACAACAACAACAACAACAATGTCAAATAAACAACAACAATAACAACAACAAAAACGTCAAACAAACAACAACAACAACGTCAAATAAACAACAACAACAACGTCAAATAAATAACAACAACAACAAAAACATCAAATAAACAACAACAACAACAACAACAACATCAACAACAACAACTATGTCAAATAAACAACAACAACAACAACGTCATATAAACAACAACAACAACAATGTCAATAACAACAACGTCAAATAAACAACAACAACTAAAACAACGTCAAATAAACAACAACAACAATAACAACAACGTCAAATAAACAACAACACCAACAACGTCAACAACAACAACAATGTCAAATAAACAACAACAACAACAACGTCAACAACAACAACAATGTCAAATAAACAACAACACCGTCAAATAAACAACAACATCTAAAACAACGTTAAATAAACAACAACAACAACAACAACAACAACGTCAAATAAACAACAACATCTAAAACAACGTCAAATAAACAACAACAACAACAACAACAACGTCAAAAAAACAACAACACCAACAACGTTAATAACAACAACAACAACAACAATGTCAAATAAACAACAACAACAACAACGTCAACAACAACAACAATGTCAAATAAACTACAACAACAACAACATTAAATAAACAACAACAACAACAACGTCAAATAAACAACATCAATAACAACAACAACGTCAAATAAACAACAACAACAACAACGTCAACAACAAAAACTACGTCAAATAAACAACAACAACAACAATGTCAACAACAACAATGTCAAATAAACAATAACAACAACGCCAAATAAACAACAACAACAAAAACAACGTCAAATAAACAACAACAACAATGTCAACAACAACAACGTCAAATAAACAACAACAACAACGTCAAATAAACAACAACAACAACAATGTTAAATAAACAACAACAACTAAAACAACGTCAAATAAATAACAACAACAACAACAACGTCAAATAAACAACAACACCAACAACGTCAACAACAACAACAACAACAACAATGTCAAAAAATCAACAACAACAACAACGTCAACAACAACAACAATGTCAAATAAACAACAACACCGTCAAATAAACAACAACAACAACAACAATGTCAACAACAACAACAACAACGTCAAATAAACAACAACTACAACGTCAAATAAACAACAACATCAACAACGTCAAAAAAACAACAACACCAACAACGTCAACAACAACAACAACAACAACAACAATAATGTCAAATTAACAACAACAACAACGTCAACAACAACAACAATGTCAAATAAACAACAACAACAACAACAACATTAAATAAACAACAACAACAACAACAACAACGTCAAATAAACAACATTAATAACAACAACAACGTCAAATAAACAACAACAACAACAACGTCAAATGAACAACAACAACAACAACGTCAAATAAACAACAACAACAACAACAACAACGTCAAATAAACAACAACAACAACATCAACAACAACAAAAATGTCAAATAAACAACAACAACAACAACGTCAACAACAAAAACTACGTCAAATAAACAACAACAACAACAATGTCAACAACAACAATGTCAAATAAACAACAACAACAACGCCAAATAAACAACAACAACAAAAACAACGTCAAATAAACAACAATAATGTCAACAACAACGTCAAATAAACAACAACAACAACGTCAAATAAACAACAACAACAATGTCAAATAAACAACAACAACTAAAACAACTTCAAATAAACAACAACAACAACAACAACGTCAAATAAACAACAACACCAACAACGTCAACAACAACAACAACAACAATGTCAAATAAACAACAACAACAACAACGTCAACAACAACAACAATGTCAAATAAACAACAACAACAACAACATAAAATAAACAACAACAACAACAACAACAACAACGTCAAATAAACAACAATAATAACAATAACAACAACGTCATATAAACAACAACAACAACAACGTCAAATAAACAACAACAATAACAACGTCAAATAAACAACAACAACAACAACAACGTCAACAACAACAACGTCAAATAAATAACAACAACAACAACGTCAAATAAATAACATCAACAACAACGTCAAATAAACAAAAACAACACCAACGTCAAATAAACAACAACAACAACATCAAATAAACAACAATAACAACGTCAAATAAACAACAACAATAACAACAACAACAACAACGTCAAATAAACAACAACAACAACGTCAAATAGACAATAACAACAACGTCAAATAAACAACAACATCAACAACATCAACAACAACAAAAACGTCAAATAAACAACAACAACAACAACAACAATGTCAATAACAACAACTACGTCAAATAAAGAACAACAACAACGTCAAATAAACAACAACAACAACAACAATGTCAAATAAACAACAACAACAACAACGTCAACAACAACAACAATGTCAAATAAACAACAACAACAACATCAAATAAACAACAACAACAACAACGTCAAATAAACAACAACAACAACAACAACAACGTCAAATAAACAACAACAACAACATCAACAACAACAAAAACGTCAAATAAACAACAACAACAACAACGTCAACAACAACAACAATGTCAAATAAATAACAACAACAACAATGTCAAATAAACAACAACAACGCCAAATAAATAACAACAACAACAACGTCAAATAAACAACAACAACACCAACGTCAAATAAACAACAACAACATCAAATAAACAACAACAACAACAACAACAATAACAACAACAATAACAACAACAACAACGTCAAATAAACAACAACAACAACGTCAAATAAACAACAACAACAACGTCAAATAAATAACAACAACAACAACAATGTCAATAACAACAACGCCAAATAAACAACAACAACTAAAACAACGTCAAATAAACAACAACAACATCAAATAAACAACAACACCAACAACGTCAACAACAACAACAACAATGTCAAATAAACAACAACAACAACAACGTCAACAACAACAACAATGTCAAATAAACAACAACACCGTCAAATAAACAACAACATCTAAAACAACGTTAAATAAACAACAACAACAACAACAACAACAACGTCAAATAAACAACAACATCTAAAACAACGTCAAATAAACAACAACAACAACAACAGCAAAAAAACAACAACACCAACAACGTCAATAACAACAATAACAACAACAACAACAATGTCAAATAAACAACAACAACAACAACGTCAACAACAACAACAATGTCAAATAAACTACAACAACAACAACATTAAATAAACAACAACAACAACAACGTCAAATAAACAACATCAATAACAACAACAACGTCAAATAAACAACAACAACAACAACGTCAAATGAACAACAACAACAACAACAACAACAACAACAACGTCAAAAAAACAACAACACCAACAACGTTAATAACAACAACAACAACAACAATGTCAAATAAACAACAACAACAACAACGTCAACAACAACAACAATGTCAAATAAACTACAACAACAACAACATTAAATAAACAACAACAACAACAACAACGTCAAATAAACAACATCAATAACAACAACAACGTCAAATAAACAACAACAACAACAACAACGTCAAATAAACAACAACAACAACTTCAAATAAAGAACAACAACAACAACATCAACAACAACAAAAACGTAAAATAAACAACAACAACAACAACAACGTCAACAACAAAAACTACGTCAAATAAACAACAACAACAACAATGTCAACAACAACAATGTCAAATAAACAACAACAACAACGCCAAATAAACAACAACAACAAAAACAACGTCAAATAAACAACAACAACAATGTCAACAACAACAACGTCAAATAAACAACAACAACAACGTCAAATAAACAACAACAACAACAATGTTAAATAAACAACAACAACTAAAACAACGTCAAATAAATAACAACAACAACAACAACGTCAAATAAACAACAACACCAACAACGTCAACAACAACAACAACAACAATGTCAAAAAATCAACAACAACAACAACGTCAACAACAACAACAATGTCAAATAAACAACAACACCGTCAAATAAACAACAACAACAACAACAACAATGTCAACAACAACAACAACGTCAAATAAACAACAACTACAACGTCAAATAAACAACAACATCAACAACGTCAAAAAAACAACAACACCAACAACGTCAACAACAACAACAACAACAATGTCAAATAAACAACAACAACAACGTCAATAACAACAACAATGTCAAATAAACAAAAACAACAACAACAACATTAAATAAACAACAACAACAACAACAACAACAACGTCAAATAAACAACATTAATAACAACAACAACGTCAAATAAACAACAACAACAACAACGTCAAATGAACAACAACAACAAAAACAACGTCAAATAAACAACAACAACAACAATGTCAACAACCACAACATCAAATAAACAACAACAACAACGTCAAATAAACAACAACAACAACAATGTTAAATAAACAACAACAACTAAAACAACGTCAAATAAATAACAACAACAACAACGTCAAATAAACAACAACATCAACAACAACAAAAACGTCAAATAATCAACAACAACAACAACAACAATGTCAATAACAACAACTACGTCAAATAAAGAATAACAACAACGTCAAATAAACAACAATAACAACAACAATGTCAAATAAACAACAACAACAATGTCAAATAAACAACAACAACAACATCAAATAAATAACAACAATAACAACGTCAAATAAACAACAACAACAACAACAACAACAACGTCAAATAAACAACAACAACAACATCAACAACAACAAAAACGTCAAATAAACAACAACAACAACAACAACGTCAACAACAAAAACTACGTCAAATAAATAACAACAACAACAATGTCAAATAAACAACAACAACGCCAAATAAACAACAACAACTAAAACAACGTCAAATAAACAACAACAACAACAACAACAACGTCAAATAAACAACAACACCAACAACAACAACAACAATGTGAAATAAACAACAACAACAACAACAACGTCAACAACAACAACAATGTCAAATAAACAACAACAACAACGTCAAATAAACAACAACAACAACAACGTCAAATAAACAACAACAACAACGTCAAATAAACAACAACAACAACGTCAAATAAATAACAACAACACTAACGTCAAATAAACAACAACAACAACAACAACAACAAATAAACAACAACAACGACAACAACAACGTCAAATAAACAACAGCAACAACAATAACAACGTCAAATAAACAACAACAACAACGTCAATAACAACACGTCAAATAAACAACAACAACAACATCAAATAAACAACAAAAACAACAACGTCAAATAAGCAACAACAATAACAACAACGTCAAATAAGCAACAACAATAACAACAACGTCAAATAAGCAACAACAACAACAACAAATACAACAACAACAACGTCAAATAACAAAAACAACGTCAAATAAACAACAATAACAACGTCAAATAAACAACAACAACAACAACAGCAACAACGTCAAATAAACAATAACAATAACAACAACGTCAAATAAATAAAAACAACAACAACGTCAAATAAACAACAACAACACCAACGTCAAATAAACAACAACAACATCAAATAAACAACAACAACAACAACAACAACAACAACGTCAAATAAACAACAACAATAACAACAACAAAAACGTCAAACAAACAACAACAACAACGTCAAATAAACAACAACAACAACGTCAAATAAATAACAACAACAACAACATCAACAACAACAAAAACATCAAATAAACAACAACAACAACATCAACAACAACAACTATGTCAAATAAACAACAACAACAACAACAACGTCATATAAACAACAACAACAACAATGTCAATAACAACAACGTCAAATAAACAACAACAACTAAAACAACGTCAAATAAACAACAACAACAATAACAACAACGTCAAATAAACAACAACACCAACAACGTCAACAACAACAACAACAATGTCAAATAAACAACAACAACAACAACGTCAACAACAAGAACAATGTCAAATAAACAACAACACCGTCAAATAAACAACAACATCTAAAACAACGTTAAATAAACAACAACAACAACAACAACAACGTCAAATAAACAACAACATCTAAAACAACGTCAAATAAACAACAACAACAACAACAACGTCAAAAAAACAACAACACCAACAACGTTAATAACAACAACAACAACAACAATGTCAAATAAACAACAACAACAACAACGTCAACAACAACAACAATGTCAAATAAACTACAACAACAACAACATTAAATAAACAACAACAACAACAACGTCAAATAAACAACATCAATAACAACAACAACGTCAAATAAACAACAACAACAACAACAACGTCAACAACAAAAACTACGTCAAATAAACAACAACAACAACAATGTCAACAACAACAATGTCAAATAAACAACAACAACAACGCCAAATAAACAACAACAACAAAAACAACGTCAAATAAACAACAACAACAATGTCAACAACAACAACGTCAAATAAACAACAACAACAACGTCAAATAAACAACAACAACAACAATGTTAAATAAACAACAACAACTAAAACAACGTCAAATAAATAACAACAACAACAACAACGTCAAATAAACAACAACACCAACAACGTCAACAACAACAACAACAACAATGTCAAAAAATCAACAACAACAACAACGTCAACAACAACAACAATGTCAAATAAACAACAACACCGTCAAATAAACAACAACAACAACAACAACAATGTCAATAACAACAACAACGTCAAATAAACAACAACTACAACGTCAAATAAACAACAACATCAACAACGTCAAAAAAACAACAACACCAACAACGTCAACAACAACAACAACGACAACAATGTCAAATAAACAACAACAACAACGTCAACAACAACAACAATGTCAAATAAACAACAACAACAACAACAACATTAAATAAACAACAACAACAACAACAACAACGTCAAATAAACAACATTAATAACAACAACAACGTCAAATAAACAACAACAACAACAACGTCAAATGAACAACAACAACAAAAACAACGTCAAATAAACAACAACAACAACAATGTCAACAACCACAACGTCAAATAAACAACAACAACAACGTCAAATAAACAACAACAACAACAATGTTAAATAAACAACAACAACTAAAACAACGTCAAATAAATAACAACAACAACAACGTCAAATAAACAACAACATCAACAACAACAAAAACGTCAAATAATCAACAACAACCACAACAACAATGTCAATAACAACAACTACGTCAAATAAAGAACAACAACAACGTCAAATAAACAACAATAACAACAACAATGTCAAATAAACAACAACAACAACGTCAACAACAACAACAATGTCAAATAAACAACAACAACAACATCAAATAAACAACAACAATAACAACGTCAAATAAACAACAACAACAACAACAACAACAACGTCAAATAAACAACAACAACAACATCAACAACAACAAAAACGTCAAATAAACAACAACAACAACAACAACGTCAACAACAAAAACTACGTCAAATAAATAACAACAACAACAATGTCAAATAAACAACAACAACGCCAAATAAACAACAACAACTAAAACAACGTCAAATAAACAACAACAACAACAACAACAACGTCAAATAAACAACAACACCAACAACAACAACAACAATGTGAAATAAACAACAACAACAACAACAACGTCAACAACAACAACAATGTCAAATAAACAACAACAACAACGTCAAATAAACAACAACAACAACAACGTCAAATAAACAACAACAACAACGTCAAATAAACAACAACAACAACGTCAAATAAATAACAACAACACTAACGTCAAATAAACAACAACAACAACAACAACAAATAAACAACAACAACGACAACAACAACGTCAAATAAACAACAGCAACAACAATAACAACGTCAAATAAACAACAACAACAACGTCAATAACAACACGTCAAATAAACAACAACAACAACATCAAATAAACAACAAAAACAACAACGTCAAATAAGCAACAACAATAACAACAACGTCAAATAAGCAACAACAATAACAACAACGTCAAATAAGCAACAACAACAACAACAAATACAACAACAACAACGTCAAATAACAAAAACAACGTCAAATAAACAACAATAACAACGTCAAATAAACAACAACAACAACAACAGCAACAACGTCAAATAAACAATAACAACAACAACAACGTCAAATAAATAAAAACAACAACAACGTCAAATAAACAACAACAACACCAACGTCAAATAAACAACAACAACATCAAATAAACAACAACAACAACAACAACAACAACGTCAAATAAACAACAACAATAACAACAACAAAAACGTCAAACAAACAACAACAACAACGTCAAATAAACAACAACAACAACGTCAAATAAATAACAACAACAACAACATCAACAACAACAAAAACATCAAATAAACAACAACAACAACAACAACAACATCAACAACAACAACTATGTCAAATAAACAACAACAACAACAACAACGTCATATAAACAACAACAACAACAATGTCAATAACAACAACGTCAAATAAACAACAACAACTAAAACAACGTCAAATAAACAACAACAACAATAACAACAACGTCAAATAAACAACAACACCAACAACGTCAACAACAACAACAACAATGTCAAATAAACAACAACAACAACAACGTCAACAACAACAACAATGTCAAATAAACAACAACACCGTCAAATAAACAACAACATCTAAAACAACGTTAAATAAACAACAACAACAACAACAACAACAACAACGTCAAATAAACAACAACATCTAAAACAACGTCAAATAAACAACAACAACAACAACAACGTCAAAAAAACAACAACACCAACAACGTTAATAACAACAACAACAACAACAACGTCAAATAAACAACAACAACAACAACGTCAACAACAAAAACTACGTCAAATAAACAACAACAACAACAATGTCAACAACAACAATGTCAAATAAACAATAACAACAACGCCAAATAAACAACAACAACAAAAACAACGTCAAATAAACAACAACAACAACAATGTCAACAACAACAACGTCAAATAAACAACAACAACAACGTCAAATAAACAACAACAACAACAATGTTAAATAAACAACAACAACTAAAACAACGTCAAATAAATAACAACAACAACAACAACGTCAAATAAACAACAACACCAACAACGTCAACAACAACAACAACAACAACAATGTCAAAAAATCAACAACAACAACAACGTCAACAACAACAACAATGTCAAATAAACAACAACACCGTCAAATAAACAACAACAACAACAACAATGTCAACAACAACAACAACAACGTCAAATAAACAACAACTACAACGTCAAATAAACAACAACATCAACAACGTCAAAAAAACAACAACACCAACAACGTCAACAACAACAACAACAACAACAACAACAATAATGTCAAATTAACAACAACAACAACGTCAACAACAACAACAATGTCAAATAAACAACAACAACAACAACATTAAATAAACAACAACAACAACAACAACAACGTCAAATAAACAACATTAATAACAACAACAACGTCAAATAAACAACAACAACAACAACGTCAAATGAACAACAACAACAACAACGTCAAATAAACAACAACAACAACAACAACGTCAAATAAACAACAACAACAACATCAACAACAACAAAAATGTCAAATAAACAACAACAACAACAACGTCAACAACAAAAACTACGTCAAATAAACAACAACAACAACAATGTCAACAACAACAATGTCAAATAAACAACAACAACAACGCCAAATAAACAACAACAACAAAAACAACGTCAAATAAACAACAACAACAATAATGTCAACAACAACGTCAAATAAACAACAACAACAACGTCAAATAAACAACAACAACAATGTCAAATAAACAACAACAACTAAAACAACTTCAAATAAACAACAACAACAACAACAACGTCAAATAAACAACAACACCAACAACGTCAACAACAACAACAACAACAATGTCAAATAAACAACAACAACAACGTCAACAACAACAACAATGTCAAATAAACAACAACAACAACAACATAAAATAAACAACAACAACAACAACAACAACGTCAAATAAACAACAATAATAACAATAACAACAACGTCATATAAACAACAACAACAACAACAACGTCAAATAAACAACAACAATAACAACGTCAAATAAACAACAACAACAACAACAACGTCAAATAAATAACAACAACAACAACGTCAAATAAATAACATCAACAACAACGTCAAATAAACAAAAACAACACCAACGTCAAATAAACAACAACAACAACATCAAATAAACAACAATAACAACGTCAAATAAACAACAACAATAACAACAACAACAACAACGTCAAATAAACAACAACAACAACGTCAAATAGACAATAACAACAACGTCAAATAAACAACAACATCAACAACATCAACAACAACAAAAACGTCAAATAAACAACAACAACAACAACAACAATGTCAATAACAACAACTACGTCAAATAAAGAACAACAACAACGTCAAATAAACAACAACAACAACAACAATGTCAAATAAACAACAACAACAACAACGTCAACAACAACAACAATGTCAAATAAACAACAACAACAACATCAAATAAACAACAACAACAACAACAACGTCAAATAAACAACAACAACAACAACAACAACAACAACGTCAAATAAACAACAACAACAACATCAACAACAACAAAAACATCAAATAAACAACAACAACAACAACGTCAACAACAACAACAATGTCAAATAAATAACAACAACAACAATGTCAAATAAACAACAACAACGCCAAATAAATAACAACAACAACAACGTCAAATAAACAACAACAACACCAACGTCAAATAAACAACAACAACATCAAATAAACAACAACAACAACAACAACAACAACAACGTCAAATAAACAACAACAATAACAACAACAATAACAACAACAACAACGTCAAATAAACAACAACAACAACGTCAAATAAACAACAACAACAACGTCAAATAAATAACAACAACAACAACAATGTCAATAACAACAACGCCAAATAAACAACAACAACTAAAACAACGTCAAATAAACAACAACTACATCAAATAAACAACAACACCAACAACGTCAACAACAACAACAATGTCAAATAAACAACAACAACAACAACAACGTCAACAACAACAACAATGTCAAATAAACAACAACACCGTCAAATAAACAACAACATCTAAAACAACGTTAAATAAACAACAACAACAACAACAACAACAACGTCAAATAAACAACAACATCTAAAACAACGTCAAATAAACAACAACAACAACAACAGCAAAAAAACAACAACACCAACAACGTCAATAACAACAATAACAACAACAACAACAATGTCAAATAAACAACAACAACAACAACGTCAACAACAATAACAATGTCAAATAAACTACAACAACAACAACATTAAATAAACAACAACAACAACGTCAAATAAACAACATCAATAACAACAACAACGTCAAATAAACAACAACAACAACAACGTCAAATGAACAACAACAACAACAACGTCAAATAAACAACAACAACAACGTCAAATAAACAACAACAACAACAACAACATCAATAACAACAAAAACGTAAAATAAACAACAACAACAACAACAACGTCAACAACAAAAACTACGTCAAATAAATAACAACAACAATGTCAACAACAACAATGTCAAATAAACAACAACAACAACGCCAAATAAACAACAACAACAAAAACAACGTCAAATAAACAACAACAACAATGTCAACAACAACAACGTCAAATAAACAACAACAACAACAACGTCAAATAAACAACAACAACAACAATGTTAAATAAACAACAACAACTAAAACAACGTCAAATAAATAACAACAACAACAACGTCAAGTAAACAACAACATCAACAACATCAACAGCAACAAAAACGTCAAATAAACAACAACAACAACAACAACAATGTCAATAACAACAACTACGTCAAATAAAGAACAACAACAACGTCAAATAAACAACAACAACAACAATGTCAAATAAACAACAACAACAACGTCAACAACAACAACAATGTCAAATAAACAACAACAACAACATCAAATAAACAACAACAACAACAACGTCAAATAAACAACAACAACAACAACAACAACAACAACAACAACAACGTCAAATAAACAACAACAACAACATCAACAACAACAAAAACGTCAAATAAACAACAACAACAACGTCAACAACAACAACTACGTCAAATAAATAACAACAACAACAATGTCAAATAAACAACAACAATGCCAAATAAACAACAACAACTAAAACAACGTCAAATAAACAACAACAACAACAACAACAACAACTTCAAATAAACAACAACACCAACAACAACAACAACAATGTGAAATAAACAACAACAACAACGTCAACAACAACAACAATGTCAAATAAACAACATCAACAACAACGTCAAATAAACAACAACAACAACAACGTCAAATAAACAACAACAACAACGTCAAATAAACAACAACAACAACAACAACGTCAAATAAATAACAACAACAACAACAACGTCAAATAAACAACAACAACAACAACAACAACAACAAATAAACAACAACAACGACAACAACAACGTCAAATAAACAACAGCAACAACAATAACAACGTCAAATAAACAACAACAACAACAACGTCAACAACAACACGTCAAATAAACAACAACAACAACATCAAATAAACAACAACAACAACAACGTCAAATAAGCAACAACAATAACAACAACGTCAAATAAGCAACAACAATAACAACAACGTCAAATAAGCAACAACAACAACAACAACAACAACAACAACAACGTCAAATAACAAAAACAACGTCAAATAAACAACAATAACAACGTCAAATAAACAACAACAACAACATCAACAACAACAAAAACGTCAAATAAACAACAACAACAACAACGTCAACAACAACAACAATGTCAAATAAATAACAACAACAACAATGTCAAATAAACAACAACAACGCCAAATAAATAACAACAACAACAACGTCAAATAAACAACAACAACACCAACGTCAAATAAACAACAACAACATCAAATAAACAACAACAACAACAACAACGTCAAATAAACAACACCAATAACAACAACAATAACAACAACAACAACGTCAAATAAACAACAACAACAACGTCAAATAAACAACAACAACAACGTCAAATAAATAACAACAACAACAACAACAATGTCAATAACAACAACGCCAAATAAACAACAACAACTAAAACAACGTCAAATAAACAACAACAACATCAAATAAACAACAACACCAACAACGTCAACAACAACAACAACAATGTCAAATAAACAACAACAACAACAACAACAACGTCAACAACAACAACAATGTCAAATAAACAACAACACCGTCAAATAAACAACAACATCTAAAACAACGTTAAATAAACAACAACAACAACAACAACAACGTCAAATAAACAACAACATCTAAAACAACGTCAAATAAACAACAACAACAACAACAGCAAAAAAACAACAACACCAACAACGTCAATAACAACAATAACAACAACAACAACAATGTCAAATAAACAACAACAACAACAACGTCAACAACAACAACAATGTCAAATAAACTACAACAACAACAACATTAAATAAACAACAACAACAACAACGTCAAATAAACAACATCAATAACAACAACAACGTCAAATAAACAACAACAACAACAACGTCAAATGAACAACAACAACAACAACGTCAAATAAACAACAACAACAACGTCAAATAAACAACAACAACAACAACAACATCAATAACAACAAAAACGTAAAATAAACAACAACAACAACAACAACGTCAACAACAAAAACTACGTCAAATAAATAACAACAACAATGTCAACAACAACAATGTCAAATAAACAACAACAACAACGCCAAATAAACAACAACAACAAAAACAACGTCAAATAAACAACAACAACAATGTCAACAACAACAACGTCAAATAAACAACAACAACAACAACAACGTCAAATAAACAACAACAACAACAACTAAAACAACGTCAAATAAATAACAACAACAACAACGTCAAATAAACAACAACATCAACAACATCAACAACAACAAAAACGTCAAATAAACAACAACAACAACAACAACAATGTCAATAACAACAACTACGTCAAATAAAGAACAACAACAACGTCAAATAAACAACAACAACAACAACAACAATGTCAAATAAACAACAACAACAACAATGTCAAATAAACAACAACAACAACGTCAACAACAACAACAATGTCAAATAAACAACAACAACAACATCAAATAAACAACAACAACAACAACGTCAAATAAACAACAACAACAACAACAACAACAACGTCAAATAAACAACAACAACAACATCAACAACAACAAAAACGTCAAATAAACAACAACAACAACGTCAACAACAACAACTACGTCAAATAAATAAGAACAACAACAATGTCAAATAAACAACAACAACGCCAAATAAACAACAACAACTAAAACAACGTCAAATAAACAACAACAACAACAACAACAACTTCAAATAAACAACAACACCAACAGCAACAACAACAATGTGAAATAAACAACAACAACAACGTCAACAACAACAACAATGTCAAATAAACAACATCAACAACAACGTCAAATAAACAACAACAACAACAACGTCAAATAAACAACAACAACAACGTCAAATAAACAACAACAACAACAACGTCAAATAAATAACAACAACAACAACAACGTCAAATAAACAACAACAACAACAACAACAACAAATAAACAACAACAACAACAACAACAACGTCAAATAAACAACAGCAACAACAATAACAACGTCAAATAAACAACAACAACAACAACGTCAACAACAACACGTCAAATAAACAACAACAACATCAAATAAACAACAACAACAACAACGTCAAATAAGCAACAACAATAACAACAACGTCAAATAAGCAACAACAATAACAACAACGTCAAATAAGCAACAACAACAACAACAACAACAACAACAACAACAACAACGTCAAATAACAAAAACAATGTCAAATAAACAACAATAACAACGTCAAATAAACAACAACAACAACAACAGCAACAACGTCAAATAAACAATAGCATTAACAACAACGTCAAATAAATAACAACAACGTCAAATAAACAACAACAACACCAACGTCAAATAAACAACAACAACATCAAATAAACAACAACAACAACAACAACGTCAAATAAACAACAACAATAACAACAACAACAACGTCAAATAAACAATAACAACAACGTCAAATAAACAACAACAACAACAACAACAAAAACGTCAAATAAACAACAACAACTATGTCAAATAAACAACAACAACAACGTCATATAAACAACAACAACAACAATGTCAATAACAAAAACGTCAAATAAACAACAACAACAATGTCAAATAAACAACAACAACTAAAACAATGTCAAATAAACAACAACAACAACAACAACAACGTCAAATAAACAACAACACCAACAACGTCAACAACAACAACAACAACAACAATGTCAAATAAACAACAACAACAACGTCAACAACAACAACAATGTCAAATAAACAACAACAACAACAACAACATAAAATAAACAACAACAACAACAACGTCAAATAAACAACAATAATAACAACAACAACAACGTCATATAAACAACAACAACAACAACGTCAAATAAACAACAACAATAACAACGTCAAATAAACAACAACAACAACAACGTCAACAATAACAACGTCAAATAAATAACAACAACAACGTCAAATACATAACATCAACAACAACGTCAAATAAACAACAACAACACCAACATCAAATAAACAACAACAACAACATCAAATAAACAACAATAACAACGTCAAATAAACAACAACAATAACAACAACAACAACAACGTCAAATAAACAACAACAACAACGTCAAATAGACAATAACAACAACGTCAAATAAACAACAACATCAACAACATCAACAACAACAAAAACATCAAATAAACAACAACAACAACAACAACAACAACAATGTCAATAACAACAACTACGTCAAATAAAGAACAACAACAACGTCAAATAAACAACAACAACAACAACAATGTCAAATAAACAACAACAACAACAACGTCAACAACAACAACAATGTCAAATAAACAACAACAACAACATCAAATAAACAACAACAACAACAACGTCAAATAAACAACAACAACAACAACAACAACGTCAAATAAACAACAACAACAACATCAACAACAACAAAAACGTCAAATAAACAACAACAACAACAACGTCAACAACAACAACAATGTCAAATAAATAACAACAACAACAATGTCAAATAAACAACAACAACGCCAAATAAATAACAACAACAACAACGTCAAATAAACAACAACAACACCAACGTCAAATAAACAACAACAACATCAAATAAACAACAACAACAACAACAACAACGTCAAATAAACAACAACAATAACAACAACAATAACAACAACAACAACGTCAAATAAACAACAACAACAACGTCAAATAAACAACAACAACAACGTCAAATAAATAACAACAACAACAACAACAATGTCAATAACAACAACGCCAAATAAACATCAACAACTAAAACAACGTCAAATAAACAACAACAACATCAAATAAACAACAACACCAACAACGTCAACAACAACAACAACAATGTCAAATAAACAACAACAACAACAACAACGTCAACAACAACAACAATGTCAAATAAACAACAACACCGTCAAATAAACAACAACATCTAAAACAACGTTAAATAAACAACAACAACAACAACAACGTCAAATAAACAACAACATCTAAAACAACGTCAAATAAACAACAACAACAACAACAACAGCAAAAAAACAACAACACCAACAACGTCAATAACAACAACAACAACAACAATGTCAAATAAACAACAACAACAACAACGTCAACAACAACAACAACAATGTCAAATAAACTACAACAACAACAACATTAAATAAACAACAACAACAACAACGTCAAATAAACAACATCAATAACAACAACAACGTCAAATAAACAACAACAACAACAACGTCAAATGAACAACAACAACAACAACAACGTCAAATAAACAACAACAACAACGTCAAATAAACAACAACAACAACAACATCAATAACAACAAAAACGTAAAATAAACAACAACAACAACAACTACGTCAACAACAAAAACTACGTCAAATAAATAACAACAACAATGTCAACAACAACAATGTCAAATAAACAACAACAACAACGCCAAATAAACAACAACAACAAAAACAACGTCAAATAAACAACAACAACAATGTCAACAACAACAACGTCAAATAAACAACAACAACAACAACGTCAAATAAACAACAACAACAACAATGTTAAATAAACAACAACAATTAAAACAACGTCAAATAAATAACAACAACAACAACGTCAAGTAAACAACAACATCAACAACATCAACAACAACAAAAACGTCAAATAAACAACAACAACAACAACAACAATGTCAATAACAACAACTACGTCAAATAAAGAACAACAACAACGTCAAATAAACAACAACAACAACAATGTCAAATAAACAACAACAACAACGTCAACAACAACAACAATGTCAAATAAACAACAACAACAACATCAAATAAACAACAACAACAACAACGTCAAATAAACAACAACAACAACAACAACAACAACAACAACAACAACGTCAAATAAACAACAACAACAACATCAACAACAACAAAAACGTCAAATAAACAACAACAACAACGTCAACAACAACAACTACGTCAAATAAATAACAACAACAACAATGTCAAATAAACAACAACAATGCCAAATAAACAACAACAACTAAAACAACGTCAAATAAACAACAACAACAACAACAACAACAACTTCAAATAAACAACAACACCAACAACAACAACAACAATGTGAAATAAACAACAACAACAACGTCAACAACAACAACAATGTCAAATAAACAACATCAACAACAACGTCAAATAAACAACAACAACAACAACGTCAAATAAACAACAACAACAACGTCAAATAAACAACAACAACAACAACAACGTCAAATAAATAACAACAACAACAACAACGTCAAATAAACAACAACAACAACAACAACAACAACAACAACAAATAAACAACAACAACGACAACAACAACGTCAAATAAACAACAGCAACAACAATAACAACGTCAAATAAACAACAACAACAACAACGTCAACAACAACACGTCAAATAAACAACAACAACAACATCAAATAAACAACAACAACAACGTCAAATAAGCAACAACAATAACAACAACGTCAAATAAGCAACAACAATAACAACAACGTCAAATAAGCAACAACAACAACAACAACAACAACAACAACAACGTCAAATAACAAAAACAACGTCAAATAAACAACAATAACAACGTCAAATAAACAACAACAACAACATCAACAACAACAAAAACGTCAAATAAACAACAACAACAACAACGTCAACAACAACAACAATGTCAAATAAATAACAACAACAACAATGTCAAATAAACAACAACAACGCCAAATAAATAACAACAACAACAACGTCAAATAAACAACAACAACACCAACGTCAAATAAACAACAACAACATCAAATAAACAACAACAACAACAACGTCAAATAAACAACACCAATAACAACAACAATAACAACAACAACAACGTCAAATAAACAACAACAACAACGTCAAATAAACAACAACAACAACGTCAAATAAATAACAACAACAACAACAACAATGTCAATAACAACAACGCCAAATAAACAACAACAACTAAAACAACGTCAAATAAACAACAACAACATCAAATAAACAACAACACCAACAACGTCAACAACAACAACAACAATGTCAAATAAACAACAACAACAACAACAACAACGTCAACAACAACAACAATGTCAAATAAACAACAACACCGTCAAATAAACAACAACATCTAAAACAACGTTAAATAAACAACAACAACAACAACAACAACAACAACGTCAAATAAACAACAACATCTAAAACAACGTCAAATAAACAACAACAACAACAACAACAGCAAAAAAACAACAACACCAACAACGTCAATAACAACAATAACAACAACAACAACAATGTCAAATAAACAACAACAACAACAACGTCAACAACAACAACAATGTCAAATAAACTACAACAACAACAACATTAAATAAACAACAACAACAACAACGTCAAATAAACAACATCAATAACAACAACAACGTCAAATAAACAACAACAACAACAACGTCAAATGAACAACAACAACAACAACGTCAAATAAACAACAACAACAACGTCAAATAAACAACAACAACAACAACAACATCAATAACAACAAAAACGTAAAATAAACAACAACAACAACAACAACGTCAACAACAAAAACTACGTCAAATAAATAACAACAACAATGTCAACAACAACAATGTCAAATAAACAACAACAACAACGCCAAATAAACAACAACAACAAAAACAACGTCAAATAAACAACAACAACAATGTCAATAACAACAACGTCAAATAAACAACAACAACAACAACAACGTCAAATAAACAACAACAACAACAACTAAAACAACGTCAAATAAATAACAACAACAACAACGTCAAATAAACAACAACATCAACAACATCAACAACAACAAAAACGTCAAATAAACAACAACAACAACAACAACAACAATGTCAATAACAACAACTACGTCAAATAAAGAACAACAACAACGTCAAATAAACAACAACAACAACAACAACAATGTCAAATAAACAACAACAACAACGTCAACAACAACAACAATGTCAAATAAACAACAACAACAACATCAAATAAACAACAACAACAACAACGTCAAATAAACAACAACAACAACAACAACAACGTCAAATAAACAACAACAACAACATCAACAACAACAAAAACGTCAAATAAACAACAACAACAACGTCAACAACAACAACTACGTCAAATAAATAACAACAACAACAATGTCAAATAAACAACAACAACGCCAAATAAACAACAACAACTAAAACAACGTCAAATAAACAACAACAACAACAACAACAACAACTTCAAATAAACAACAACACCAACAGCAACAACAACAATGTGAAATAAACAACAACAACAACGTCAACAACAACAACAATGTCAAATAAACAACATCAACAACAACGTCAAATAAACAACAACAACAACAACGTCAAATAAACAACAACAACAACGTCAAATAAACAACAACAACAACAACGTCAAATAAATAACAACAACAACAACAACGTCAAATAAACAACAACAACAACAACAACAACAAATAAACAACAACAACAACAACAACAACGTCAAATAAACAACAGCAACAACAATAACAACGTCAAATAAACAACAACAACAACAACGTCAACAACAACACGTCAAATAAACAACAACAACATCAAATAAACAACAACAACAACAACATCAAATAAGCAACAACAATAACAACAACGTCAAATAAGCAACAACAATAACAACAACGTCAAATAAGCAACAACAACAACAACAACAACAACAACAACAACAACGTCAAATAACAAAAACAATGTCAAATAAACAACAATAACAACGTCAAATAAACAACAACAACAACAACAGCAACAACGTCAAATAAACAATAGCATTAACAACAACGTCAAATAAATAACAACAACGTCAAATAAACAACAACAACACCAACGTCAAATAAACAACAACAACATCAAATAAACAACAACAACAACAACAACGTCAAATAAACAACAACAATAACAACAACAACAACGTCAAATAAACAATAACAACAACGTCAAATAAACAACAACAACAACAACAACAAAAACGTCAAATAAACAACAACAACTATGTCAAATAAACAACAACAACGTCATATAAACAACAACAACAACAATGTCAATAACAAAAACGTCAAATAAACAACAACAACAATGTCAAATAAACAACAACAACTAAAACAATGTCAAATAAACAACAACAACAACAACAACAACGTCAAATAAACAACAACACCAACAACGTCAACAACAACAACAACAACAACAATGTCAAATAAACAACAACAACAACGTCAACAACAACAACAATGTCAAATAAACAACAACAACAACAACAACATAAAATAAACAACAACAACAACAACGTCAAATAAACAACAATAATAACAACAACAACAACGTCATATAAACAACAACAACAACAACGTCAAATAAACAACAACAATAACAACGTCAAATAAACAACAACAACAACAACAACGTCAACAATAACAACGTCAAATAAATAACAACAACAACGTCAAATACATAACATCAACAACAACGTCAAATAAACAACAACAACACCAACATCAAATAAACAACAACAACAACATCAAATAAACAACAATAACAACGTCAAATAAACAACAACAATAACAACAACAACAACAACGTCAAATAAACAACAACAACAACGTCAAATAGACAATAACAACAACGTCAAATAAACAACAACATCAACAACATCAACAACAACAAAAACATCAAATAAACAACAACAACAACAACAACAACAACAACAATGTCAATAACAACAACTACGTCAAATAAAGAACAACAACAACGTCAAATAAACAACAACAACAACAACAATGTCAAATAAACAACAACAACAACAACGTCAACAACAACAACAATGTCAAATAAACAACAACAACAACATCAAATAAACAACAACAACAACAACGTCAAATAAACAACAACAACAACAACAACAACGTCAAATAAACAACAACAACAACATCAACAACAACATCAACAACAACAAAAACGTCAAATAAACAACAACAACAACAACGTCAACAACAACAACAATGTCAAATAAATAACAACAACAACAATGTCAAATAAACAACAACAAAGCCAAATAAATAACAACAACAACAACGTCAAATAAACAACAACAACACCAACGTCAAATAAACAACAACAACATCAAATAAACAACAACAACAACAACAACAACGTCAAATAAACAACAACAATAACAACAACAATAACAACAACAACAACGTCAAATAAACAACAACAACAACGTCAAATAAACAACAACAACAACGTCAAATAAATAACAACAACAACAACAACAATGTCAATAACAACAACGCCAAATAAACAACAACAACTAAAATAACGTCAAATAAACAACAACAACATCAAATAAACAACAACACCAACAACGTCAACAACAACAACAACAATGTCAAATAAACAACAACAACAACAACAACGTCAACAACAACAACAATGTCAAATAAACAACAACACCGTCAAATAAACAACAACATCTAAAACAACGTTAAATAAACAACAACAACAACAACAACGTCAAATAAACAATAACATCTAAAACAACGTCAAATAAACAACAACAACAACAACAACAGCAAAAAAACAACAACACCAACAACGTCAATAACAACAACAACAACAACAATGTCAAATAAACAACAACAACAACAACGTCAACAACAACAACAATGTCAAATAAACTACAACAACAACAACATTAAATAAACAACAACAACAACAACGTCAAATAAACAACATCAATAACAACAACAACGTCAAATAAACAACAACAACAACAACGTCAAATGAACAACAACAACAACAACAACGTCAAATAAACAACAACAACAACGTCAAATAAACAACAACAACAACAACATCAATAACAACAAAAACGTAAAATAAACAACAACAACAACAACAACAACGTCAACAACAAAAACTACGTCAAATAAATAACAACAATAATGTCAACAACAACAATGTCAAATAAACAACAACAACAACGCCAAATAAACAACAACAACAAAAACAACGTCAAATAAACAACAACAACAATGTCAACAACAACAACGTCAAATAAACAACAACAACAACGTCAAATAAACAACAACAACAACAATGTTAAATAAACAACAACAACTAAAACAACGTCAAATAAATAACAACAACAACAACGTCAAATAAACAACAACATCAACAACATCAACAACAACAAAAACGTCAAATAAACAACAACAACAACAACAACAACAACAACAATGTCAATAACAACAACTACGTCAAATAAAGAACAACAACAACATCAAATAAACAACAACAACAACAACAATGTCAAATAAACAACAACAACAACGTCAACAACAACAACAATGTCAAATAAACAACAACAACAACATCAAATAAATAACAACAACAACAATGTCAAATAAACAACAACAACAACAACAACAACGTCAAATAAACAACAACAACAACATCAACAACAACAAAAACGTCAAATAAACAACAACAACAACGTCAACAACAACAACTACGTCAAATAAATTACAACAACAACAATGTCAAATAAACAACAACAACGCCAAATAAACAACAACAACTAAAACAACGTCAAATAAACAACAACAACAACAACAACAACAACAACTTCAAATAAACAACAACACCACCAACAACAACAACAATGTGAAATAAACAACAACAACAACAACAACGTCAACAACAACAACAATGTCAAATAAACAACATCAACAACAACGTCAAATAAACAACAACAACAACAACGTCAAATAAACAACAACAACAACGTCAAATAAACAACAACAACAACAACGTCAAATAAATAACAACAACAACGTCAAATAAACAACAACAACAACAACAACAACAAATAAACAACAACAACGACAACAACAACGTCAAATAAACAACAGCAACAACAATAACAACGTCAAATAAACAACAACAACAACAACAACGTCAACAACAACACGTCAAATAAACAACAACAACAACATCAAATAAACAACAACAACAATAACGTCAAATAAGCAACAACAATAACAACAACGTCAAATAAGCAACAACAATAACAACAACGTCAAATAAGCAACAACAACAACAACAACAACAACAACAACAACGTCAAATAACAAAAACAACGTCAAATAAACAACAATAACAACGTCAAATAAACAACAACAACAACAACAGCAACAACGTCAAATAAACAATAACATTAACAACAACGTCAAATAAATAACAACAACAACGTCAAATAAACAACAACAACACCAACGTCAAATAAACAACAACAACATCAAATAAACAACAACAACAACAACGTCAAATAAACAACAACAATAACAACAACAACAACGTCAAATAAACAATAACAACAACGTCAAATAAACAACAACAAGAACAACAACAAAAACGTCAAATAAACAACAACAACTATGTCAAATAAACAACAACAACAACGTCATATAAACAACAACAACAACAATGTCAATAACAAAAACGTCAAATAAACAACAACAACAATGTCAAATAAACAACAACAACTAAAACAATGTCAAATAAACAACAACAACAACAACGTCAAATAAACAACAACACCAACAACGTCAACAACAACAACAACAACAATGTCAAATAAACAACAACAACAACGTCAACGACAACAACAATGTCAAATAAACAACAACACCGTCAAATAAACAACAACATCTAAAACAACGTTAAATAAACAACAACAACAACAACAATGTCAAATAAACAACAACATCTAAAACAATATGAAATAAACAACAACAACAACAACAACGTCAAAAAAACAACAACACCAACAACGTCAACAACAACAACAACAACAATGTCAAATAAACAACAACAACAACAACGTCAAATAAACAACAACAATAACAACAACGTCAAATAAGCAACAACAACAACAACAAATACAACAACAACAACGTCAAATAACAAAAACAACGTCAAATAAACAACAATAACAATGTCAAATAAACAACAACAACAACAGCAACAACGTCAAATAAACAATAACAACAACAACAACGTCAAATAAATAACAACAACAACAACGTCAAATAAACAACAACAACACCAACGTCAAATAAACAACAACAACATCGAATAAACAACAACAACAACAACAACGTCAAATAAACAACAACAATAACAACAACAACAACGTCAAATAAACAACAACAACAACGTCAAATAAACAACAACAACAACGTCAAATAAATAACAACAACAACAACATCAACAACAACAAAAACGTCAAATAAACAACAACAACAACAACATCAACAACAACAACTATGTCTAATAAACAACAACAACAACAACAACGTCATATAAACAACAACAACAACAATGTCAATAACAACAACGTCAAATAAACAACAACAACTAAAACAACGTCAAATAAACAACAACAACAACAGCAACAACAACGTCCAATAAACAACAACACCAACAACGTCAACAACAACAACAACAATGTCAAATAAACAACAATAACAACAACAACAATGTCAAATAAACAACAACACCGTCAAATAAACAATAACATCTAAAACAACGTTAAATAAACAACAACAACAACAACAACGTCAAATAGACAATAACAACAACGTCAAATAAACAACAACATCAACAACATCAACAACAACAAAAACGTCAAATAAACAACAACAACAACAACAACAACAACAATGTCAATAACAACAACTACGTCAAATAAAGAACAACAACAACGTCAAATAAACAACAACAACAACAAAAATGTCAAATAAATAACAACAACAACAACGTCAACAACAACAACAATGTCAAATAAACAACAACAACAACATCAAATAAACAACAACAACAACAACGTCAAATAAACAACAACAACAACAACAACGTCAAATAAACAACAACAACAACATCAACAACAACAAAAACGTCAAATAAACAACAACAACAACAACAACGTCAACAACAACAACTACGTCAAATAAATAACAACAACAACAATGTCAAATAAACAACAACAACGCCAAATAAACAACAACAACAACAACGTCAAATAAACAACAACAATAACAACAACAACAACGTCAAATAAACAACAACAACAACGTCAAATAAACAACAACAACAATGTCAAATAAATAACAACAACAACAACATCAACAACAACAAAAACGTCAAATAAACAAAAACAACAACAACAACGTCAACAACAACTATGTCAAATAAACAACAACAACAACAACAACGTCATATAAACAACAACAACAACAATGTCAATAACAACAACGCCAAATAAACAACAACAACAACAACAACAACAACAACAACGTCAAATAAACAACAACACCAACAACATCAACAACAACAACAACAATGTCAAATAAACAACAACAACAACAACGTCAACAACAACAACAACAATGTCAAATAAACAACAACACCGTCAAATAAAGAACAACATCTAAAACAACGTTAAATAAACAACAACAACAACGTCAAATAAACAACAACATCTAAAACAACGTCAAATAAACAACAACAACAACAACGTCAAAACAACAACAACACCAACAACGTCAATAACAACAACAACAACAACAATGTCAAATAAACAACAACAACAACGTCAACAACAACAACAATGTCAAATAAACTACAACAACAACAACATTAAATAAACAACAACAACAACAACAACGTCAAATAAACAACATCAATAACAACAACAACGTCAAATAAACAACAACAATAACAACGTCAAATGAACAACAACAACAACAACGTCAAATAAACAACAACAACAACGTCAAATAAACAACAACAACAACATCAACAACAACAAAAACGTAAAATAAACAACAACAACAACAATAACGTCAACAACAAAAACTACGTCAAATAAACAACAACAACAACAATGTCAACAACAACAATGTCAAATAAACAACAACAACAACGCAAATAAACAACAACAACAAAAACAACGTCAAATAAACAACAACAACAATGTCAACAACAACAACGTCAAATAAACAACAACAACAACGTCAAATAAACAACAACAACAAAAATGTTAAATAAACAACAACAACTAAAACAACGTCAAATAAATAACAACAACAACAACAACGTCAAATAAACAACAACATCAACAACATCAACAACAACAAAAACGTCAAATAAACAACAACAACAACAACAACAACAATGTCAATAACAACAACTACGTCAAATAAAGAACAACAACAACGTCAAATAAACAACAACAACAACAATGTCAAATAAACAACAACAACAACGTCAACAACAACAACAATGTCAAATAAACAACAACAACAACATCAAATAAACAACAACAACAACAACGTCAAATAAACAACAACAACAACAACAACGTCAAATAAACAACAACAACAACATCAATAACAACAAAAACGTCAAATAAACAACAACAACAACAACTACGTCAAATAAATAACAACAACAACAATGTCAAATAAACAACAACAACGCCAAATAAACAACAACAACTAAAACAACGTCAAATAAACAACAACAACAACAACAACAACAACAACGTCAAATAAACAACAACACCAACAACATCAACAACAACAACAACAATGTCAAATAAACAACAACAACAACAACGTCAACAACAACAACAATGTCAAATAAACAACAACACCGTCAAATAAACAACAACATCTAAAACAACGTTAAATAAACAACAACAACAACAACAACAACAACAACGTCAAATAAACAACAACATCTAAAACAACGTCAAATAAACAACAACAACAACAACAACAACGTCAAAAAAACAACAACACCAACAACGTCAATAACAACAACAACAACAATGTCAAATAAACAACAACAACAACGTCAACAACAACAACAATGTCAAATAAGCTACAACAACAACAACATTAAATAAACAACAACAACAACAACGTCAAATAAACAACATCAATAACAACAACAACGTCAAATAAACAACAACAATAACAACGTCAAATGAACAACAACAACAACAACGTCAAATAAACAACAACAACAACGTCAAATAAACAACAACAACAACATCAACAACAACAAAAACGTAAAATAAACAACAACAACAACAACGTCAACAACAAAAACTACGTCAAATAAACAACAACAACAATGTCAAATAAACAACAACAACAACGCCAAATAAACAACAACAACAAAAACAACGTCAAATAAACAACAACAACAATGTCAACAACAACAACGTCAAATAAACAACAACAACAACGTCAAATAAACAACAACAACAAAAATGTTAAATAAACAACAACAACTAAAACAACGTCAAATAAATAACAACAACAACAACGTCAAATAAACAACAACATCAACAACATCAACAACAACAAAAACGTCAAATAAACAACAACAACAACAACAACAACAACAACAACAACAATGTCAATAACAACAACTACGTCAAATAAAGAACAACAACAACGTCAAATAAACAACAACAACAACAATGTCAAATAAACAACAACAACAACGTCAACAACAACAACAATGTCAAATAAACAACAACAACAACATCAAATAAACAACAACAACAACAACGTCAAATAAACAACAACAACAACAACAACGTCAAATAAACAACAACAACAACATCAATAACAACAAAAACGTCAAATAAACAACAAAACCAACTACGTCAAATAAATAACAACAACAACAATGTCAAATAAACAACAACAACGCGCCAAATAAACAACAACAACTAAAACAACGTCAAATAAACAACAACAACAACAACAACAACGTCAAATAAACAACAACACCAACAACATCAACAACAACAACAACAATGTCAAATAAACAACAACAACAACAACGTCAACAACAACAACAATGTCAAATAAACAACAACACCGTCAAATAAACAACAACATCTAAAACAACGTTAAATAAACAACAACAACAACAACAACAACAACAACGTCAAATAAACAACAACATCTAAAACAACGTCAAATAAACAACAACAACAACAACGTCAAAACAACAACAACACCAACAACGTCAATAACAACAACAACAACAACAACAATGTCAAATAAACAACAACAACAACGTCAACAACAACAACAATGTCAAATAAACTACAACAACAACAACATTAAATAAACAACAACAACAACAACAACGTCAAATAAACAACATCAATAACAACAACAACGTCAAATAAACAACAACAATAACAACGTCAAATGAACAACAACAACAACAACGTCAAATAAACAACAACAACAACAACGTCAAATAAACAACAACAACAACATCAACAACAACAAAAACGTAAAATAAACAACAACAACAACAACAACGTCAACAACAAAAACTACGTCAAATAAACAACAACAACAATGTCAACAACAACAATGTCAAATAAACAACAACAACAACGCCAAATAAACAACAACAACAAAAACAACGTCAAATAAACAACAACAACAATGTCAACAACAACAACGTCAAATAAACAACAACAACAACGTCAAATAAACAACAACAACAAAAATGTTAAATAAACAACAACAACTAAAACAACGTCAAATAAATAACAACAACAACAACGTCAAAAAAACAACAACATCAACAACATCAACAACAACAAAAACGTCAAATAAACAACAACAACAACAACAACAACAATGTCAATAACAACAACTACGTCAAATAAAGAACAACAACAACGTCAAATAAACAACAACAACAACAATGTCAAATAAACAACAACAACAACGTCAACAACAACAACAATGTCAAATAAACAACAACAACAACATCAAATAAACAACAACAACAACAACAACGTCAAATAAACTACAACAACAACAACAACAACGTCAAATAAACAACAACAACAACATCAATAACAACAAAAACGTCAAATAAACAACAACAACAACAACTACGTCAAATAAATAACAACAACAACAATGTCAAATAAACAACAACAACGCCAAATAAACAACAACAACTAAAACAACGTCAAATAAACAACAACAACAACAACAACAACAACAACGTCAAATAAACAACAACACCAACAACAACAACAATGTGAAATAAACAACAACAACAACGTCAACAACAACAACAATGTCAAATAAACAACAACAACGCCAAATAAACAACAACAACTAAAACAACGTCAAATAAACAACAACAACAACAACAACAACAACGTCAAATAAACAACAACACCAACAACATCAACAACAACAACAACAATGTCAAATAAACAACAACAACAACAACGTCAACAACAACAACAATGTCAAATAAACAACAACACCGTCAAATAAACAACAACATCTAAAACAACGTTAAATAAACAACAACAACAACAACAACAACAACGTCAAATAAACAACAACATCTAAAACAACGTCAAATAAACAACAACAACAACAACGTCAAAAAAACAACAACACCAACAACGTCAATAACAACAACAACAACAACAATGTCAAATAAACAACAACAACAACGTCAACAACAACAACAATGTCAAATAAACTACAACAACAACAACATTAAATAAACAACAACAACAACAACAACGTCAAATAAACAACATCAATAACAACAACAACGTCAAATAAACAACAACAATAACAACGTCAAATGAACAACAACAACAACAACGTCAAATAAACAACAACAACAACGTCAAATAAACAACAACAACAACATCAACAACAACAAAAACGTAAAATAAACAACAACAACAACAACGTCAACAACAAAAACTACGTCAAATAAACAACAACAACAATGTCAACAACAACAATGTCAAATAAACAACAACAACAACGCCAAATAAACAACAACAACAAAAAAAACGTCAAATAAACAACAACAACAATGTCAACAACAACAACGTCAAATAAACAACAACAACAACGTCAAATAAACAACAACAACAAAAATGTTAAATAAACAACAACAACTAAAACAACGTCAAATAAATAACAACAACAACAACGTCAAATAAACAACAACATCAACAACATCAACAACAACAAAAACGTCAAATAAACAACAACAACAACAACAACAACAACAATGTCAATAACAACAACTACGTCAAATAAAGAACAACAACAACGTCAAATAAACAACAACAACAACAATGTCAAATAAACAACAACAACAACGTCAACAACAACAACAATGTCAAATAAACAACAACAACAACATCAAATAAACAACAACAACAACGTCAAATAAACAACAACAACAACAACAACGTCAAATAAACAACAACAACAACATCAATAACAACAAAAACGTCAAATAAACAACAACAACAACAACTACGTCAAATAAATAACAACAACAACAATGTCAAATAAACAACAACAACGCCAAATAAACAACAACAACTAAAACAACGTCAAATAAACAACAACAACAACAACAACAACAACAACAACAACGTCAAATAAACAACAACACTAACAACAACAACAATGTGAAATAAACAACAACAACAACAACGTCAACAACAACAACAATGTCAAATAAACAACAACAACAACAACGTCAAATAAACAACAACAACAACAACGTCAAATAAACAACAACAACAACGTCAAATAAACAACAACAACAACGTCAAATAAATAACAACAACAACAACAACGTCAAATAAACAACAACAACAACAACAACAACAAATAAACAACAACAACGACAACAACAACGTCAAATAAACAACAGCAACAACAATAACAACGTCAAATAAACAACAACAACAACAACGTCAACAACAACACGTCAAATAAACAACAACAATAACAACAACGTCAAATAAGCAACAACAATAACAACAACGTCAAATAAGCAACAAGAACAACAACAAATACAATAACAACAACAACAACAACGTCAAAAAAACAACAACACCAACAACGTCAATAACAACAACAACAACAACAATGTCAAATAAACAACAACAACAACGTCAACAACAACAACAATGTCAAATAAACTACAACAACAACAACATTAAATAAACAACAACAACAACAACAACGTCAAATAAACAACATCAATAACAACAACAACGTCAAATAAACAACAACAATAACAACGTCAAATGAACAACAACAACAACAACGTCAAATAAACAACAACAACAACGTCAAATAAACAACAACAACAACATCAACAACAACAAAAACGTAAAATAAACAACAACAACAACAACGTCAACAAGAAAAACTACGTCAAATAAACAACAACAACAATGTCAACAACAACAACGTCAAATAAACAACAACAACAAAAATGTTAAATAAACAACAACAACTAAAACAACGTCAAATAAATAACAACAACAACAACGTCAAATAAACAACAACATCAACAACATCAACAACAACAAAAACGTCAAATAAACAACAACAACAACAACAACAACAACAATGTCAATAACAACAACTACGTCAAATAAAGAACAACAACAACGTCAAATAAACAACAACAACAACAATGTCAAATAAACAACAACAACAACGTCAACAACAACAACAATGTCAAATAAACAACAACAACAACATCAAATAAACAACAACAACAACAACGTCAAATAAACAACAACAACAACAACAACGTCAAATAAACAACAACAACAACATCAATAACAACAAAAACGTCAAATAAACAACAACAACAACAACTACGTCAAATAAATAACAACAACAACAATGTCAAATAAACAACAACAACGCCAAATAAACAACAACAACTAAAACAACGTCAAATAAACAACAACAACAACAACAACAACAACAACAACAACGTCAAATAAACAACAACACTAACAACAACAACAATGTGAAATAAACAACAACAACAACAACGTCAACAACAACAACAATGTCAAATAAACAACAACAACAACAACGTCAAATAAACAACAACAACAACAACGTCAAATAAACAACAACAACAACGTCAAATAAACAACAACAACAACGTCAAATAAATAACAACAACAACAACAACGTCAAATAAACAACAACAACAACAACAACAACAAATAAACAACAACAACGACAACAACAACGTCAAATAAACAACAGCAACAACAATAACAACGTCAAATAAACAACAACAACAACAACGTCAACAACAACACGTCAAATAAACAACAACAATAACAACAACGTCAAATAAGCAACAACAATAACAACAACGTCAAATAAGCAACAAGAACAACAACAAATACAATAACAACAACAACAACAACGTCAAAAAAACAACAACACCAACAACGTCAATAACAACAACAACAACAACAATGTCAAATAAACAACAACAACAACGTCAACAACAACAACAATGTCAAATAAACTACAACAACAACAACATTAAATAAACAACAACAACAACAACAACGTCAAATAAACAACATCAATAACAACAACAACGTCAAATAAACAACAACAATAACAACGTCAAATGAACAACAACAACAACAACGTCAAATAAACAACAACAACAACGTCAAATAAACAACAACAACAACATCAACAACAACAAAAACGTAAAATAAACAACAACAACAACAACAACGTCAACAACAAAAACTACGTCAAATAAACAACAACAACAATGTCAACAACAACAATGTCAAATAAACAACAACAACAACGCCAAATAAACAACAACAACAAAAACAACGTCAAATAAATAACAACAACAACAACGTCAAATAAACAACAACATCAACAACATCAACAACAACAAAAACGTCAAATAAACAACAACAACAACAACAACAACAACAACAATGTCAATAACAACAACTACGTCAAATAAAGAACAACAACAACGTCAAATAAACAACAACAACAACAATGTCAAATAAACAACAACAACAACGTCAACAACAACAACAATGTCAAATAAACAACAACAACAACATCAAATAAACAACAACAACAACAACGTCAAATAAACAACAACAACAACAACAACGTCAAATAAACAACAACAACAACATCAATAACAACAAAAACGTCAAATAAACAACAACAACAACAACTACGTCAAATAAATAACAACAACAACAATGTCAAATAAACAACAACAACGCCAAATAAACAACAACAACTAAAACAACGTCAAATAAACAACAACAACAACAACAACAACAACAACGTCAAATAAACAACAACACCAACAACAACAACAATGTGAAATAAACAACAACAACAACGTCAACAACAACAACAATGTCAAATAAACAACAACAACAACAACGTCAAATAAACAACAACAACAACAACGTCAAATAAACAACAACAACAACGTCAAATAAACAACAACAACAACGTCAAATAAATAACAACAACAACAACAACGTCAAATAAACAACAACAACAACAACAACAACAAATAAACAACAACAACGACAACAACAACGTCAAATAAACAACAGCAACAACAATAACAACGTCAAATAAACAACAACAACAACAACGTCAACAACAACACGTCAAATAAACAACAACAATAACAACAACGTCAAATAAGCAACAACAATAACAACAACGTCAAATAAGCAACAAGAACAACAACAAATACAATAACAACAACAACAACAACGTCAAAAAAACAACAACACCAACAACGTCAATAACAACAACAACAACAACAATGTCAAATAAACAACAACAACAACGTCAACAACAACAACAATGTCAAATAAACTACAACAACAACAACATTAAATAAACAACAACAACAACAACAACGTCAAATAAACAACATCAATAACAACAACAACGTCAAATAAACAACAACAATAACAACGTCAAATGAACAACAACAACAACAACGTCAAATAAACAACAACAACAACGTCAAATAAACAACAACAACAACATCAACAACAACAAAAACGTAAAATAAACAACAACAACAACAACAACAACGTCAACAACAAAAACTACGTCAAATAAACAACAACAACAATGTCAACAACAACAATGTCAAATAAACAACAACAACAACGCCAAATAAACAACAACAACAAAAACAACGTCAAATAAACAACAACAACAATGTCAACAACAACAACGTCAAATAAACAACAACAACAACGTCAAATAAACAACAACAACAAAAATGTTAAATAAACAACAACAACTAAAACAACGTCAAATAAATAACAACAACAACAACGTCAAATAAACAACAACATCAACAACATCAACAACAACAAAAACGTCAAATAAACAACAACAACAACAACAACAACACTGTCAATAACAACAACTACGTCAAATAAAGAACAACAACAACGTCAAATAAACAACAACAACAACAATGTCAAATAAACAACAACAACAACGTCAACAACAACAACAATGTCAAATAAACAACAACAACAACATCAAATAAACAACAACAACAACAACGTCAAATAAACAACAACAACAACAACAACAACGTCAAATAAACAACAACAACAACATCAATAACAACAAAAACGTCAAATAAACAACAACAACAACAACTACGTCAAATAAATAACAACAACAACAATGTCAAATAAACAACAACAACGCCAAATAAACAACAACAACTAAAACAACGTCAAATAAACAACAACAACAACAACAACAACAACGTCAAATAAACAACAACACCAACAACAACAACAATGTGAAATAAACAACAACAACAACGTCAACAACAACAACAATGTCAAATAAACAACAACAACAACAACGTCAAATAAACAACAACAACAACAACAACGTCAAATAAACAACAACAACAACGTCAAATAAACAACAACAACAACGTCAAATAAATAACAACAACAACAACAACGTCAAATAAACAACAACAACAACAACAACAACAAATAAACAACAACAACGACAACAACAACGTCAAATAAACAACAGCAACAACAATAACAACGTCAAATAAACGACAACAACAACAACGTCAACAACAACACGTCAAATAAACAACAACAATAACAACAACGTCAAATAAGCAACAACAATAACAACAACGTCAAATAAGCAATAAGAACAACAACAAATACAATAACAACAACAACAACAACGTCAAAAAAACAACAACACCAACAACGTCAATAACAACAACAACAACAACAATGTCAAATAAACAACAACAACAACGTCAACAACAACAACAATGTCAAATAAACTACAACAACAACAACATTAAATAAACAACAACAACAACAACAACGTCAAATAAACAACATCAATAACAACAACAACGTCAAATAAACAACAACAATAACAACGTCAAATGAACAACAACAACAACAACGTCAAATAAACAACAACAACAACGTCAAATAAACAACAGCAACAACATCAACAACAACAAAAACGTAAAATAAACAACAACAACAACAACAACGTCAACAACAAAAACTACGTCAAATAAACAACAACAACAATTTCAACAACAACAATGTCAAATAAACAACAACAACAACGCCAAATAAACAACAACAACAAAAACAACGTCAAATAAACAACAACAACAATGTCAACAACAACAACGTCAAATAAACAACAACAACAACAACGTCAAATAAACAACAACAACAAAAATGTTAAATAAACAACAACAACTAAAACAACGTCAAATAAATAACAACAACAACAACGTCAAATAAACAACAACATCAACAACATCAACAACAACAAAAACGTCAAATAAACAACAACAACAACAACAACAACAACACTGTCAATAACAACAACTACGTCAAATAAAGAACAACAACAACGTCAAATAAACAACAACAACAACAATGTCAAATAAACAACAACAACAACGTCAACAACAACAACAATGTCAAATAAACAACAACAACAACATCAAATAAACAACAACAACAACAACGTCAAATAAACAACAACAACAACAACAACGTCAAATAAACAACAACAACAACATCAATAACAACAAAAACGTCAAATAAACAACAACAACAACAACTACGTCAAATAAATAACAACAACAACAATGTCAAATAAACAACAACAACGCCAAATAAACAACAACAACTAAAACAACGTCAAATAAACAACAACAACAACAACAACAACAACAACGTCAAATAAACAACAACACCAACAACAACAACAATGTGAAATAAACAACAACAACAACAACAACGTCAAATAAACAACAACAACAACAACAACAAATAAACAACAACAACGACAACAACAACGTCAAATAAACAACAGCAACAACAATAACAACGTCAAATAAACAACAACAACAACAACGTCAACAACAACACGTCAAATAAACAACAACAATAACAACAACGTCAAATAAGCAACAACAATAACAACAACGTCAAATAAGCAACAAGAACAACAACAAATACAATAACAACAACAACAACAACGTCAAAAAAACAACAACACCAACAACGTCAATAACAACAACAACAACAACAATGTCAAATAAACAACAACAACAACGTCAACAACAACAACAATGTCAAATAAACTACAACAACAACAACATTAAATAAACAACAACAACAACAACGTCAAATAAACAACATCAATAACAACAACAACGTCAAATAAACAACAACAATAACAACGTCAAATGAACAACAACAACAACAACGTCAAATAAACAACAACAACAACGTCAAATAAACAACAACAACAACATCAACAACAACAAAAACGTAAAATAAACAACAACAACAACAACAACGTCAACAACAAAAACTACGTCAAATAAACAACAACAACAATTTCAACAACAACAATGTCAAATAAACAACAACAACAACGCCAAATAAACAACAACAACAAAAACAACGTCAAATAAACAACAACAACAATGTCAACAACAACAACGTCAAATAAACAACAACAACAACAACGTCAAATAAACAACAACAACAAAAATGTTAAATAAACAACAACAACTAAAACAACGTCAAATAAATAACAACAACAACAACGTCAAATAAACAACAACATCAACAACATCAACAACAACAAAAACGTCAAATAAACAACAACAACAACAACAACAACAACACTGTCAATAACAACAACTACGTCAAATAAAGAACAACAACAACGTCAAATAAACAACAACAACAACAATGTCAAATAAACAACAACAACAACGTCAACAACAACAACAATGTCAAATAAACAACAACAACAACATCAAATAAACAACAACAACAACAACGTCAAATAAACAACAACAACAACAACAACGTCAAATAAACAACAACAACAACATCAATAACAACAAAAACGTCAAATAAACAACAACAACAACAACTACGTCAAATAAATAACAACAACAACAATGTCAAATAAACAACAACAACGCCAAATAAACAACAACAACTAAAACAACGTCAAATAAACAACAACAACAACAACAACAACAACAACAACAACGTCAAATAAACAACAACAACAACGTCAAATAAATAACAACAACAACAACAACGTCAAATAAACAACAACAACAACAACAACAACAAATAAACAACAACAACGACAACAACAACGTCAAATAAACAACAGCAACAACAATAACAACGTCAAATAAACAACAACAACAACAACGTCAACAACAACACGTCAAATAAACAACAACAATAACAACAACGTCAAATAAGCAACAACAATAACAACAACGTCAAATAAGCAACAAGAACAACAACAAATACAATAACAACAACAACAACAACGTCAAAAAAACAACAACACCAACAACGTCAATAACAACAACAACAACAACAATGTCAAATAAACAACAACAACAACGTCAACAACAACAACAATGTCAAATAAACTACAACAACAACAACATTAAATAAACAACAACAACAACAACAACGTCAAATAAACAACATCAATAACAACAACAACGTCAAATAAACAACAACAATAACAACGTCAAATGAACAACAACAACAACAACGTCAAATAAACAACAACAACAACGTCAAATAAACAACAACAACAACATCAACAACAACAAAAACGTAAAATAAACAACAACAACAACAACAACAACGTCAACAACAAAAACTACGTCAAATAAACAACAATAACAATTTCAACAACAACAATGTCAAATAAACAACAACAACAACGCCAAATAAACAACAACAACAAAAACAACGTCAAATAAACAACAACAACAATGTCAACAACAACAACGTCAAATAAACAACAACAACAACAACGTCAAATAAACAACAACAACAAAAATGTTAAATAAACAACAACAACTAAAACAACGTCAAATAAATAACAACAACAACAACGTCAAATAAACAACAACATCAACAACATCAACAACAACAAAAACGTCAAATAAACAACAACAACAACAACAACAACAACACTGTCAATAACAACAACTACGTCAAATAAAGAACAACAACAACGTCAAATAAACAACAACAACAACAATGTCAAATAAACAACAACAACAACGTCAACAACAACAACAATGTCAAATAAACAACAACAACAACATCAAATAAACAACAACAACAACAACGTCAAATAAACAACAACAACAACAACAACAACGTCAAATAAACAACAACAACAACATCAATAACAACAAAAACGTCAAATAAACAACAACAACAACAACTACGTCAAATAAATAACAACAACAACAATGTCAAATAAACAACAACAACGCCAAATAAACAACAACAACTAAAACAACGTCAAATAAACAACAACAACAACAACAACAACAACAACAACAACGTCAAATAAACAACAACACCAACAACAACAACAATGTGAAATAAACAACAACAACAACGTCAACAACAACAACAATGTCAAATAAACAACAACAACAACAACGTCAAATAAACAACAACAACAACGTCAAATAAACAACAACAACAACAACAACGTCAAATAAACAACAACAACAACGTCAAATAAATAACAACAACAACAACAACGTCAAATAAACAACAACAACAACAACAACAACAAATAAACAACAACAACGACAACAACAACGTCAAATAAACAACAGCAACAACAATAACAACGTCAAATAAACAACAACAACAACAACGTCAACAACAACACGTCAAATAAACAACAACAATAACAACAACGTCAAATAAGCAACAACAATAACAACAACGTCAAATAAGCAACAACAACAACAACAAATACAATAACAACAACAACAACGTCAAAAAAACAACAACACCAACAACGTCAATAACAACAACAACAACAACAATGTCAAATAAACAACAACAACAACGTCAACAGCAACAACAATGTCAAATAAACTACAACAACAACAACATTAAATAAACAACAACAACAACAACAACGTCAAATAAACAACATCAATAACAACAACAACGTCAAATAAACAACAACAATAACAACGTCAAATGAACAACAACAACAACAACGTCAAATAAACAACAACAACAACGTCAAATAAACAACAACAACAACATCAACAACAACAAAAACGTAAAATAAACAACAACAACAACAACAACAACGTCAACAACAAAAACTACGTCAAATAAACAACAACAACAATGTCAACAACAACAATGTCAAATAAACAACAACAACGCCAAATAAACAACAACAACAAAAACAACGTCAAATAAACAACAACAACAATGTCAACAACAACAACGTCAAATAAACAACAACAACAACGTCAAATAAACAACAACAACAAAAATGTTAAATAAACAACAACAACTAAAACAACGTCAAATAAATAACAACAACAACAACGTCAAATAAACAACAACATCAAGAACATCAACAACAACAAAAACGTCAAATAAACAACAACAACAACAACAACAACAACACTGTCAATAACAACAACTACGTCAAATAAAGAACAACAACAACGTCAAATAAACAACAACAACAACAATGTCAAATAAACAACAACAACAACGTCAACAACAACAACAATGTCAAATAAACAACAACAACAACAACATCAAATAAACAACAACAACAACAACGTCAAATAAACAACAACAACAACAACAACAACAACAACGTCAAATAAACAACAACAACAACATCAATAACAACAAAAACGTCAAATAAACAACAACAACAACAACTACGTCAAATAAATAACAACAACAACAATGTCAAATAAACAACAACAACGCCAAATAAACAACAACAACTAAAACAACGTCAAATAAACAACAACAACAACAACAATAACAACGTCAAATAAACAACAACACCAACAACAACAACAATGTGAAATAAACAACAACAACAACGTCAACAACAACAACAATGTCAAATAAACAACAACAACAACGTCAAATAAACAACAACAACAACAACGTCAAATAAACAACAACAACAACAACGTCAAATAAACAACAACAACAACGTCAAATAAATAACAACAACAACAACAACGTCAAATAAACAACAACAAATAAACAACAACAACGACAACAACAACGTCAAATAAACAACAGCAACAACAATAACAACGTCAAATAAACAACAACAACAACAACGTCAACAACAACGTCAACAACAACACGTCAAATAAACAACAACAATAACAACAACGTCAAATAAGCAACAACAATAACAACAACGTCAAATAAGCAACAACAACAACAACAAATACAATAACAACAACAACAACAACGTCAAATAACAAAAACAACGTCAAATAAACAACAATAACAACGTCAAATAAACAACAACAACAACAACAGCAACAACGTCAAATAAACAATAACAACAACAACAACGTCAAATAAATAACAACAACAACAACGTCAAATAAACAACAACAACACCAACGTCAAATAAACAACAACAACATCAAATAAACAACAACAACAACAACGTCAAATAAACAACAACAATAACAACAACAACAACGTCAAATAAACAACAACGTCAAATAAACAATAACAACAACGTCAAATAAACAACAAAAACAACAACAACAACAAAAACGTCAAATAAACAACAACAACAACAACGTCAACAACAACAACTATGTCAAATAAACAACAACAACAACGTCATATAAACAACAACAACAACAATGTCAATAACAAAAACGTCAAATAAACAACAACAACAATGTCAAATAAACAACAACAACTAAAACAATGTCAAATAAACAACAACAACAACAACAACGTCAAATAAACAACAACACCAACAACGTCAACAACAACAACAACAATGTCAAATAAACAACAACAAAACAACGTCAACGACAACAACAATGTCAAATAAACAACAACACCGTCAAATAAACAACAACATCTAAAACAACGTTAAATAAACAACAACAACAACAACGTCAAATAAACAACAACATCTAAAACAACATGAAATAAACAACAACAACAACAACAACAACGTCAAAAAAACAACAACACCAACAACGTCAACAACAACAACAACAACAACAACAACAATGTCAAATAAACAACAACAACAACGTCAAATAAACAAAAACAATAACAACAACGTCAAATAAGCAACAACAACAACAACAAATACAACAACAACAACAACGTCAAATAACAAAAACAACGTCAAATAAACAACAATAACAATGTCAAATAAACAACAACAACAACAGCAACAACGTCAAATAAACAATAACAACAACAACAACGTCAAATAAATAACAACAACAACAGCGTCAAATAAACAACAACAACACCAACGTCAAATAAACAACAACAATAACAACAACAACAACGTCAAATAAACAACAACAACAACGTCAAATAAACAACAACAACAACGTCAAATAAATAACAACAACAACAACATCAACAACAACAAAAACGTCAAATAAACAACAACAACAACAACAACAAGTCAAATAAATAACATCAACAACAACGTCAAATAAACAACTACAACACCAACATGAAATAAACAACAATAACAACGTCAAATAAACAACAACAATAACAACAATAACAACAACGTCAAATAAACAACAACAACAACGTCAAATAGACAATAACAACAACGTCAAATAAACAACAACATCAACAACATCAACAACAACAAAAACGTCAAATAAACAACAACAACAACAACAACAATGTCAATAACAACAACTACGTCAAATAAAGAACAACAACAACGTCAAATAAACAACAACAACAACAACAACAATGTCAAATAAACAACAACAACAACAACGTCAACAACAACAACAATTTCAAATAAACAACAACAACATCATCAAATAAACAACAACAACGTCAAATAAACAACAACAACAACAACAACAACAACAACAACGTCAAATAAACAACCACAACAACATCAACAACAACATAAACGTCAAATAAACAACAACAACAACAACGTCAACAACAACAACTACGTCAAATAAATAACAACAACAACAATGTCAAATAAACAACAACAACGCCAAATAAACAACAACAACTAAAACAACGTCAAATAAACAACAACAACAACAACAACAACGTCAAATAAACAACAACACCAACAACAACAACAATGTGAAATAAACAACAACAACAACAACAACGTCAACAACAACAATAATGTCAAATAAACAACAACAACAACGTCAAATAAACAACAACAACAACAACGTCAAATAAACAACAACAACAACAACAACAACAAATAAACAACAACAACGACAACAACAACGTCAAATAAACAACAGCAACAACAATAACAACGTCAAATAAACAACAAAAACAACAACAACATCAACAATAACACGTCAAATAAACTACAACAACATCAAATAAACAACAACAACAACAACGTCAAATAAACAACAGCAACAACAACATCAAATAAACAACAACAATAACAACAACGTCAAATAAGCAACAACAACAACAAATACAATAATAACAACAACAACAACGTCAAATAACAAAAACAACGTCAAATAAACAACAATAACAACGTCAAATAAACAACAACAACAACAACAACAACGTCAAATAAACAATAACAACAACAACGTCAAATAAATAACAACAACAACATCGTCAAATAAACAACAACAACACCAACGTCAAATAAACAACAACAACATCAAATAAACAACAACAACAACAACGTCAAATAAACAACAACAATAACAACAACAACGTCAAATAAACAACAACGTCAAACAAACAATAACAACAACCTCAAATAAACAACAACAACAACAACAACAACAAAAACGTCAAATAAACAACAACAACAACAACAACAACAACAAATACAACAACAACAACAACAACGTCAAATAACAAAAACAACGTCAAATAAACAACAATAACAATGTCAAATAAACAACAACAACAACAGCAACAACGTCAAATAAACAATAACAACAACAACAACGTCAAATAAATAACAACAACAACAGCGTCAAATAAACAACAACAACACCAACGTCAAATAAACAACAACAACATCAAATAAACAACAACAACAGCAACAACAACAACGTCAAATAAACAACAACAATAACAACAACAACAACGTCAAATAAACAACAACAACAACGTCAAATAAACAACAACAACAACGTCAAATAAATAACAACAACAACAACATCAACAACAACAAAAACGTCAAATAAACAACAACAACAACAACAACAACAACAACGTCAACAACAACAACTATGTCAAATAAACAACAACAACAACAACAACGTCATATAAACAACAACAACAACAATGTCAATAACAACAACGTCAAATAAACAACAACAACTAAAACAACGTCAAATAAACAACAACAACAACAACAACAACGTCAAATAAACAACAACACCAACAACGTCAACAACAACAACAACAACAACAACAACGTCAACAACAACAACAACGTCAAATAAACAACAACATCTAAAACAGTGTCAAATAAACAACAACAACAACAACGTCAAAAAAACAACAACACCAACAACGTCAATAACAACAACAACAACAACAACAATGTCAAATAAACAACAACAACAACAACGTCAACAACAACAACAATGTCAAATAAACTACAACAACAACAACATTAAATAAACAACAACAACAACAATAACGTCAAATAAACAACATCAATAACAACAACAACGTCAAATAAACAACAACAACAACAACGTCAAATGAACAACAACAACGTCAAATAAACAACAACAACAACAACGTCAAATAAACAACAACAACAACAACATCAACAACAACAAAAACGTAAAATAAACAACAACAACAACAACAACGTCAACAACAAAAACTACGTCAAATAAACAACAACAACAACAACAATGTCAAATAAACAACAACAACAACGCCAAATAAACAACAACAACAAAAACATCGTCAAATAAACAACAACAACAATGTCAACAACAACAACGTCAAATAAACAACAACAACAACGTCAAATAAACAACAACAACAACAATGTTAAATAAACAACAACAACTAAAACAACGTCAAATAAATAACAACAACAACAACGTCAAATAAACAACAACACCAACAACGTCAACAACAACAACAACAATGTCAAAAATCAAAAAACAACAACAACGTCAACAACAACAACAATGTCAAATAAACAACAACACCGTCAAATAAACAACAACAACGTCAAATAAACAACAACAACAACGTAAAGTAAACAACAACATCAACAACGTCAAAAAAACAACAACACCAACAACGTCAACAACAACAACAACAACAATGTCAAATAAACAACAACAACAACGTCAACAACAACAACAATGTCAAATAAACAACAACAACAACAACAACATTAAATAAACAACAACAACAACAACGTCAAATAAACAACATTAATAACAACAACAACGTCAAATAAACAACAACAACAACAACGTCAAATGAACAACAACAACAACAACAACAACGTCAAATAAACAACAACAACAACAACAACGTCAAATAAACAACAACAACAACATCAACAACAACAAAAACGTCAAATAAACAACAACAACAACAACAACATCAACAACAAAAACTACGTCAAATAAACAACAACAACAACAATGTCAACAACAACAATGTCAAATAAACAACAACAACAACGCCAAATAAACAACAACAACAAAAACAACGTCAAATAAACAACAACAACAACAATGTCAACAACAACAACGTCAAATAAACAACAACAACAACATCAAATAAACAACAACAATGTCAAATAAACAACAACAACTAAAACAACTTCAAATAAACAACAACAACAACAACAACGTCAAATAAACAACAACGCCAACAACGTCAACAACAACAACAACAACAATGTCAAATAAACAACAACAACAACGTCAACAACAACAACAATGTCAAATAAACAATAACAACAACAACATAAAATAAACAACAACAACAACAACGTCAAATAAACAACAATAATAACAACAACAACAACAACAACGTCATATAAACAACAATAATAACAACAACAACAACGTCAAATAAACAACAACAATAACAACGTCAAATAAACAACAACAACAACAACAACGTCAACAACAACAACGTCAAATAAATAACAACAACAACAACGTCAAATAAATAACATCAACAACAACGTCAAATAAACAACAACAACACCAACATCAAATAAACAACAATAACAACGTCAAATAAACAACAACAATAACAACAATAACAACAACGTCAAATAAACAACAACAACAACGTCAAATAGACAATAACAACAACGTCAAATAAACAACAACATCAACAACATCAACAACAACAAAAACGTCAAATAAACAACAACAACAACAACAACAACAAAGTCAATAACAACAACTACGTCAAATAAAGAACAACAACAACGTCAAATAAACAACAACAACAACAACAATGTCAAATAAACAACAACAACAACGTCAACAACAACAACAATGTCAAATAAACAACAACAACATCATCAAATAAACAACAACAACGTCAAATAAACAACAACAACAACAACAACGTCAAATAAACAATAACAACAACAACGTCAAATAAATAACAACAACAACATCGTCAAATAAACAACAACAACACCAACGTCAAATAAACAACAACAACATCAAATAAACAACAACAACAACAACGTCAAATAAACAACAACAATAACAACAACAACGTCAAATAAACAACAACGTCAAACAAACAATAACAACAACCTCAAATAAACAACAACAACAACAACAACAACAAAAACGTCAAATAAACAACAACAACAACAACAACAACAACAAATACAACAACAACAACAACAACGTCAAATAACAAAAACAACGTCAAATAAACAACAATAACAATGTCAAATAAACAACAACAACAACAGCAACAACGTCAAATAAACAATAACAACAACAACAACGTCAAATAAATAACAACAACAACAGCGTCAAATAAACAACAACAACACCAACGTCAAATAAACAACAACAACATCAAAAAAACAACAACAACAGCAACAACAACAACGTCAAATAAACAACAACAATAACAACAACAACAACGTCAAATAAACAACAACAACAACGTCAAATAAACAACAACAACAACGTCAAATAAATAACAACAACAACAACATCAACAACAACAAAAACGTCAAATAAACAACAACAACAACAACAACAACAACAACAACGTCAACAACAACAACTATGTCAAATAAACAACAACAACAACAACAACGTCATATAAACAACAACAACAACAATGTCAATAACAACAACGTCAAATAAACAACAACAACTAAAACAACGTCAAATAAACAACAACAACAACAACAACGTCAAATAAACAACAACACCAACAACGTCAACAACAACAACAACAACAACAACGTCAACAACAACAACAACGTCAAATAAACAACAACATCTAAAACAGTGTCAAATAAACAACAACAACAACAACGTCAAAAAAACAACAACACCAACAACGTCAATAACAACAACAACAACAACAACAATGTCAAATAAACAACAACAACAACAACGTCAACAACAACAACAATGTCAAATAAACTACAACAACAACAACATTAAATAAACAACAACAACAACAATAACGTCAAATAAACAACATCAATAACAACAACAACGTCAAATAAACAACAACAACAACAACGTCAAATGAACAACAACAACGTCAAATAAACAACAACAACAACAACGTCAAATAAACAACAACAACAACAACATCAACAACAACAAAAACGTAAAATAAACAACAACAACAACAACAACGTCAACAACAAAAACTACGTCAAATAAACAACAACAACAACAACAATGTCAAATAAACAACAACAACAACGCCAAATAAACAACAACAACAAAAACATCGTCAAATAAACAACAACAACAATGTCAACAACAACAACGTCAAATAAACAACAACAACAACGTCAAATAAACAACAACAACAACAATGTTAAATAAACAACAACAACTAAAACAACGTCAAATAAATAACAACAACAACAACGTCAAATAAACAACAACACCAACAACGTCAACAACAACAACAACAATGTCAAAAATCAAAAAACAACAACAACGTCAACAACAACAACAATGTCAAATAAACAACAACACCGTCAAATAAACAACAACAACGTCAAATAAACAACAACAACAACGTAAAGTAAACAACAACATCAACAACGTCAAAAAAACAACAACACCAACAACGTCAACAACAACAACAACAACAATGTCAAATAAACAACAACAACAACGTCAACAACAACAACAATGTCAAATAAACAACAACAACAACAACAACATTAAATAAACAACAACAACAACAACGTCAAATAAACAACATTAATAACAACAACAACGTCAAATAAACAACAACAACAACAACGTCAAATGAACTACAACAACAACAACAACAACGTCAAATAAACAACAACAACAACAACAACGTCAAATAAACAACAACAACAACATCAACAACAACAAAAACGTCAAATAAACAACAACAACAACAACAACATCAACAACAAAAACTACGTCAAATAAACAACAACAACAACAATGTCAACAACAACAATGTCAAATAAACAACAACAACAACGCCAAATAAACAACAACAACAAAAACAACGTCAAATAAACAACAACAACAACAATGTCAACAACAACAACGTCAAATAAACAACAACAACAACATCAAATAAACAACAACAATGTCAAATAAACAACAACAACTAAAACAACTTCAAATAAACAACAACAACAACAACAACGTCAAATAAACAACAACGCCAACAACGTCAACAACAACAACAACAACAATGTCAAATAAACAACAACAACAACGTCAACAACAACAACAATGTCAAATAAACAATAACAACAACAACATAAAATAAACAACAACAACAACAACGTCAAATAAACAACAATAATAACAACAACAACAACAACAACGTCATATAAACAACAATAATAACAACAACAACAACGTCAAATAAACAACAACAATAACAACGTCAAATAAACAACAACAACAACAACAACAACGTCAACAACAACAACGTCAAATAAATAACAACAACAACAACGTCAAATAAATAACATCAACAACAACGTCAAATAAACAACAACAACACCAACATCAAATAAACAACAATAACAACGTCAAATAAACAACAACAATAACAACAATAACAACAACGTCAAATAAACAACAACAACAACGTCAAATAGACAATAACAACAACGTCAAATAAACAACAACATCAACAACATCAACAACAACAAAAACGTCAAATAAACAACAACAACAACAACAACAAAGTCAATAACAACAACTACGTCAAATAAAGAACAACAACAACGTCAAATAAACAACAACAACAACAACAATGTCAAATAAACAACAACAACAACGTCAACAACAACAACAATGTCAAATAAACAACAACAACATCATCAAATAAACAACAACAACGTCAAATAAACAACAACAACAACAACAACAACAACAACAACAACAACAACGCCAAATAAACAACAACAACAACATCAACAACAACAAAAACGTCAAATAAACAACAACAACAACAACGTCAACAACAACAACTACGTCAAATAAATAACAACAACAACAATGTCAAATAAACAACAACAACGCCAAATAAACAACAACAACTAAAACAACGTCAAATAAACAACAACAACAACGTCAAATAAACAACAACACCAACAACAACAACAATGTGAAATAAACAACAACAACAACAACAACGTCAACAACAACAACAATGTCAAATAAACAACAACAACAACGTCAAATAAACAACAACAACAACAACGTCAAATAAACAACAACAACAACAACAACAGATAAACAACAACAACGACAACAACAACGTCAAATAAACAACAGCAACAACAATAACAACGTCAAATAAACAACAACAACAACAACAACATCAACAATAACACGTCAAATAAACAACAACAACATCAAATAAACAACAACAACAACGTCAAATAAACAACAGCAACAACAACATCAAATAAACAACAACAATAACAACAACGTCAAATAAGCAACAACAACAACAACAAATACAATAACAACAACAACAACAACGTCAAATAACAAAAACAACGTCAAATAAACAACAATAACAACGTCAAATAAACAACAACAACAACAACAACAACGTCAAATAAACAATAACAACAACAACGTCAAATAAATAACAACAACAACATCGTCAAATAAACAACAACAACACCAACGTCAAATAAACAACAACAACATCAAATAAACAACAACAACAACAACAACAACAACGTCAAATAAACAACAACAATAACAACAACAACGTCAAATAAACAACAACGTCAAACAAACAATAACAACAACCTCAAATAAACAACAACAACAACAACAACAAAAACGTCAAATAAACAACAACAACAACAACAACAAAAACGTCAAATAAACAACAACAACACCAACAACGTCAACAACAACAACAACAACAATGTCAAATAAGCAACAACAACAACAACGTCAACGACAACAACAATGTCAAATAAACAACAACACCGTCAAATAAACAACAACATCTAAAACAACGTTAAATAAACAACAACAACAACAACAACAACAACAACGTCAAATAAACAACAACATCTAAAATAACGTAAAATAAACAACAACAACAACAACGTCAAAAAAACAACAACACCAACAACGTCAACAACAACAACAACAATGTCAAATAAACAACAACAACAACAACGTCATCAACAACAACAACAATGTCAAATAAATAACAACAACACCATTAAATAAAAAACAACAACAACAACAACGTCAAATAAAAAACATCAGTAACAACAACAACGTCAAATAAACAACAACAACAACGTCAAATGAACAACAACAACAACAACGTCAAATAAACAACAACAAAACAACGTCAAATAAACAACAACAACAACATCAACAACAACAAAAATTTCAAATAAACAACAACAACAACAACGTCAACAACAAAAACTACGTCAAATAAACAACAACAACAACAATGTCAACAACAACAATGTGAAATAAACAACAACAACAACAACGCCAAACAAACAACAACAACAAAAACAACATCAAATAAACAACAACAACAACAACAACAACAATGTCAACAACAAGAACGTCAAATAAACAACAACAACATCAAATAAACAACAACAACAACAACAACGTCAAATAAACAACAACAACTAAAACAACGTCAAATAAACAACAACAACAACAACAACAACGTCAAACAAACAACAACACCAACAACGTCAACAACAACAACAACAACAACAATGTCAAATAAACAACAACAACAACGTCAACAACAACAACAATGTCAAATAAACAACAACAACAACAACATCAAATAAACAACAACAACAACAACGTCAAATAAACAACAATAATAACAACAACAACAACGTCATATAAACAACAACAACAACAACAATGTCAAATAAACAATAATAACAACAACGTCAAATAAACAACAACAACAACATCAACAACAACAAAAACGTCAAATAAACAACAACAACAACAACATCAACAACAACAACTACGTCAAATAAACAACAACATCAACAATGTCAACAACAACAACGTCAAATAAACAACAACAACAACAACGTCAAATAAACAACAACTACTAAAACAACGTCAAATAAACAACAACAACAACAACAACAACGTCAAATAAACAACAAAACCAACAACGTCAACAATAACAACAACAACAATGTCAAATAAACAACAACAACAACAATGTCAACAACAACAATAATGTCAAATAAACAACAACAACATCAAATAAACAACAACAACAACAATGTCAACAACAACGTCAAATGAACAACAACTACAACGTCAAATAAACAACAACATCAACAACATCAACAATGTCAAATAAACAACAACAACAACAACAACAACAACGTCAAATAAACAACAACAACAACGTCAACAACAACAACAACGTCAAATAAACAACAACAACAACAACGTCAAATAAACAACAACAACAACAACACCGTCAAATATACAACAACAACAACGTCCAATAAACAACAACAACAACAACGTCAAATAAACAACAACAACAACAACAACGTCAAATAAACAACAACAATGTCAAATAAACAACAACAACAACATCTAATAAACAACAACAACAACAACGTCAAATAAACAACAACAATAACAACAACAACAACGTCAAATAAACAACAACAATAACAACAACGTCAAATAAACAACAACAACAACAACGTCAAATAAACAACAACAACATCAACAACAACAAAAACGTCAAATAAACAACAACAACAACAATGTTAACAACAACTACTACGTCAAATAAACAACAACAACAACAACAATGTCAACAACAACAATGTCAAATAAACAACAACAACGCCAAATAAACAACAACAACTAAAACAACGTCAAATAAACAAGAACAACAACAACAACGTCAACAACAACAACTATGTCAAATAAACAACAACAACAACAACAACAATGTCAAAAACAAAAACGTCAAATAAACAACAACAACAATGTCAAATAAACAACAACAACTAAAACAACGTCAAATAAACAACAACAACAACAACAACAACGTCAAATAAACAACAACACCAACAACGTCAACAAAAACAACAACAACAACAATGTCAAATAAACAACAACAACAACAACGTCAACAACAACAACAATGTCAAATAAACAACAACACCGTCAAATAAACAACAACATCTAAAACAACGTTAAATAAGCAACATCAACAACAACAACAACAACGTCAAATAAACAACAACATCTAAAACAACATCAAATAAACAACAACAACAACAACGTCAATAAGAACAACAATGTCAAATAAACAACAACAACAACAACAACGTCAACAACAACAACAATGTCAAATAAACAACAACAACAACAACATTAAATAAACAACAACAACAACAACGTCAAATAAACAACATCAACAACAATGTCAATAACAAAAACGTCAAATAAACAACAACAACAACAACATCAAATAAACAACAACAACTAAAAAAATGTCAAATAAACAACAACAACAACAACAATGTCAAATAAATAACAACACCAACAACGTCAATAACAACAACAACAACAATGTCAAATAAACAACAACAACAACGTCAACAACAACAACAATGTCAAATAAACAACAACAACGTCAAATAAACAACAACATCTAAAACAACGTCAAATAAACAACAACAACAACAACGTCAAATAAACAACAACACCAACAACGTCAACAACAACAACAACAATGCCAAATAAACAACAACATCAACGTCAACAACAACAACAATGTCAAATAAACAACAACAACAACAACGTCAACAACAACAACAACATCAAATAAACAACAACAACAACAACAACAATGTCAATAACAACAACTACGTCAAATAAAGAACAACAACAACGTCAAATAAACAACAACAACAACAATGTCAAATAAACAACAACAACAACGTCAACAACAACAACAATGTCAAATAAACAGCAACAACAACATCAAATAAACAACAACAACAACAACGTCAAATAAACAACAACAACAACAACGTCAAATAAACAACAACAACAACATCAATAACAACAAAAACGTCAAATAAACAACAACAACAACAACAACAACTACGTCAAATAAATAACAACAACAACAATGTCAAATAAACAACAACAACGCCAAATAAACAACAACAACTAAAACAACGTCAAATAAACAACAACAACAACAACAACAACAACAACGTCAAATAAACAACAACACCAACAACAACAACAATGTGAAATAAACAACAACAACAACGTCAACAACAACAACAATGTCAAATAAACAACAACAACAACGTCAAATAAACAACAACAACAACAACGTCAAATAAACAACAACAACAACGTCAAATAAACAACAACAACAACGTCAAATAAATAACAACAACAACAACAATGTCAAATAAACAACAACAACAACAACAACAAATAAACAACAACAACGACAACAACAACGTCAAATAAACAACAGCAACAACAATAACAACGTCAAATAAACAACAACAACAACAACGTCAACAACAACACGTCAAATAAACAACAACAATAACAACAACGTCAAATAAGCAACAACAATAACAACAACGTCAAATAAGCAACAACAACAACAACAAATACAATAACAACAACAACAACAACGTCAAATAACAAAAACAACGTCAAATAAACAACAATAACAACGTCAAATAAACAACAACAACAACAACAGCAACAACGTCAAATAAACAATAACAACAACAACAACGTCAAATAAATAACAACAACAACAACGTCAAATAAACAACAACAACACCAACGTCAAATAAACAACAACAACATCAAATAAACAACAACAACAACAACAACGTCAAATAAACAACAACAATAACAACAACAACAACGTCAAATAAACAACAACGTCAAATAAACAATAACAACAACGTCAAATAAACAACAAAAACAACAACAACAACAACAACAACAAAAACGTCAAATAAACAACAACAACAACGTCAACAACAACAACTATGTCAAATAAACAACAACAACAACGTCATATAAACAACAACAACAACAATGTCAATAACAAAAACGTCAAATAAACAACAACAACAATGTCAAATAAACAACAACAACTAAAACAATGTCAAATAAACAACAACAACAACAACAACAACAACGTCAAATAAACAACAACACCAACAACGTCAACAACAACAACAACAACAATGTCAAATAAACAACAACAACAACGTCAACGACAACAACAATGTCAAATAAACAACAACACCGTCAAATAAACAACAACATCTAAAACAACGTTAAATAAACAACAACAACAACAACGTCAAATAAACAACAACATCTAAAACAACATGAAATAAACAACAACAACAACAACAACAACAACGTCAAAAAAACAACAACACCAACAACGTCAACAACAACAACAACAACAACAACAATGTCAAATAAACAACAACAACAACAACGTCAAATAAACAAAAACAATAACAACAACGTCAAATAAGCAACAACAACAACAACAAATACAACAACAACAACAACGTCAAATAACAAAAACAACGTCAAATAAACAACAATAACAATGTCAAATAAACAACAACAACAACAGCAACAACGTCAAATAAACAATAACAACAACAACAACGTCAAATAAATAACAACAACAACAGCGTCAAATAAACAACAACAACACCAACGTCAAATAAACAACAACAACATCAAATAAACAACAACAACAACAACAACAACAACAACGTCAAATAAACAACAACAATAACAACAACAACAACGTCAAATAAACAACAACAACAACATCAACAACAACAAAAACGTCAAATAAACAACAACAACAACAACATCAACAACAACAACTACGTCAAATAAACAACAACATCAACAATGTCAACAACAACAACGTCAAATAAACAACAACAACAACAACGTCAAATAAACAACAACTACTAAAACAACGTCAAATAAACAACAACAACAACAACAACAACGTCAAATAAACAACAAAACCAACAACGTCAACAATAACAACAACAACAATGTCAAATAAACAACAACAACAACAATGTCAACAACAACAATAATGTCAAATAAACAACAACAACATCAAATAAACAACAACAACAACAATGTCAACAACAACGTCAAATGAACAACAACTACAACGTCAAATAAACAACAACATCAACAACATCAACAATGTCAAATAAACAACAACAACAACAACAACAACAACGTCAAATAAACAACAACAACAACGTCAACAACAACAACAACGTCAAATAAACAACAACAACAACAACGTCAAATAAACAACAACAACAACAACACCGTCAAATATACAACAACAACAACGTCCAATAAACAACAACAACAACAACGTCAAATAAACAACAACAACAACAACAACGTCAAATAAACAACAACAATGTCAAATAAACAACAACAACAACATCTAATAAACAACAACAACAACAACGTCAAATAAACAACAACAATAACAACAACAACAACGTCAAATAAACAACAACAATAACAACAACGTCAAATAAACAACAACAACAACAACGTCAAATAAACAACAACAACATCAACAACAACAAAAACGTCAAATAAACAACAACAACAACAATGTTAACAACAACTACTACGTCAAATAAACAACAACAACAACAACAATGTCAACAACAACAATGTCAAATAAACAACAACAACGCCAAATAAACAACAACAACTAAAACAACGTCAAATAAACAAGAACAACAACAACAACGTCAACAACAACAACTATGTCAAATAAACAACAACAACAACAACAACAATGTCAAAAACAAAAACGTCAAATAAACAACAACAACAATGTCAAATAAACAACAACAACTAAAACAACGTCAAATAAACAACAACAACAACAACAACAACGTCAAATAAACAACAACACCAACAACGTCAACAAAAACAACAACAACAACAATGTCAAATAAACAACAACAACAACAACGTCAACAACAACAACAATGTCAAATAAACAACAACACCGTCAAATAAACAACAACATCTAAAACAACGTTAAATAAGCAACATCAACAACAACAACAACAACGTCAAATAAACAACAACATCTAAAACAACATCAAATAAACAACAACAACAACAACGTCAATAAGAACAACAATGTCAAATAAACAACAACAACAACAACAACGTCAACAACAACAACAATGTCAAATAAACAACAACAACAACAACATTAAATAAACAACAACAACAACAACGTCAAATAAACAACATCAACAACAATGTCAATAACAAAAACGTCAAATAAACAACAACAACAACAACATCAAATAAACAACAACAACTAAAAAAATGTCAAATAAACAACAACAACAACAACAATGTCAAATAAATAACAACACCAACAACGTCAATAACAACAACAACAACAATGTCAAATAAACAACAACAACAACGTCAACAACAACAACAATGTCAAATAAACAACAACAACGTCAAATAAACAACAACATCTAAAACAACGTCAAATAAACAACAACAACAACAACGTCAAATAAACAACAACACCAACAACGTCAACAACAACAACAACAATGCCAAATAAACAACAACATCAACGTCAACAACAACAACAATGTCAAATAAACAACAACAACAACAACGTCAACAACAACAACAACATCAAATAAACAACAACAACAACAACAACAATGTCAATAACAACAACTACGTCAAATAAAGAACAACAACAACGTCAAATAAACAACAACAACAACAATGTCAAATAAACAACAACAACAACGTCAACAACAACAACAATGTCAAATAAACAGCAACAACAACATCAAATAAACAACAACAACAACAACGTCAAATAAACAACAACAACAACAACGTCAAATAAACAACAACAACAACATCAATAACAACAAAAACGTCAAATAAACAACAACAACAACAACAACTACGTCAAATAAATAACAACAACAACAATGTCAAATAAACAACAACAACGCCAAATAAACAACAACAACTAAAACAACGTCAAATAAACAACAACAACAACAACAACAACAACGTCAAATAAACAACAACACCAACAACAACAACAATGTGAAATAAACAACAACAACAACGTCAACAACAACAACAATGTCAAATAAACAACAACAACAACGTCAAATAAACAACAACAACAACAACGTCAAATAAACAACAACAACAACGTCAAATAAACAACAACAACAACGTCAAATAAATAACAACAACAACAACAATGTCAAATAAACAACAACAACAACAACAACAAATAAACAACAACAACGACAACAACAACGTCAAATAAACAACAGCAACAACAATAACAACGTCAAATAAACAACAACAACAACAACGTCAACAACAACACGTCAAATAAACAACAACAATAACAACAACGTCAAATAAGCAACAACAATAACAACAACGTCAAATAAGCAACAACAACAACAACAAATACAATAACAACAACAACAACAACGTCAAATAACAAAAACAACGTCAAATAAACAACAATAACAACGTCAAATAAACAACAACAACAACAACAGCAACAACGTCAAATAAACAATAACAACAACAACAACGTCAAATAAATAACAACAACAACAACGTCAAATAAACAACAACAACACCAACGTCAAATAAACAACAACAACATCAAATAAACAACAACAACAACAACAACGTCAAATAAACAACAACAATAACAACAACAACAACGTCAAATAAACAACAACGTCAAATAAACAATAACAACAACGTCAAATAAACAACAAAAACAACAACAACAACAACAACAACAAAAACGTCAAATAAACAACAACAACAACGTCAACAACAACAACTATGTCAAATAAACAACAACAACAACGTCATATAAACAACAACAACAACAATGTCAATAACAAAAACGTCAAATAAACAACAACAACAATGTCAAATAAACAACAACAACTAAAACAATGTCAAATAAACAACAACAACAACAACAACAACAACGTCAAATAAACAACAACACCAACAACGTCAACAACAACAACAACAATGTCAAATAAACAACAACAACAACGTCAACGACAACAACAATGTCAAATAAACAACAACACCGTCAAATAAACAACAACATCTAAAACAACGTTAAATAAACAACAACAACAACAACGTCAAATAAACAACAACATCTAAAACAACATGAAATAAACAACAACAACAACAACAACAACAACGTCAAAAAAACAACAACACCAACAACGTCAACAACAACAACAACAACAACAATGTCAAATAAACAACAACAACAACAACGTCAAATAAACAAAAACAATAACAACAACGTCAAATAAGCAACAACAACAACAACAAATACAACAACAACAACAACGTCAAATAACAAAAACAACGTCAAATAAACAACAATAACAATGTCAAATAAACAACAACAACAACAGCAACAACGTCAAATAAACAATAACAACAACAACAACGTCAAATAAATAACAACAACAACAGCGTCAAATAAACAACAACAACACCAACGTCAAATAAACAACAACAACATCAAATAAACAACAACAACAACAACAACAACAACAACGTCAAATAAACAACAACAATAACAACAACAACAACGTCAAATAAACAACAACAACAACGTCAAATAAACAACAACAACAACGTCAAATAAATAACAACAACAACAACATCAACAACAACAAAAACGTCAAATAAACAACAACAACAACAACAACAACGTCAACAACAACAACTATGTCAAATAAACAACAACAACAACAACAACAACGTCATATAAACAACAACAACAACAATGTCAATAACAACAACGTCAAATAAACAACAACAACTAAAACAACGTCAAATAAACAACAACAACAACAACAACCACGTCAAATAAACAACAACACCAACAACGTCAACAACAACAACAACAATGTCAAATAAACAACAACAACAACAACGTCAACAACAACAACAATGTCAAATAAACAACAACACCGTCAAATAAACAACAACATCTAAAACAACGTTAAATAAACAACAACAACAACAACAACAACGTCAAATAAACAACAACATCTAAAACAGTGTCAAATAAACAACAACAACAACAACGTCAAAAAAACACCAACACCAACAACGTCAATAACAACAACAACAACAACAACAATGTCAAATAAACAACAACAACAACAACAACAATGTCAAATAAACTACAACAACAACAACATTAAATAAACAACAACAACAACAACAACAACGTCAAATAAACAACATCAATAACAACAACAACGTCAAATAAACAACAACAACAACAACGTCAAATGAACAACAACAACAACAACAACGTCAAATAAACAACAACAACAACGTCAAATAAACAACAACAACAACATCAACAACAACAAAAACGTAAAATAAACAACAACAACAACAACAACGTCAACAACAAAAACTACGTCAAATAAACAACAACAACAACAATGTCAACAACAACAATGTCAAATAATCAACAACAACAATGCCAAATAAACAACAACAACAAAAACAACGTCAAATAAACAACAACAACAATGTCAACAACAACAACGTCAAATAAACAACAACAACAACGTCAAATAAACAACAACAACAACAATGTTAAATAAACAACAACAACTAAAACAACGTCAAATAAATAACAACAACAACAACGTCAAATAAACAACAAGACCAACAACGTCAACAACAACAACAACAACAATGTCAAAAAATCAAAAAACAACAACAACGTCAACAACAACAACAATGTCAAATAAACAACAACACCGTCAAATAAACAACAACAACAACAATGTCAACAACAACAACAACGTCAAATAAACAACAACTACAACGTAAAATAAACAACAACATCAACAACGTCAAAAAAACAACAACACCAACAACGTCAACAACAACAACAACAACAACAATGTCAAATAAACAACAACAACAACGTCAACAACAACAACAATGTTAAATAAACAACAACAACAACAACATTAAATAAACAACAACAACAACAACGTCAAATAAACAACATTAATAACAACAACGTCAAATAAACAACAACAACAACAACGTCAAATGAACAACAACAACAACAACAACAACGTCAAATAAACAACAACAACAACAACAACGTCAAATAAACAACAACAACAACATCAACAACAACAAAAACGTCAAATAAACAACAACAACAACAACAACATCAACAACAAAAACTACGTCAAATAAACAACAACAACAACAATGTCAACAACAACAATGTCAAATAAACAACAACAACAACGCCAAATAAACAACAACAACAAAAACAACGTCAAATAAACAACAACAACAACGTCAAATAAACAACAACAACAATGTCAAATAAACAACAACAACTAAAACAACTTCAAATAAACAACAACAAAAACAACAACGTCAAATAAACAACAACGCCAACAACGTCAACAACAACAACAACAACAATGTCAAATAAACAATAACAACAACGTCAACAACAACAACAATGTCAAATAAACAATAACAACAACAACATAAAATAAACAACAACAACAACGTCAAATAAACAACAATAATAACAACAACAACAACAACAACGTCATATAAACAACAATAATAACAACAACAACAACGTCAAATAAACAACAACAATAACAACGTCAAATAAACAACAACAACAACAACAACAACGTCAACAAAAACAACGTCAAATAAATAACAACAACAACAACGTCAAATAAATAACATCAACAACAACGTCAAATAAACAACAACAACACCAACATCAAATAAACAACAATAACAACGTCAAATAAACAACAACAATAACAACAATAACAACAACGTCAAATAAACAACAACAACAACGTCAAATAGACAATAACAACAACGTCAAATAAACAACAACATCAACAACATCAACAACAACAAAAACGTCAAATAAACAAGAACAACAACAACAACAACAATGTCAATAACAACAACTACGTCAAATAAAGAACAACAACAACGTCAAATAAACAACAACAACAACAACAATGTCAAATAAACAACAACAACAACAACGTCAACAACAACAACAATGTCAAATAAACAACAACAACATCATCAAATAAACAACAACAACGTCAAATAAACAACAACAACAACAACAACGTCAAATAAACAACAACAACAACATCAACAACAACAAAAACGTCAAATAAACAACAACAACAACAACGTCAACAACAACAACTACGTCAAATAAATAACAACAACAACAATGTCAAATAAACAACAACAACGCCAAATAAACAACAACAACTAAAACAACGTCAAATAAACAACAACAACAACAACAACGTCAAATAAACAACAACACCAACAACAACAACAATGTGAAATAAACAACAACAACAACAACGTCAACAACAACAACAATGTCAAATAAACAACAACAACAACGTCAAATAAACAACAACAACAACGTCAAATAAACAACAACAACAACAACAACAAATTAACAACAACAACGACAACAACAACGTCAAATAAACAACAGCAACAACAATAACAACATCAAATAAACAACAACAACAACAACATCAACAACAACACGTCAAATAAACAACAACAACATCAAATAAACAACAACAACAACAACAACGTCAAATAAACAACAGCAACAACAACATCAAATAAACAACAACAATAACAACAACGTCAAATAAGCAACAACAACAACAACAAATACAATAACAACAACAACAACAACGTCAAATAACAAAAACAACGTCAAATAAACAACAACAACAACAACAAGAACAACGTCAAATAAACAATAACAACAACAACGTCAAATAAATAACAACAACAACATCGTCAAATAAACAACAACAACACCAACGTCAAATAAACAACAACAACATCAAATAAACAACAACAACAACAACAACAACGTCAAATAAACAACAACAATAACAACAACAACGTCAAATAAACAACAACGTCAAACAAACAATAACAACAACCTCAAATAAACAACAACAACAACAACAACAACAACAACAAAAACGTCAAATAAACAACAACAACAACAACAACAAAAACGTCAAATAAACAACAACAACAACAACAACGTCAACAACAACAACTATGTCAAATAAACAACAACAACAACAACGTCATATAAACAACAACAACAACAACAACAACTAAAACAACGTCAAATAAACAACAACAACAACAACAACAACAACAACAACAACGTCAAATAAACAACAACACCAACAACGTCAACAACAACAACAACGACAACAATGTCAAATAAACAACAACAACAACAACGTCAACGACAACAACAATGTCAAATAAACAACAACACCGTCAAATAAACAACAACATCTAAAACAACGTTAAATAAACAACAACAACAACAACAACAACAACGTCAAATAAACAACAACATCTAAAATAACGTAAAATAAACAACAACAACAACAACAACGTCAAAAAAACAACAACACCAACAACGTCAACAACAACAACAACAATGTCAAATAAACAACAACAACAACAACAACGTCATCAACAACAACAACAATGTCAAATAAATAACAACAACACCATTAAATAAACAACAACAACAACAACGTCAAATAAAAAACATCAGTAACAACAACAACGTCAAATAAACAACAACAACAACAACGTCAAATGAACAACAACAACAACAACAACGTCAAATAAACAACAACAAAACAACGTCAAATAAACAACAACAACAACATCAGCAACAACAAAAATGTCAAATAAACAACAACAACAACAACGTCAACAACAAAAACTACGTCAAATAAACAACAACAACAACAATGTCAACAACAACAATGTGAAATAAACAACAACAACAACAACGCCAAACAAACAACAACAACAAAAACAACATCAAATAAACAACAACAACAACAACAACAATGTCAACAACAAGAACGTCAAATTAACAACAACAACATCAAATAAACAACAACAACAACAACGTCAAATAAACAACAACAACTAAAACAACGTCAAATAAACAACAACAACAACAACAACAACGTCAAACAAACAACAACACCAACAACGTCAACAACAACAACAACAACAACAATGTCAAATAAACAACAACAACAACAACGTCAACAACAACAACAATGTCAAATAAACAACTACAACAACAACATCAAATAAACAACAACAACAACAACGTCAAATAAACAACAATAATAACAACAACAACAACAACGTCATATAAACAACAACAACAACAACAATGTCAAATAAACAATAATAACAACAACGTCAAATAAACAACAACAACAACATCAACAACAACAAAAACGTCAAATAAACAACAACAACAACAACATCAACAACAACTACGTCAAATAAACAACAACATCAACAATGTCAACAACAACAACGTCAAATAAACAACAACAACAACAACAACGTCAAATAAACAACAACTACTAAAACAACGTCAAATAAACAACAACAACAACAACAACAACAACAACCTCAAATAAACAACAAAACCAACAACGTCAACAATAACAACAACAACAATGTCAAATAAACAACAACAACAACAACGTCAACAACAACAATAATGTCAAATAAACAACAACAACATCAAATAAACAACAACAACAACAACAATGTCAACAACAACGTCAAATAAACAACAACTACAACGTCAAATAAACAACAACATCAACAACATCAACAACGTCAAATAAACAACAACAACAACAACAACGTCAAATAAACAACAACAACAACGTCAACAACAACAACAACGTCAAATAAACAACAACAACAACAACGTCAAATAAACAACAACAACAACAACACCGTCAAATATACAACAACAACAACGTCCAATAAACAACAACAACAACGTCAAATAAACAACAACAACAACAACAACGTCAAATAAACAACAACAATGTCAAATAAACAACAACAACAACATCAAATAAACAACAACAACAACAACGTCAAATAAACAACAACAATAACAACAACAACGTCAAATAAACAACAACAACAACAACAACAACGTCAAATAAATAACAACAACATCAACAACAACAAAAACGTCAAATAAACAACAACAACAACAATGTTAACAACAACAACTACGTCAAATAAACAACAACAACAACAATGTCAACAACAACAATGTCAAATAAACAACAACAACGCCAAATAAACAACAACAACTAAAACAACGTCAAATAAACAAGAACAACAACAACAACGTCAACAACAACAACTATGTCAAATAAACAACAACAACAACAACAACAACAATGTCAAAAACAAAAACGTCAAATAAACAACAACAACAACGTCAAATAAACAACAACAACTAAAACAACGTCAAATAAACAACAACAACAACAACAACAACAACAACGTCAAATAAACAACAACACCAACAACGTCAACAAAAACAACAACAACAATGTCAAATAAACAACAACAACAATTACGTCACCAACAACAACAACAATGTCAAATAAACAACAACAACAATTACGTCACCAACAACAACAACAATGTCAAATAAACAACAACACCGTCAAATAAACAACAACATCTAAAACAACGTTAAATAAGCAACATCAACAACAACAACAACAACAACGTCAAATAAACAACAACATCTAAAACAACGTCAAATAAACAACAACAACAACGTCAATAACAACAACAATGTCAAATAAACAACAACAACAACAACAACGTCAACAACAACAACAATGTCAAATAAACAACAACAACAACAACATTAAATAAACAACAACAACAACAACGTCAAATAAACAACATCAACAACAATGTCAATAACAAAAACGTCAAATAAACAACAACAACAACAACATCAAATAAACAACAACAACTAAAAAAATGTCAAATAAACAACAACAACAACAACAATGTCAAATAAATAACAACACCAACATTGTCAATAACAACAACAACAACAATGTCAAATAAACAACAACAACAACAACGTCAACAACAACAACAATGTCAAATAAACAACAACAACGTCAAATAAACAACAACAACAACAACAACGTCATATAAACAACAACAACAACAACAACAACAACTAAAAACACGTCAAATAAACAACAACAACAACAACAACAACAACAACGTCAAATAAACAACAACACCAACAACGTCAACAACAACAATGTCAAATAAACAACAACAACAACAACGTCAACGACAACAACAATGTCAAATAAACAACAACACCGTCAAATAAACAACAACATCTAAAACAACGTTAAATAAACAACAACAACAACAACAACAACAACAATGTCAAATAAACAACAACATCTAAAATAACGTAAAATAAACAACAACAACAACAACAACAACGTCAAAAAAACAACAACACCAACAACGTCAACAACAACAACAACAATGTCAAATAAACAACAACAACAACAACAACGTCATCAACAACAACAACAATGTCAAATAAATAACAACAACACCATTAAATAAACAACAACAACAACAACAACGTCAAATAAAAAACATCAGTAACAACAACAACGTCAAATAAACAACAACAACAACAACGTCAAATGAACAACAACAACAACAACGTCAAATAAACAACAACAAAACAACGTCAAATAAACAACAACAACAACAACAACAACGTCAAATAAGCAACAACAACAACAACAAATACAACAACAACAACAACGTCAAATAACAAAAACAACGTCAAATAAACAACAATAACAATGTCAAATAAACAACAACAACAACAGCAACAACGTCAAATAAACAATAACAACAACAACAACGTCAAATAAATAACAACAACAACAGCGTCAAATAAACAACAACAACACCAACGTCAAATAAACAACAACAACATCAAATAAACAACAACAACAGCAACAACAACAACGTCAAATAAACAACAACAATAACAACAACAACAACAACGTCAAATAAACAACAACAACAACGTCAAATAAACAACAACAACAACGTCAAATAAATAACAACAACAACAACATCAACAACAACAAAAACGTCAAATAAACAACAACAACAACAACAACAACAACAACGTCAACAACAACAACTATGTCAAATAAACAACAACAACAACAACAACGTCATATAAACAACAACAACAACAATGTCAATAACAACAACGTCAAATAAACAACAACAACTAAAACAACGTCAAATAAACAACAACAACAACAACAACAACGTCAAATAAACAACAACACCAACAACGTCAACAACAACAACAACAATGTCAAATAAACAACAACAACAACAACGTCAACAACAACAACAATGTCAAATAAACAACAACACCGTCAAATAAACAACAACATCTAAAACAACGTTAAATAAACAACAACAACAACAACAACAACGTCAAATAAACAACAACATCTAAAACAGTGTCAAATAAACAACAACAACAACAACGTCAAAAAAACACCAACACCAACAACGTCAATAACAACAACAACAACAATGTCAAATAAACAACAACAACAACAACGTCAACAACAACAACAATGTCAAATAAACTACAACAACAACAACATTAAATAAACAACAACAACAACAACAACGTCAAATAAACAACATCAATAACAACAACAACGTCAAATAAACAACAACAACAACAACGTCAAATGAACAACAACAACAACAACAACAACGTCAAATAAACAACAACAACAACGTCAAATAAACAACAACAACAACATCTAAAACAACGTTAAATAAACAACAACAACAACAACAACAACAACAATGTCAAATAAACAACAACATCTAAAATAACGTAAAATAAACAACAACAACAACAACAACAACGTCAAAAAAACAACAACACCAACAACGTCAACAACAACAACAACAATGTCAAATAAACAACAACAACAACAACAACGTCATCAACAACAACAACAATGTCAAATAAATAACAACAACACCATTAAATAAACAACAACAACAACAACGTCAAATAAAAAACATCAGTAACAACAACAACGTCAAATAAACAACAACAACAACAACGTCAAATGAACAACAACAACAACAACGTCAAATAAACAACAACAAAACAACGTCAAATAAACAACAACAACAACAACAACGTCAAATAAGCAACAACAACAACAACAAATACAACAACAACAACGTCAAATAACAAAAACAACGTCAAATAAACAACAATAACAATGTCAAATAAACAACAACAACAACAGCAACAACGTCAAATAAACAATAACAACAACAACAACGTCAAATAAATAACAACAACAACAGCGTCAAATAAACAACAACAACACCAACGTCAAATAAACAACAACAACATCAAATAAACAACAACAACAACAACAACAACAACAACGTCAAATAAACAACAACAATAACAACAACAACAACGTCAAATAAACAACAACAACAACGTCAAATAAACAACAACAACAACGTCAAATAAATAACAACAACAACAACATCAACAACAACAAAAACGTCAAATAAACAACAACAACAACAACAACAACAACAACGTCAACAACAACAACTATGTCAAATAAACAACAACAACAACAACAACAACGTCATATAAACAACAACAACAACAATGTCAATAACAACAACGTCAAATAAACAACAACAACTAAAACAACGTCAAATAAACAACAACAACAACAACAACAACAACAACGTCAAATAAACAACAACACCAACAACGTCAACAACAACAACAACAATGTCAAATAAACAACAACAACAACAACGTCAACAACAACAACAATGTCAAATAAACAACAACACCGTCAAATAAACAACAACATCTAAAACAATGTTAAATAAACAACAACAACAACAACAACAACGTCAAATAAACAACAACATCTAAAACAGTGTCAAATAAACAACAACAACAACAACGTCAAAAAAACACCAACACCAACAACGTCAATAACAACAACAACAACAACAATGTCAAATAAACAACAACAACAACAACGTCAACAACAACAACAATGTCAAATAAACTACAACAACAACAACATTAAATAAACAACAACAACAACAACAACAACGTCAAATAAACAACATCAATAACAACAACAACGTCAAATAAACAACAACAACAACAACGTCAAATGAACAACAACAACAACAACAACAACGTCAAATAAACAACAACAACAACGTCAAATAAACAACAACAACAACATCAACAACAACAAAAACGTAAAATAAACAACAACAACAACAACAACAACGTCAACAACAAAAACTACGTCAAATAAACAACAACAACAACAATGTCAACAACAACAATGTCAAATAAACAACAACAACAACGCCAAATAAAGAACAACAACAAAAACAACGTCAAATAAACAACAACAACAATGTCAACAACAACAACGTCAAATAAACAACAACAACAACGTCAAATAAACAACAACAACAACAATGTTAAATAAACAACAACAACTAAAACAACGTCAAATAAATAACAACAACAACAACGTCAAATAAACAACAAGACCAACAACGTCAACAACAACAACAACAACAATGTCAAAAAATCAAAAAACAACAACAACGTCAACAACAACAACAATGTCAAATAAACAACAACACCGTCAAATAAACAACAACAACAACAATGTCAACAACAACAACAACGTCAAATAAACAACAACTACAACGTAAAATAAACAACAACATCAACAACGTCAAAAAAACAACAACACCAACAACGTCAACAACAACAACAACAACAACAATGTCAAATAAACAACAACAACAACGTCAACAACAACAACAATGTCAAATAAACAACAACAACAACAACATTAAATAAACAACAACAACAACAACAACAACAACGTCAAATAAACAACATTAATAACAACAACGTCAAATAAACAACAACAACAACAACGTCAAATGAACAACAACAACAACAACAACAACGTCAAATAAACAACAACAACAACAACAACGTCAAATAAACAACAACAACAACATCAACAACAACAAAAACGTCAAATAAACAACAACAACAACAACAACAACATCAACAACAAAAACTACGTCAAATAAACAACAACAACAACAATGTCAACAACAACAATGTCAAATAAACAACAACAACAACGCCAAATAAACAACAACAACAAAAACAACGTCAAATAAACAACAACAACAACGTCAAATAAACAACAACAACAATGTCAAATAAACAACAACAACTAAAACAACTTCAAATAAACAACAACAAAAACAACAACGTCAAATAAACAACAACGCCAACAACGTCAACAACAACAACAACAACAATGTCAAATAAACAATAACAACAACGTCAACAACAACAACAATGTCAAATAAACAATAACAACAACAACATAAAATAAACAACAACAACAACGTCAAATAAACAACAATAATAACAACAACAACAACAACAACGTCATATAAACAACAATAATAACAACAACAACAACGTCAAATAAACAACAACAATAACAACGTCAAATAAACAACAACAACAACAACAACAACGTCAACAACAACAACGTCAAATAAATAACAACAACAACAACGTCAAATAAATAACATCAACAACAACGTCAAATAAACAACAACAACACCAACATCAAATAAACAACAATAACAACGTCAAATAAACAACAACAATAACAACAATAACAACAACGTCAAATAAACAACAACAACAACGTCAAATAGACAATAACAACAACGTCAAATAAACAACAACATCAACAACATCAACAACAACAAAAACGTCAAATAAACAAGAACAACAACAACAACAACAATGTCAATAACAACAACTACGTCAAATAAAGAACAACAACAACGTCAAATAAACAACAACAACAACAACAATGTCAAATAAACAACAACAACAACAACGTCAACAACAACAACAATGTCAAATAAACAACAACAACATCATCAAATAAACAACAACAACGTCAAATAAACAACAACAACAACAACAACGTCAAATAAACAACAACAACAACAACATCAACAACAACAAAAACGTCAAATAAACAACAACAACAACAACGTCAACAACAACAACTACGTCAAATAAATAACAACAACAACAATGTCAAATAAACAACAACAACGCCAAATAAACAACAACAACTAAAACAACGTCAAATAAACAACAACAACAACAACGTCAAATAAACAACAACACCAACAACAACAACAATGTGAAATAAACAACAACAACAACAACGTCAACAACAACAACAATGTCAAATAAACAACAACAACAACAACGTCAAATAAACAACAACAACAACAACAACGTCAAATAAACAACAACAACAACAACAACAACAAATTAACAACAACAACGACAACAACAACGTCAAATAAACAACAGCAACAACAATAACAACATCAAATAAACAACAACAACAACAACATCAACAACAACACGTCAAATAAACAACAACAACATCAAATAAACAACAACAACAACAACAACGTCAAATAAACAACAGCAACAACAACATCAAATAAACAACAACAATAACAACAACGTCAAATAAGCAACAACAACAACAACAAATACAATAACAACAACAACAACAACGTCAAATAACAAAAACAACGTCAAATAAACAACAACAACAACAACAAGAACAACGTCAAATAAACAATAACAACAACAACGTCAAATAAATAACAACAACAACATCGTCAAATAAACAACAACAACACCAACGTCAAATAAACAACAACAACATCAAATAAACAACAACAACAACAACAACAACGTCAAATAAACAACAACAATAACAACAACAACGTCAAATAAACAACAACGTCAAACAAACAATAACAACAACCTCAAATAAACAACAACAACAACAACAACAACAACAAAAACGTCAAATAAACAACAACAACAACAACAACAAAAACGTCAAATAAACAACAACAACAACAACAACGTCAACAACAACAACTATGTCAAATAAACAACAACAACAACAACGTCATATAAACAACAACAACAACAACAACAACAACTAAAACAACGTCAAATAAACAACAACAACAACAACAACAACAACAACGTCAAATAAACAACAACACCAACAACGTCAACAACAACAACAACAACAACAATGTCAAATAAACAACAACAACAACAACAACGTCAACGACAACAACAATGTCAAATAAACAACAACACCGTCAAATAAACAACAACATCTAAAACAACGTTAAATAAACAACAACAACAACAACAACAACAACAACGTCAAATAAACAACAACATCTAAAATAACGTAAAATAAACAACAACAACAACAACAACGTCAAAAAAACAACAACACCAACAACGTCAACAACAACAACAACAATGTCAAATAAACAACAACAACAACAACAACGTCATCAACAACAACAACAATGTCAAATAAATAACAACAACACCATTAAATAAACAACAACAACAACAACGTCAAATAAAAAACATCAGTAACAACAACAACGTCAAATAAACAACAACAACAACAACGTCAAATGAACAACAACAACAACAACAACGTCAAATAAACAACAACAAAACAACGTCAAATAAACAACAACAACAACATCAGCAACAACAAAAATGTCAAATAAACAACAACAACAACAACGTCAACAACAAAAACTACGTCAAATAAACAACAACAACAACAATGTCAACAACAACAATGTGAAATAAACAACAACAACAACAACGCCAAACAAACAACAACAACAAAAACAACATCAAATAAACAACAACAACAACAACAACAATGTCAACAACAAGAACGTCAAATAAACAACAACAACATCAAATAAACAACAACAACAACAACGTCAAATAAACAACAACAACTAAAACAACGTCAAATAAACAACAACAACAACAACAACAACGTCAAACAAACAACAACACCAACAACGTCAACAACAACAACAACAACAACAACAATGTCAAATAAACAACAACAACCACAACGTCAACAACAACAACAACATCAAATAAACAACTACAACAACAACAACAACGTCAAATAAACAACAATAATAACAACAACAACAACGTCATATAAACAACAACAACAACAACAATGTCAAATAAACAATAATAACAACAACGTCAAATAAACAACAACAACAACATCAACAACAACAAAAACGTCAAATAAACAACAACAACAACAACATCAACAACAACTACGTCAAATAAACAACAACATCAACAATGTCAACAACAACAACGTCAAATAAACAACAACAACAACAACAACGTCAAATAAACAACAACTACTAAAACAACGTCAAATAAACAACAACAACAACAACAACAACCTCAAATAAACAACAAAACCAACAACGTCAACAATAACAACAACAACAATGTCAAATAAACAACAACAACAACAACGTCAACAACAACAATAATGTCAAATAAACAACAACAACATCAAATAAACAACAACAACAACAACAATGTCAACAACAACGTCAAATAAACAACAACTACAACGTCAAATAAACAACAACATCAACAACATCAACAACGTCAAATAAACAACAACAACAACAACAACGTCAAATAAACAACAACAACAACGTCAACAACAACAACAACGTCAAATAAACAACAACAACAACAACGTCAAATAAACAACAACAACAACACCGTCAAATATACAACAACAACAACGTCCAATAAACAACAACAACAACGTCAAATAAACAACAACAACAACAACAACGTCAAATAAACAACAACAATGTCAAATAAACAACAACAACAACATCAAATAAACAACAACAACAACAACGTCAAATAAACAACAACAATAACAACAACAACGTCAAATAAACAACAACAACAACAACAACGTCAAATAAACAACAACAACATCAACAACAACAAAAACGTCAAATAAACAACAACAACAACAACAACAATGTTAACAACAACAACTACGTCAAATAATCAACAACAACAACAATGTCAACAACAACAATGTCAAATAAAAAACAACAACGCCAAATAAACAACAACAACTAAAACAACATCAAATAAACAAGAACAACAACAACAACGTCAACAACAACAACTATGTCAAATAAACAACAACAACAACAACAACAACAACAATGTTAAAAACAAAAACGTCAAATAAACAACAACAACAACGTCAAATAAACAACAACAACTAAAACAACGTCAAATAAACAACAACAACAACAACAACAACGTCAAATAAACAACAACACTAACAACGTCAACAAAAACAACAACAACAATGTCAAATAAACAACAACAACAATTACGTCACCAACAACAACAACAATGTCAAATAAACAACAACACCGTCAAATAAACAACAACATCTAAAACAACGTTAAATAAGCAACATCAACAACAACAACAACAACAACGTCAAATAAACAACAACATCTAAAACAACGTCAAATAAACAACAACAACAACAACGTCAATAACAACAACAATGTCAAATAAACAACAACAACAACAACAACAACGTCAACAACAACAACAATGTCAAATAAACAACAACAACAACAACATTAAATAAACAACAACAACAACAACGTCAAATAAACAACATCAACAACAATGTCAATAACAAAAACGTCAAATAAACAACAACAACAACAACATCAAATAAACAACAACAACTAAAAAAATGTCAAATAAACAACAACAACAACAACAATGTCAAATAAATAACAACACCAACAACGTCAATAACAACAACAACAACAATGTCAAATAAACAACAACAACAACAACAACGTCAACAACAACAACAATGTCAAATAAACAACAACAACGTCAAATTAACAACAACAACAACAACGTCATATAAACAACAACAACAACAACAACAACTAAAAACACGTCAAATAAACAACAACAACAACAACAACAACGTCAAATAAACAACAACACCAACAACGTCAACAACAACAACAACAACAATGTCAAATAAACAACAACAACAACAACGTCAACGACAACAACAATGTCAAATAAACAACAACACCGTCAAATAAACAACAACATCTAAAACAACGTTAAATAAACAACAACAACAACAACAACAACAATGTCAAATAAACAACAACATCTAAAATAACGTAAAATAAACAACAACAACAACAACAACAACGTCAAAAAAACAACAACACCAACAACGTCAACAACAACAACAACAATGTCAAATAAACAACAACAACAACAACAACGTCATCAACAACAACAACAATGTCAAATAAATAACAACAACACCATTAAATAAACAACAACAACAACAACGTCAAATAAAAAACACCAGTAACAACAACAACGTCAAATAAACAACAACAACAACAACGTCAAATGAACAACAACAACGTCAAATAAACAACAACAAAACAACGTCAAATAAACAACAACAACAACAACAACAACAACGTCAAATAAGCAACAACAACAACAACAAATACAACAACAACAACAACGTCAAATAACAAAAACAACGTCAAATAAACAACAATAACAATGTCAAATAAACAACAACAACAACAGCAACAACGTCAAATAAACAATAACAACAACAACAACGTCAAATAAATAACAACAACAACAGCGTCAAATAAACAACAACAACACCAACGTCAAATAAACAACAACAACATCAAATAAACAACAACAACAGCAACAACAACAACGTCAAATAAACAACAACAATAACAACAACAACAACAACGTCAAATAAACAACAACAACAACGTCAAATAAACAACAACAACAACGTCAAATAAATAACAACAACAACAACATCAACAACAACAAAAACGTCAAATAAACAACAACAACAACAACAACAACAACGTCAACAACAACAACTATGTCAAATAAACAACAACAACAACAACAACGTCATATAAACAACAACAACAACAATGTCAATAACAACAACGTCAAATAAACAACAACAACTAAAACAACGTCAAATAAACAACAACAACAACAACAACAACGTCAAATAAACAACAACACCAACAACGTCAACAACAACAACAACAATGTCAAATAAACAACAACAACAACAACGTCAACAACAACAACAATGTCAAATAAACAACAACACCGTCAAATAAACAACAACATCTAAAACAACGTTAAATAAACAACAACAACAACAACAACAACGTCAAATAAACAACAACATCTAAAACAGTGTCAAATAAACAACAACAACAACAACGTCAAAAAAACACCAACACCAACAACGTCAATAACAACAACAACAACAACAATGTCAAATAAACAACAACAACAACAACGTCAACAACAACAACAATGTCAAATAAACTACAACAACAACAACATTAAATAAACAACAACAACAACAACAACAACAACGTCAAATAAACAACATCAATAACAACAACAACGTCAAATAAACAACAACAACAACGTCAAATGAACAACAACAACAACAACAACGTCAAATAAACAACAACAACAACGTCAAATAAACAACAACAACAACATCAACAACAACAAAAACGTAAAATAAACAACAACAACAACAACAACGTCAACAACAAAAACTACGTCAAATAAACAACAACAACAATGTCAACAACAACAATGTCAAATAAACAACAACAACAACGCCAAATAAACAACAACAACAAAAACAACGTCAAATAAACAACAACAACAATGTCAACAACAACAACGTCAAATAAACAACAACAACAACGTCAAATAAACAACAACAACAACAATGTTAAATAAACAACAACAACTAAAACAACGTCAAATAAATAACAACAACAACAACGTCAAATAAACAACAAGACCAACAACGTCAACAACAACAACAACAACAATGTCAAAAAATCAAAAAACAACAACAACGTCAACAACAACAACAATGTCAAATAAACAACAACACCGTCAAATAAACAACAACAACAACAATGTCAACAACAACAACAACGTCAAATAAACAACAACTACAACGTAAAATAAACAACAACATCAACAACGTCAAAAAAACAACAACACCAACAACGTCAACAACAACAACAACAACAACAATGTCAAATAAACAACAACAACAACGTCAACAACAACAACAATGTCAAATAAACAACAACAACAACAACATTAAATAAACAACAACAACAACAACGTCAAATAAACAACATTAATAACAACAACGTCAAATAAACAACAACAACAACAACGTCAAATGAACAACAACAACAACAACAACGTCAAATAAACAACAACAACAACAACGTCAAATAAACAACAACAACAACATCAACAACAACAAAAACGTCAAATAAACAACAACAACAACAACAACAACATCAACAACAAAAACTACGTCAAATAAACAACAACAACAACAATGTCAACAACAACAATGTCAAATAAACAACAACAACAACGCCAAATAAACAACAACAACAAAAACAACGTCAAATAAACAACAACAACAACGTCAAATAAACAACAACAACAATGTCAAATAAACAACAACAACTAAAACAACTTCAAATAAACAACAACAAAAACAACAACGTCAAATAAACAACAACGCCAACAACGTCAACAACAACAACAACAACAATGTCAAATAAACAATAACAACAACGTCAACAACAACAACAATGTCAAATAAACAATAACAACAACAACATAAAATAAACAACAACAACAACGTCAAATAAACAACAATAATAACAACAACAAAAACAACAACGTCATATAAACAACAATAATAACAACAACAACAACGTCAAATAAACAACAACAATAACAACGTCAAATAAACAACAACAACAACAACAACGTCAACAACAACAACGTCAAATAAATAACAACAACAACAACGTCAAATAAATAACATCAACAACAACGTCAAATAAACAACAACAACACCAACATCAAATAAACAACAATAACAACGTCAAATAAACAACAACAACAACGTCAAATAGACAATAACAACAACGTCAAATAAACAACAACATCAACAACATCAACAACAACAAAAACGTCAAATAAACAAGAACAACAACAACAACAACAATGTCAATAACAACAACTACGTCAAATAAAGAACAACAACAACGTCAAATAAACAACAACAACAACAATGTCAAATAAACAACAACAACAACAACGTCAACAACAACAACAATGTCAAATAAACAACAACAACATCATCAAATAAACAACAACAACGTCAAATAAACAACAACAACAACAACAACGTCAAATAAACAACAACAACAACATCAACAACAACAAAAACGTCAAATAAACAACAACAACAACAACGTCAACAACAACAACTACGTCAAATAAATAACAACAACAACAATGTCAAATAAACAACAACAACGCCAAATAAACAACAACAACTAAAACAACGTCAAATAAACAACAACAACAACAACGTCAAATAAACAACAACACCAACAACAACAACAATGTGAAATAAACAACAACAACAACAACGTCAACAACAACAACAATGTCAAATAAACAACAACAACAACGTCAAATAAACAACAACAACAACAACGTCAAATAAACAACAACAACAACAACAACAAATTAACAACAACAACGACAACAACAACGTCAAATAAACAACAGCAACAACAATAACAACATCAAATAAACAACAACAACAACAACATCAACAACAACACGTCAAATAAACAACAACAACATCAAATAAACAACAACAACAACAACGTCAAATAAACAACAGCAACAACAACATCAAATAAACAACAACAATAACAACAACGTCAAATAAGCAACAACAACAACAACAAATACAATAACAACAACAACAACAACGTCAAATAACAAAAACAACGTCAAATAAACAACAACAACAACAACAAGAACAACGTCAAATAAACAATAACAACAACAACGTCAAATAAATAACAACAACAACATCGTCAAATAAACAACAACAACACCAACGTCAAATAAACAACAACAACATCAAATAAACAACAACAACAACAACAACAACGTCAAATAAACAACAACAATAACAACAACAACGTCAAATAAACAACAACGTCAAACAAACAATAACAACAACCTCAAATAAACAACAACAACAACAACAACAACAACAACAACAAAAACGTCAAATAAACAACAACAACAACAACAACAAAAACGTCAAATAAACAACAACAACAACAACAACGTCAACAACAACAACTATGTCAAATAAACAACAACAACAACAACGTCATATAAACAACAACAACAACAACAACAACAACAACTAAAACAACGTCAAATAAACAACAACAACAACAACAACAACAACAACGTCAACGACAACAACAATGTCAAATAAACAACAACACCGTCAAATAAACAACAACATCTAAAACAACGTTAAATAAACAACAACAACAACAACAACAACAACGTCAAATAAACAACAACATCTAAAATAACGTAAAATAAACAACAACAACAACAACAACGTCAAAAAAACAACAACACCAACAACGTCAACAACAACAACAACAATGTCAAATAAACAACAACAACAACAACAACGTCATCAACAACAACAACAATGTCAAATAAATAACAACAACACCATTAAATAAACAACAACAACAACAACGTCAAATAAAAAACATCAGTAACAACAACAACGTCAAATAAACAACAACAACAACAACGTCAAATGAACAACAACAACAACAACAACGTCAAATAAACAACAACAAAACAACGTCAAATAAACAACAACAACAACATCAGCAACAACAAAAATGTCAAATAAACAACAACAACAACAACGTCAACAACAAAAACTACGTCAAATAAACAACAACAACAACAATGTCAACAACAACAATGTGAAATAAACAACAACAACAACAACGCCAAACAAACAACAACAACAAAAACAACATCAAATAAACAACAACAACAACAACAACAATGTCAACAACAAGAACGTCAAATAAACAACAACAACATCAAATAAACAACAACAACAACAACGTCAAATAAACAACAACAACTAAAACAACGTCAAATAAACAACAACAACAACAACAACAACGTCAAACAAACAACAACACCAACAACGTCAACAACAACAACAACAACAACAACAATGTCAAATAAACAACAACAACAACAACGTCAACAACAACAACAACAATGTCAAATAAACAACTACAACAACAACATCAAATAAACAACAACAACAACAACGTCAAATAAACAACAATAATAACAACAACAACAACGTCATATAAACAACAACAACAACAACAACAATGTCAAATAAACAATAATAACAACAACGTCAAATAAACAACAACAACCACATCAACAACAACAAAAACGTCAAATAAACAACAACAACAACAACATCAACAACAACTACGTCAAATAAACAACAACATCAACAATGTCAACAACAACAACGTCAAATAAACAACAACAACAACAACAACGTCAAATAAACAACAACTACTAAAACAACGTCAAATAAACAACAACAACAACAACAACAACCTCAAATAAACAACAAAACCAACAACGTCAACAATAACAACAACAACAATGTCAAATAAACAACAACAACAACAACGTCAACAACAACAATAATGTCAAATAAACAACAACAACATCAAATAAACAACAACAACAACAACAATGTCAACAACAACGTCAAATAAACAACAACTACAACGTCAAATAAACAACAACATCAACAACATCAACAACGTCAAATAAACAACAACAACAACAACAACGTCAAATAAACAACAACAACAACGTCAACAACAACAACAACGTCAAATAAACAACAACAACAACAACGTCAAATAAACAACAACAACAACAACACCGTCAAATATACAACAACAACAACGTCCAATAAACAACAACAACAACGTCAAATAAACAACAACAACAACAACAACGTCAAATAAACAACAACAATGTCAAATAAACAACAACAACAACATCAAATAAACAACAACAACAACAACGTCAAATAAACAACAACAATAACAACAACAACGTCAAATAAACAACAACAACAACAACAACAACGTCAAATAAACAACAACAACATCAACAACAACAAAAACGTCAAATAAACAACAACAACAACAATGTTAACAACAACAACTACGTCAAATAAACAACACCAACAACAATGTCAACAACAACAATGTCAAATAAACAACAACAACGCCAAATAAACAACAACAACTAAAACAACGTCAAATAAACAAGAACAACAACAACAACGTCAACAACAACAACTATGTCAAATAAACAACAACAACAACAACAACAACAACAATGTCAAAAAAAAAAAACGTCAAATAAACAACAACAACAACGTCAAATAAACAACAACAACTAAAACAACGTCAAATAAACAACAACAACAACAACAACAACAACGTCAAATAAACAACAACACCAACAACGTCAACAAAAACAACAACAACAATGTCAAATAAACAACAACAACAATTACGTCACCAACAACAACAACAATGTCAAATAAACAACAACACCGTCAAATAAACAACAACATCTAAAACAACGTTAAATAAGCAACATCAACAACAACAACAACAACGTCAAATAAACAACAACATCTAAAACAACGTCAAATAAACAACAACAACAACGTCAATAAAAACAACAATGTCAAATAAACAACAACAACAACAACAACGTCAACAACAACAACAATGTCAAATAAACAACAACAACAACAACATTAAATAAACAACAACAACAACAACGTCAAATAAACAACATCAACAACAATGTCAATAACAAAAACGTCAAATAAACAACAACAACAACAACATCAAATAAACAACAACAACTAAAAAAATGTCAAATAAACAACAACAACAACAACAATGTCAAATAAATAACAACACCAACAACGTCAATAACAACAACAACAACAATGTCAAATAAACAACAACAACAACAACGTCAACAACAACAACAATGTCAAATAAACAACAACAACGTCAAATAAACAACAACAACAACAACAACAACGTCATATAAACAACAACAACAACAACAACAACTAAAAACACGTCAAATAAACAACAACAACAACAACAACAACAACAACGTCAAATAAACAACAACACCAACAACGTCAACAACAACAACAACAACAATGTCAAATAAACAACAACAACAACAACGTCAATGACAACAACAATGTCAAATAAACAACAACACCGTCAAATAAACAACAACATCTAAAACAACGTTAAATAAACAACAACAACAACAACAACAACAATGTCAAATAAACAACAACATCTAAAATAACGTAAAATAAACAACAACAACAACAACAACAACGTCAAAAAAACAACAACACCAACAACGTCAACAACAACAACAACAATGTCAAATAAACAACAACAACAACAACGTCATCAACAACAACAACAATGTCAAATAAATAACAACAACACCATTAAATAAACAACAACAACAACAACGTCAAATAAAAAACATTAGTAACAACAACAACGTCAAATAAACAACAACAACAACAACGTCAAATGAACAACAACAACAACAACGTCAAATAAACAACAACAAAACAACGTCAAATAAACAACAACAACAACAACAACAACGTCAAATAAGCAACAACAACAACAACAAATACAACAACAACAACAACGTCAAATAACAAAAACAACGTCAAATAAACAACAATAACAATGTCAAATAAACAACAACAACAACAGCAACAACGTCAAATAAACAATAACAACAACAACAACGTCAAATAAATAACAACAACAACAGCGTCAAATAAACAACAACAACACCAACGTCAAATAAACAACAACAACATCAAATAAACAACAACAACAGCAACAACAACAATGTCAAATAAACAACAACAATAACAACAACAACAACGTCAAATAAACAACAACAACAACGTCAAATAAACAACAACAACAACAACGTCAAATAAATAACAACAACAACAACATCAACAACAACAAAAACGTCAAATAAACAACAACAACAACAACATCAACAACAACAAAAACGTCAAATAAACAACAACAACAACAACAACAACAACGTCAACAACAACAACTATGTCAAATAAACAACAACAACAACAACAACGTCATATAAACAACAACAACAACAATGTCAATAACAACAACGTCAAATAAACAACAACAACTAAAACAACGTCAAATAAACAACAACAACAACAACAACAACGTCAAATAAACAACAACACCAACAACGTCAACAACAACAACAACAATGTCAAATAAACAACAACAACAACAACGTCAACAACAACAACAATGTCAAATAAACAACAACACCGTCAAATAAACAACAACATCTAAAACAACGTTAAATAAACAACAACAACAACAACAACGTCAAATAAACAACAACATCTAAAACAGTGTCAAATTAACAACAACAACAACAACGTCAAAAAAACAACAACACCAACAACGTCAATAACAACAACAATGTCAAATAAACAACAACAACAACAACGTCAACAACAACAACAATGTCAAATAAACTACAACAACAACAACATTAAATAAACAACAACAACAACAACAACGTCAAATAAACAACATCAATAACAACAACAACGTCAAATAAACAACAACAACAACAACGTCAAATGAACAACAACAACAACAACAACGTCAAATAAACAACAACAACAACGTCAAATAAACAACAACAACAACATCAACAACAACAAAAACGTAAAATAAACAACAACAACAACAACGTCAACAACAAAAACTACGTCAAATAAACAACAACAACAACAATGTCAACAACAACAATGTCAAATAAACAACAACAACAACGCCAAATAAACAACAACAACAAAAACAACGTCAAATAAACAACAACAACAATGTCAACAACAACAACGTCAAATAAACAACAACAACAACGTCAAATAAACAACAACAACAACAATGTTAAATAAACAACAACAACTAAAACAACGTCAAATAAATAACAACAACAACAACGTCAAATAAACAACAAGACCAACAACGTCAACAACAACAACAACAATGTCAAAAAATCAAAAAACAACAACAACGTCAACAACAACAACAATGTCAAATAAACAACAACACCGTCAAATAAACAACAACAACAACAATGTCAACAACAACAACAACGTCAAATAAACAACAACTACAACGTAAAATAAACAACAACATCAACAACGTCAAAAAAACAACAACACCAACAACGTCAACAACAACAACAACAACAACAATGTCAAATAAACAACAACAACAACGTCAACAACAACAACAATGTCAAATAAACAACAACAACAACAACATTAAATAAACAACAACAACAACAACGTCAAATAAACAACATTAATAACAACAACGTCAAATAAACAACAACAACAACAACGTCAAATGAACAACAACAACAACAACAACAACGTCAAATAAACAACAACAACAACAACAACGTCAAATAAACAACAACAACAACATCAACAACAACAAAAACGTCAAATAAACAACAACAATAACAACAACATCAACAACAAAAACTACGTCAAATAAACAACAACAACAACAATGTCAACAACAACAATGTCAAATAAACAACAACAACAACGCCAAATAAACAACAACAACAAAAACAACGTCAAATAAACAACAACAACAACAATGTCAACAACAACAACGTCAAATAAACAACAACAACAACGTCAAATAAACAACAACAACAATGTCAAATAAACAACAACAACTAAAACAACTTCAAATAAACAACAACAACAACAACAACTTCAAATAAACAACAACAACATCAAATAAACAACAACAACTAAAAAAATGTCAAATATACAACAACAACAACAACAATGTCAAATAAATAACAACACCAACAACGTCAATAACAACAACAACAACAATGTCAAATAAACAACAACAACAACAACGTCAACAACAACAACAATGTCAAATAAACAACAACAACGTCAAATAAACAACAACAACAACAACAACGTCATATAAACAACAACAACAACAACAACTAAAAACACGTCAAATAAACAACAACAACAACAACAACAACAACGTCAAATAAACAACAACACCAACAACGTCAACAACAACAACAACAACAATGTCAAATAAACAACAACAACAACAACGTCAACGACAACAACAATGTCAAATAAACAACAACACCGTCAAATAAACAACAACATCTAAAACAACGTTAAATAAACAACAACAACAACAACAACAACAATGTCAAATAAACAACAACATCTAAAATAACGTAAAATAAACAACAACAACAACAACAACAACGTCAAAAAAACAACAACACCTACAACGTCAACAACAACAACAACAATGTCAAATAAACAACAACAACAACAACGTCATCAACAACAACAACAATGTCAAATAAATAACAACAACACCATTAAATAAACAACAACAACAACAACGTCAAATAAAAAACATCAGTAACAACAACAACGTCAAATAAACAACAACAACAACAACGTCAAATGAACAACAACAACAACAACGTCAAATAAACAACAACAAAACAACGTCAAATAAACAACAACAACAACAACAACAACGTCAAATAAGCAACAACAACAACAAATACAACAACAACAACAACGTCAAATAACAAAAACAACGTCAAATAAACAACAATAACAATGTCAAATAAACAACAACAACAACAGCAACAACGTCAAATAAACAATAACAACAACAACAACGTCAAATAAATAACAACAACAACAGCGTCAAATAAACAACAACAACACCAACGTCAAATAAACAACAACAACATCAAATAAACAACAACAACAGCAACAACAACAACGTCAAATAAACAACAACAATAACAACAACAACAACGTCAAATAAACAACAACAACAACGTCAAATAAACAACAACAACAATGTCAAATAAATAACAACAACAACAACATCAACAACAACAAAAACGTCAAATAAACAACAACAACAACAACAACAACAACGTCAACAACAACAACTATGTCAAATAAACAACAACAACAACAACAACGTCATATAAACAACAACAACAACAATGTCAATAACAACAACGTCAAATAAACAACAACAACTAAAACAACGTCAAATAAACAACAACAACAACAACAACAACGTCAAATAAACAACAACACCAACAACGTCAACAACAACAACAACAATGTCAAATAAACAACAACAACAACAACGTCAACAACAACAACAATGTCAAATAAACAACAACACCGTCAAATAAACAACAACATCTAAAACAACGTTAAATAAACAACAACAACAACAACAACAACGTCAAATAAACAACAACATCTAAAACAGTGTCAAATAAACAACAACAACAACAACGTCAAAAAAACAACAACACCAACAACGTCAATAACAACAACAACAACAACAACAATGTCAAATAAACAACAACAACAACAACGTCAACAACAACAACAATGTCAAATAAACTACAACAACAACAACATTAAATAAACAACAACAACAACAACAACAACGTCAAATAAACAACATCAATAACAACAACAACGTCAAATAAACAACAACAACAACAACGTCAAATGAACAACAACAACAACAACAACGTCAAATAAACAACAACAACAACGTCAAATAAACAACAACAACAACATCAACAACAACAAAAACGTAAAATAAACAACAACAACAACAACGTCAACAACAAAAACTACGTCAAATAAACAACAACAACAACAATGTCAACAACAACAATGTCAAATAAACAACAACAACAACGCCAAATAAACAACAACAACAAAAACAACGTCAAATAAACAACAACAACAACAATGTCAACAACAACAACGTCAAATAAACAACAACAACAACGTCAAATAAACAACAACAACAACAATGTTAAATAAACAACAACAACTAAAACAACGTCAAATAAATAACAACAACAACAACGTCAAATAAACAACAAGACCAACAACGTCAACAACAACAACAACAACAATGTCAAAAAATCAAAAAACAACAACAACGTCAACAACAACAACAATGTCAAATAAACAACAACACCGTCAAATAAACAACAACAACAACAATGTCAACAACAACAACAACGTCAAATAAACAACAACTACAACGTAAAATAAACAACAACATCAACAACGTCAAAAAAACAACAACACCAACAACGTCAACAACAACAACAACAACAACAATGTCAAATAAACAACAACAACAACGTCAACAACAACAACAATGTCAAATAAACAACAACAACAACAACATTAAATAAACAACAACAACAACAACGTCAAATAAACAACATTAATAACAACAACGTCAAATAAACAACAACAACAACAACGTCAAATGAACAACAACAACAACAACAACGTCAAATAAACAACAACAACAACAACAACGTCAAATAAACAACAACAACAACATCAACAACAACAAAAACGTCAAATAAACAACAACAACAACAACATCAACAACAAAAACTACGTCAAATAAACAACAACAACAACAATGTCAACAACAACAATGTCAAATAAACAACAACAACAACGCCAAATAAACAACAACAACAAAAACAACGTCAAATAAACAACAACAACAACAATGTCAACAACAACAACGTCAAATAAACAACAACAACAACGTCAAATAAACAACAACAACAATGTCAAATAAACAACAACAACTAAAACAACTTCAAATAAACAACAACAACAACAACGTCAAATAAACAACAACGCCAACAACGTCAACAACAACAACAACAACAATGTCAAATAAACAACAACAACAACGTCAACAACAACAACAATGTCAAATAAACAATAACAACAACAACATAAAATAAACAACAACAACAACAACGTCAAATAAACAACAATAATAACAACAACAACAACAACGTCATATAAACAACAATAATAACAACAACAACAACGTCAAATAAACAACAACAATAACAACGTCAAATAAACAACAACAACAACAACAACGTCAACAACAACAACGTCAAATAAATAACAACAACAACAACGTCAAATAAATAACATCAACAACAACGTCAAATAAACAACAACAACACCAACATCAAATAAACAACAATAACAACGTCAAATAAACAACAACAATAACAACAATAACAACAACGTCAAATAAACAACAACAACAACGTCAAATAGACAATAACAACAACGTCAAATAAACAACAACATCAACAACATCAACAACAACAAAAACGTCAAATAAACAAGAACAACAACAACAACAACAATGTCAATAACAACAACTACGTCAAATAAAGAACAACAACAACGTCAAATAAACAACAACAACAACAACAATGTCAAATAAACAACAACAACAACAACGTCAACAACAACAACAGTGTCAAATAAACAACAACAACATCATCAAATAAACAACAACAACGTCAAATAAACAACAACAACAACAACAACAACAACAACAACGTCAAATAAACAACAACAACAACATCAACAACAACAAAAATGTCAAATAAACAACAACAACAACGTCAACAACAACAACTACGTCAAATAAATAACAACAACAACAATGTCAAATAAACAACAACAACGCCAAATAAACAACAACAACTAAAACAACGTCAAATAAACAACAACAACAACAACAACGTCAAATAAACAACAACACCACCAACAACAACAATGTGAAATAAACAACAACAACAACAACGTCAACAACAACAACAATGTCAAATAAACAACAACAACAACGTCAAATAAACAACAACAACAACAACGTCAAATAAACAACAACAACAACAACAACAAATTAACAACAACAACGACAACAACAACGTCAAATAAACAACAGCAACAACAATAACAACGTCAAATAAACAACAACAACAACAACATCAACAACAACACGTCAAATAAACAACAACAACATCAAATAAACAACAACAACAACAACGTCAAATAAACAACAGCAACAACAACATCAAATAAACAACAACAATAACAACAACGTCAAATAAGCAACAACAACAACAACAAATACAATAACAACAACAACAACAACGTCAAATAACAAAAACAACGTCAAATAAACAACAACAACAACAACAAGAACAACGTCAAATAAACAATAACAACAACAACGTCAAATAAATAACAACAACAACATCGTCAAATAAACAACAACAACACCAACGTCAAATAAACAACAACAACATCAAATAAACAACAACAACAACAACAACAACGTCAAATAAACAACAACAATAACAACAACAACGTCAAATAAACAACAACGTCAAACAAACAATAACAACAACCTCAAATAAACAACAACAACAACAACAACAACAACAACAACAACAAAAACGTCAAATAAACAACAACAACAACAACAACAAAAACGTCAAATAAACAACAACAACAACAACAACAACGTCAACAACAACAACTATGTCAAATAAACAACAACAACAACAACGTCATATAAACAACAACAACAACAACTAAAACAACGTCAAATAAACAACAACAACAACAACAACAACAACGTCAAATAAACAACAACACCAACAACGTCAACAATAACAACAACAACAATGTCAAATAAACAACAACAACAACAACGTCAACGACAACAACAATGTCAAATAAACAACAACACCGTCAAATAAACAACAACATCTAAAACAACGTTAAATAAACAACAACAACAACAACAACAACGTCAAATAAACAACAACATCTAAAATAACGTAAAATAAACAACAACAACAACAACGTCAAAAAAACAACATCACCAACAACGTCAACAACAACAACAACAACAATGTCAAATAAACAACAACAACAACAACAACGTCATCAACAACAACAACAATGTCAAATAAATAACAACAACACCATTAAATAAACAACAACAACAACAACAACGTCAAATAAAAAACATCAGTAACAACAACAACGTCAAATAAACAACAACAACAACAACAACGTCAAATGAACAACAACAACAACAACAACGTCAAATAAACAACAACAAAACAACGTCAAATAAACAACAACAACAACATCAGCAACAACAAAAATGTCAAATAAACAACAACAACAACGTCAACAACAAAAACTACGTCAAATAAACAACAACAACAACAACAATGTCAACAACAACAATGTGAAATAAACAACAACAACAACAACGCCAAACAAACAACAACAACAAAAACAACATCAAATAAACAACAACAACAACAACAACAATGTCAACAACAAGAACGTCAAATAAACAACAACAACATCAAATAAACAACAACAACAACAACGTCAAATAAACAACAACAACTAAAACAACGTCAAATAAACAACAACAACAACAACAACGTCAAACAAACAACAACACCAACAACGTCAACAACAACAACAACAACAACAACAATGTCAAATAAACAACAACAACAACGTCAACAACAACAACAATGTCAAATAAACAACTACAACAACAACATCAAATAAACAACAACAACAACAACGTCAAATAAACAACAATAATAACAACAACAACAACGTCATATAAACAACAACAACAACAACAATGTCAAATAAACAATAATAACAACAACGTCAAATAAACAACAACAACAACATCAACAACAACAAAAACGTCAAATAAACAACAACAACAACATCAACAACAACAACTACGTCAAATAAACAACAACATCAACAATGTCAACAACAACAACGTCAAATAAACAACAACAACAACAACAACGTCAAATAAACAACAACTACTAAAACAACGTCAAATAAACAACAACAACAACAACAACAACGTCAAATAAACAACAAAACCAACAACGTCAACAATAACAACAAAAACAATGTCAAATAAACAACAACAACAACAACGTCAACAACAACAATAATGTCAAATAAACAACAACAACATCAAATAAACAACAACAACAACAACAATGTCAACAACAACGTCAAATAAACAACAACTACAACGTCAAATAAACAACAACATCAACAACATCAACAACGTCAAATAAACAACAACAACAACAACAACGTCAAATAAACAACAACAACAACGTCAACAACAACAACGTCAAATAAACAACAACAACAACAACAACAACGTCAAATAAACAACAACAACAACAACACCGTCAAATATACAACAACAACAACGTCCAATAAACAACAACAACAACGTCAAATAAACAACAACAACAACAACAACGTCAAATAAACAACAACAATGTCAAATAAACAACAACAACAACATCAAATAAACAACAACAACAACAACGTCAAATAAACAACAACAATAACAACAACAACAACGTCAAATAAACAACAACAACAACAACAACAACGTCAAATAAACAACAACAACATCAACAACAACAAAAACGTCAAATAAACAACAACAACAACAATGTTAACAACAACAACTACGTCAAATAAACAACAACAACAACAATGTCAACAACAACAATGTCAAATAAACAACAACAACGCCAAATAAACAACAACAACTAAAACAACGTCAAATAAACAAGAACAACAACAACAACGTCAACAACAACAACTATGTCAAATAAACAACAACAACAACAACAACAACAACAACAATGTCAAAAACAAAAACGTCAAATAAACAACAACAACAACGTCAAATAAACAACAACAACTAAAACAACGTCAAATAAACAACAACAACAACAACAACAACAACGTCAAATAAACAACAACACCAACAACGTCAACAAAAACAACAACAACAATGTCAAATAAACAACAACAACAACAACGTCAACAACAACAACAACAATGTCAAATAAACAACAACACCGTCAAATAAACAACAACATCTAAAACAACGTTAAATAAGCAACATCAACAACAACAACAACGTCAAATAAACAACAACATCTAAAACAACGTCAAATAAACAACAACAACAACGTCAATAACAACAACAATGTCAAATAAACAACAACAACAACAACAACAACGTCAACAACAACAACAATGTCAAATAAACAACAACAACAACAACATTAAATAAACAACAACAACAACAACGTCAAATAAACAACATCAACAACAATGTCAATAACAAAAACGTCAAATAAACAACAACAACAACATCAAATAAACAACAACAACTAAAAAAATGTCAAATAAACAACAACAACAACAACAATGTCAAATAAATAACAACACCAACAACGTCAATAACAACAACAACAACAATGTCAAATAAACAACAACAACAACAACAACGTCAACAACAACAACAATGTCAAATAAACAACAACAACGTCAAATAAACAACAACAACAACAACAACGTCATATAAACAACAACAACAACAACAACAACTAAAAACACGTCAAATAAACAACAACAACAACAACAACAACAACAACGTCAAATAAACAACAACACCAACAACGTCAACAACAACAACAACAACAATGTCAAATAAACAACAACAACAACAACGTCAACGACAACAACAATGTCAAATAAACAACAACACCGTCAAATAAACAACAACATCTAAAACAACGTTAAATAAACAACAACAACAACAACAACAACAACAACGTCAAATAAACAACAACATCTAAAATAACGTAAAATAAACAACAACAACAACAACAACGTCAAAAAAACAACAACACCAACAACGTCAACAACAACAACAACAATGTCAAATAAACAACAACAACAACAACGTCATCAACAACAACAACAATGTCAAATAAATAACAACAACACCATTAAATAAACAACAACAACAACAACAACGTCAAATAAAAAACATCAGTAACAACAACAACGTCAAATAAACAACAACAACAACAACGTCAAATGAACAACAACAACAACAACGTCAAATAAACAACAACAAAACAACGTCAAATAAACAACAACAACAACATCAACAACAACAAAAATGTCAAATAAACAACAACAACAACGTCAACAACAAAAACTACGTCAAATAAACAACAACAACAACAATGTCAACAACAACAATGTGAAATAAACAACAACAACAACAACGCCAAACAAACAACAACAACAAAAACAACATCAAATAAACAACAACAACAACAACAACAATGTCAACAACAAGAACGTCAAATAAACAACAACAACATCAAATAAACAACAACAACAACAACGTCAAATAAACAACAACAACTAAAACAACGTCAAATAAACAACAACAACAACAACAACAACAACAACGTCAAACAAACAACAACACCAACAACGTCAACAACAACAACAACAATGTCAAATAAACAACAACAACAACGTCAACAACAACAACAATGTCAAATAAACAACAACAACAACAACAACATCAAATAAACAACAACAACAACAACGTCAAATAAACAACAATAATAACAACAACAACAACGTCATATAAACAACAACAACAACAACAATGTCAAATAAACAATAATAACAACAACGTCAAATAAACAACAACAACAACATCAACAACAACAAAAACGTCAAATAAACAACAACAACAACAACATCAACAACAACAACTACGTCAAATAAACAACAACATCAACAATGTCAACAACAACAACGTCAAATAAACAACAACAACAACAACGTCAAATAAACAACAACTACTAAAACAACGTCAAATAAACAACAACAACAACAACAACGTCAAATAAACAACAAAACCAACAACGTCAACAATAACAACAACAACAATGTCAAATAAACAACAACAACAACGTCAACAACAACAATAATGTCAAATAAACAACAACAACATCAAATAAACAACAACAACAACAACAATGTCAACAACAACGTCAAATAAACAACAACTACAACGTCAAATAAACAACAACATCAACAACATCAACAACGTCAAATAAACAACAACAACAACAACAACAACAACGTCAAATAAACAACAACAACAACGTCAACAACAACAACAACGTCAAATAAACAACAATAACAACAACGTCAAATAAACAACAACAACAACAACACCGTCAAATATACAACAACAACAACGTCCAATAAACAACAACAACAACGTCAAATAAACAACAACAACAACAACAACGTCAAATAAACAACAACAATGTCAAATAAACAACAACAACAACATCAAATAAACAACAACAACAACAACGTCAAATAAACAACAACAATAACAACAACAACAACGTCAAATAAACAACAACAACAACAACGTCAAATAAACAACAACAACAACAACAACAACAACGTCAAACAAGCAACAACACCAACAACGTCAACAACAACAACAACAACAACAACAATGTCAAATAAACAACAACAACAACGTCAACAACAACAACAATGTCAAATAAACAACTACAACAACAACATCAAATAAACAACAACAACAACAACGTCAAATAAACAACAATAATAACAACAACAACAACGTCATATAAACAACAACAACAACAACAATGTCAAATAAACAATAATAACAACAACGTCAAATAAACAACAACAACAACATCAACAACAACAAAAACGTCAAATAAACAACAACAACAACAACAACATCAACAACAACAACTACGTCAAATAAACAACAACATCAACAATGTCAACAACAACAACGTCAAATAAACAACAACAACGTCAAATAAACAACAACTACTAAAACAACGTCAAATAAACAACAACAACAACAACAACAACAACGTCAAATAAACAACAAAACCAACAACGTCAACAATAACAACAAAAACAATGTCAAATAAACAACAACAACAACAACGTCAACAACAACAATAATGTCAAATAAACAACAACAACATCAAATAAACAACAACAACAACAACAATGTCAACAACAACGTCAAATAAACAACAACTACAACGTCAAATAAACAACAACATCAACAACATCAACAACGTCAAATAAACAACAACAACAACAACAACAACGTCAAATAAACAACAACAACAACAACGTCAACAACAACAACAACGTCAAATAAACAACAACAACAACAACGTCAAATAAACAACAACAACAACAACACCGTCAAATATACAACAACAACAACGTCCAATAAACAACAACAACAACGTCAAATAAACAACAACAACAACAACAACGTCAAATAAACAACAACAATGTCAAATAAACAACAACAACAACATCAAATAAACAACAACAACAACAACGTCAAATAAACAACAACAATAACAACAACAACAACGTCAAATAAACAACAACAACAAAAACAACGTCAAATAAATAACAACAACATCAACAACAACAAAAACGTCAAATAAACAACAACAACAACAATGTTAACAACAACAACTACGTCAAATAAACAACAACAACAACAATGTCAACAACAACAATGTCAAATAAACAACAACAACGCCAAATAAACAACAACAACTAAAACAACGTCAAATAAACAAGAACAACAACAACAACGTCAACAACAACAACTATGTCAAATAAACAACAACAACAACAACAACAACAATGTCAAAAACAAAAACGTCAAATAAACAACAACAACAACGTCAAATAAACAACAACAACTAAAACAACGTCAAATAAACAACAACAACAACAACAACAACAACGTCAAATAAACAACAACACCAACAACGTCAACAAAAACAACAACAACAATGTCAAATAAACAACAACAACAACAACGTCAACAACAACAACAACAATGTCAAATAAACAACAACACCGTCAAATAAACAACAACATCTAAAACAACGTTAAATAAGCAACATCAACAACAACAACAACGTCAAATAAACAACAACATCTAAAACAACGTCAAATAAACAACAACAACAACGTCAATAACAACAACAATGTCAAATAAACAACAACAACAACAACAACGTCAACAACAACAACAATGTCAAATAAACAACAACAACAACAACATTAAATAAACAACAACAACAACAACGTCAAATAAACAACATCAACAACAATGTCAATAACAAAAACGTCAAATAAACAACAACAACAACATCAAATAAACAACAACAACTAAAAAAATGTCAAATAAACAACAACAACAACAACAACAACAATGTCAAATAAATAACAACACCAACAACGTCAATAACAACAACAACAACAATGTCAAATAAACAACAACAACAACGTCAACAACAACAACAATGTCAAATAAACAACAACAACGTCAAATAAACAACAACAACAACAACAACGTCATATAAACAACAACAACAACAACAACAACTAAAAACACGTCAAATAAACAACAACAACAACAACAACAACAACAACAACGTCAAATAAACAACAACACCAACAACGTCAACAACAACAACAACAACAATGTCAAATAAACAACAACAACAACAACGTCAACGACAACAACAATGTCAAATAAACAACAACACCTTCAAATAAACAACAACATCTAAAACAACGTTAAATAAACAACAACAACAACAACAACAACAACGTCAAATAAATAACAACATCTAAAATAACGTAAAATAAACAACAACAACAACAACAACGTCAAAAAAACAACAACACCAACAACGTCAACAACAACAACAACAATGTCAAATAAACAACAACAACAACAACGTCATCAACAACAACAACAATGTCAAATAAATAACAACAACACCATTAAATAAACAACAACAACAACAACAACGTCAAATAAAAAACATCAGTAACAACAACAACGTCAAATAAACAACAACAACAACAACGTCAAATGAACAACAACAACAACAACGTCAAATAAACAACAAAAAAACAACGTCAAATAAACAACAACAACAACATCAACAACAACAAAAATGTCAAATAAACAACAACAACAACGTCAACAACAAAAACTACGTCAAATAAACAACAACAACAACAATGTGAAATAAACAACAACAACAACAACGCCAAACAAACAACAACAACAAAAACAACATCAAATAAACAACAACAACAACAACAACAATGTCAACAACAAGAACGTCAAATAAACAACAACAACATCAAATAAACAACAACAACAACAACGTCAAATAAACAACAACAACTAAAACAACGTCAAATAAACAACAACAACAACAACAACAACAACAACGTCAAACAAACAACAACACCAACAACGTCAACAACAACAACAACAACAATGTCAAATAAACAACAACAACAACGTCAACAACAACAACAATGTCAAATAAACAACAACAACAACAACATCAAATAAACAACAACAACAACAACGTCAAATAAACAACAATAATAACAACAACAACAACGTCAAATAAACAACAATAATAACAACAACGTCAAATAAACAACAACAACAACATCAACAACAACAAAAACGTCAAATAAACAACAACAACAACATCAACAACAACAACTACGTCAAATAAACAACAACATCAACAATGTCAACAACAACAACGTCAAATAAACAACAACAACAACAACAACGTCAAATAAACAACAACTACTAAAACAACGTCAAATAAACAACAACAACAACAACAACGTCAAATAAACAACAAAACCAACAACGTTAACAATAACAACAACAACAATGTCAAATAAACAACAACAACAACAACGTCAACAACAACAATAATGTCAAATAAACAACAACAACATCAAATAAACAACAACAACAACAACAATGTCAACAACAACGTCAAATAAACAACAACTACAACGTCAAATAAACAACAACATCAACAACATCAACAACGTCAAATAAACAACAACAACAACAACAACAACAACAACGTCAAATAAACAACAACAACAACGTCAACAACAACAACAACGTCAAATAAACAACAATAACAACAACGTCAAATAAACAACAACAACAACAACACCGTCAAATATACAACAACAACAACGTCCAATAAACAACAACAACAACGTCAAATAAACAACAACAACAACAACAACGTCAAATAAACAACAACAATGTCAAATAAACAACAACAACAACATCAAATAAACAACAACAACAACAACGTCAAATAAACAACAACAATAACAACAACAACAACGTCAAATAAACAACAACAACAACAACAACGTCAAATAAACAACAACAACATCAACAACAATAAAAACGTCAAATAAACAACAACAACAACAATGTTAACAACAACAACTACGTCAAATAAACAACAACAACAACAATGTCAACAACAACAATGTCAAATAAACAACAACAACGCCAAATAAACAACAACAACTAAAACAACGTCAAATAAACAAGAACAACAACAACAACGTCAACAACAACAACTATGTCAAATAAACAACAACAACAACAACAACAACAACAATGTCAAAAACAAAAACGTCAAATAAACAACAACAACAACGTCAAATAAACAACAACAACTAAAACAACGTCAAATAAACAACAACAACAACAACAACAACGTCAAATAAACAACAACACCAACAACGTCAACAAAAACAACAACAACAATGTCAAATAAACAACAACAACAACAACGTCAACAACAACAACAACAATGTCAAATAAACAACAACACCGTCAAATAAACAACAACATCTAAAACAACGTTAAATAAGCAACATCAACAACAACAACAACAACGTCAAATAAACAACAACATCTAAAACAACGTCAAATAAACAACAACAACAATGTCAATAACAACAACAATGTCAAATAAACAACAACAACAACAACAACGTCAACAACAACAACAATGTCAAATAAACAACAACAACAACAACATTAAATAAACAACAACAACAACAACGTCAAATAAACAACATCAACAACAATGTCAATAACAAAAACGTCAAATAAACAACAACAACAACAACATCAAATAAACAACAACAACTAAAAAAATGTCAAATAAACAACAACAACAACAACAATGTCAAATAAATAACAACACTAACAACGTCAATAACAAGAACAACGTCAACAACAACAACAATGTCAAATAAACAACAACAACGTCAAATAAACAACAACATCTAAAACAACGTCAAATAAACAACAACAACAACAACGTCAAATAAACAACAACACCAACAACATCAACAACAACAACAACAATGCCAAATAAACAACCACAACAACGTCAACAACAACAACAACAACAATGTCAAATAAACAACAACAACAACAACGTCAACGACAACAACAATGTCAAATAAACAACAACACCGTCAAATAAACAACAACATCTAAAACAACGTTAAATAAACAACAACAACAACAACAACAACAACAACAACAACGTCAAATAAACAACAACATCTAAAATAACGTAAAATAAACAACAACAACAACAACAACGTCAAAAAAACAACAACACCAACAACGTCAACAACAACAACAACAATGTCAAATAAACAACAACAACAACAACGTCATCAACAACAACAACAACAATGTCAAATAAATAACAACAACACCATTAAATAAACAACAACAACAACAACAACGTCAAATAAAAAACATCAGTAACAACAACAACGTCAAATAAACAACAACAACAACAACGTCAAATGAACAACAACAACAACAACGTCAAATAAACAACAAAAAAACAACGTCAAATAAACAACAACAACAACATCAACAACAACAAAAATGTCAAATAAACAACAACAACAACGTCAACAACAAAAACTACGTCAAATAAACAACAACAACAACAATGTGAAATAAACAACAACAACAACAACGCCAAACAAACAACAACAACAAAAACAACATCAAATAAACAACAACAACAACAACAACAATGTCAACAACAAGAACGTCAAATAAACAACAACAACATCAAATAAACAACAACAACAACAACGTCAAATAAACAACAACAACTAAAACAACGTCAAATAAACAACAACAACAACAACAACAACAACGTCAAACAAACAACAACACCAACAACGTCAACAACAACAACAACAACAACAATGTCAAATAAACAACAACAACAACGTCAACAACAACAACAATGTCAAATAAACAACAACAACAACAACAACATCAAATAAACAACAACAACAACGTCAAATAAACAACAACAACAACATCAACAACAACAAAAACGTCAAATAAACAACAACAACAACATCAACAACAACAACAACGTCAAATAAACAACAACATCAACAATGTCAACAACAACAACGTCAAATAAACAACAACTACTAAAACAACGTCAAATAAACAACAACAACAACAACAACGTCAAATAAACAACAAAACCAACAACGTTAACAATAACAACAACAACAATGTCAAATAAACAACAACAACAACAACGTCAACAACAACAATAATGTCAAATAAACAACAACAACATCAAATAAACAACAACAACAACAACAATGTCAACAACAACGTCAAATAAACAACAACTACAACGTCAAATAAACAACAACATCAACAACATCAACAACGTCAAATAAACAACAACAACAACAACAACAACAACGTCAAATAAACAACAACAACAACGTCAACAACAACAACAACGTCAAATAAACAACAATAACAACAACGTCAAATAAACAACAACAACAACAACACCGTCAAATATACAACAACAACAACGTCCAATAAACAACAACAACAACGTCAAATAAACAACAACAATAACAACGTCAAATAAACAACAACAATGTCAAATAAACAACAACAACAACATCAAATAAACAACAACAACAACAACGTCAAATAAACAACAACAATAACAACAACAACTACGTCAAATAAACAACAACATCAACAATGTCAACAACAACAACGTCAAATAAACAACAACAACAACAACAACGTCAAATAAACAACAACTACTAAAACAACGTCAAATAAACAACAACAACAACAACAACGTCAAATAAACAACAAAACCAACAACGTTAACAATAACAACAACAACAATGTCAAATAAACAACAACAACAACAACGTCAACAACAACAATAATGTCAAATAAACAACAACAACATCAAATAAACAACAACAACAACAACAATGTCAACAACAACGTCAAATAAACAACAACTACAACGTCAAATAAACAACAACATCAACAACATCAACAATGTCAAATAAACAACAACAACAACAACAACAACAACGTCAAATAAACAACAACAACAACGTCAACAACAACAACAACGTCAAATAAACAACAATAACAACAACGTCAAATAAACAACAACAACAACAACACCGTCAAATATACAACAACAACAACGTCCAATAAACAACAACAACAACGTCAAATAAACAACAACAACAACAACGTCAAATAAACAACAACAATGTCAAATAAACAACAACAACAACATCAAATAAACAACAACAACAACAACGTCAAATAAACAACAACAATAACAACAACAACAACGTCAAATAAACAACAACAACAACAACGTCAAATAAACAACAACAACATCAACAACAATAAAAACGTCAAATAAACAACAACAACAACAATGTTAACAACAACAACTACGTCAAATAAACAACAACAACAACAATGTCAACAACAACAATGTCAAATAAACAACAACAACGCCAAATAAACAACAACAACTAAAACAACGTCAAATAAACAAGAACAACAACAACAACGTCAACAACAACAACTATGTCAAATAAACAACAACAACAACAACAACAACAATGTCAAAAACAAAAACGTCAAATAAACAACAACAACAACGTCAAATAAACAACAACAACTAAAACAACGTCAAATAAACAACAACAACAACAACAACAACGTCAAATAAACAACAACACCAACAACGTCAACAAAAACAACAACAACAATGTCAAATAAACAACAACAACAACAACGTCAACAACAACAACAACAATGTCAAATAAACAACAACACCGTCAAATAAACAACAACATCTAAAACAACGTTAAATAAGCAACATCAACAACAACAACAACAACAACGTCAAATAAACAACAACATCTAAAACAACGTCAAATAAACAACAACAACAACAACAACGTCAATAACAACAACAATGTCAAATAAACAACAACAACAACAACAACGTCAACAACAACAACAATGTCAAATAAACAACAACAACAACAACATTAAATAAACAACAACAACAACAACGTCAAATAAACAACATCAACAACAATGTCAATAACAAAAACGTCAAATAAACAACAACAACAACAACATCAAATAAACAACAACAACTAAAAAAATGTCAAATAAACAACAACAACAACAACAATGTCAAATAAATAACAACACCAACAACGTCAATAACAAGAACAACGTCAACAACAACAACAATGTCAAATAAACAACAACAACGTCAAATAAACAACAACATCTAAAACAACGTCAAATAAACAACAACAACAACAACGTCAAATAAACAACAACACCAACAACATCAACAACAACAACAACAATGCCAAATAAACAACCACAACAACGTCAACAACAACAACAATGTCAAATAAACAACAACAACAACAACGTCAACAACAACAAGAACGTCAAATAAACAACAACAACAACAACAACAACATGAACAACAACAACAACGTCAAATAAACAACAACAACAACGTCAAATAAACAATAACAACAACAACAATGTCAAATAAACAACAACAACAACGTCAAATAAATAACAACAACAACGTCAAATAAACAACAACAACAACAACAACAATAACAACAACAAGAAAAACGTAAAATAAATTACAACAACAACAACGTCAACAACAATAACAACGTCAAATAAACAACAACAACAATAACAACAACGTCAAATAAACAACAACAACAACGTCAACAACAACAACAACGTCAAATAAACAACAACAACAACGTCAAATAAACAACAACAATAACAACGTCAAATAAACAACAAAAACAATGACAAAAACAACGTCAAATAAACAACAACAACAACAACGTCAAATGAACAACAACAACAACAATGTCAAATAAATAACAACAACAACAACAACGTCAAATAAACAACAACAACAACAACGTCAAATAAACAACAACAACAATAATATCGTTAAATAAACAACAACAACAACAACAAGAACAACAACAACGTCAAATAAACAATTACAACAACGTCAAATAAACAACAAAAACAACAACTACAACGTCAAATAAATAACAACAACAACAACAAAATCGTTAAATAAACAAACAATAACAACCATAACAACAACGTCAACAACAACAACAACAACGTCAAATAAACAACAACAACAACGTCAAATAAACAACAACAACAACGTCAAATAAACAACAACAACGTCAAATAAACAACAACAACAACAACAATGTCAAATAAACAACAACAACAACAACAATGTCAAATAAATAACAACAACAACGTCAAATAAACAACAACAACAACAACAACAACAAAGTCAAATAAACAACAACAACAACAACGCCAAATAAACAACAACAACAACAATAACAACAACAACAACAACGTCAAATAAACAACAACAACAACAACGTCAACAACAACAATGTCAAATAAACAACAACAACAACGTCATATAAACAACAACAACAACGTCAAATAAATAACAACAACAACAACAACGTCAAATAAACAACAACAACAACAACAACAAATAAACAACAAGAACGACAACAACAACGTCAAATAAACAACAGCAACAACAATAACAACGTCAAATAAACAACAACAACAACGTCAACAACAACACGTCAAATAAACAACAACAATAACAACAACGTCAAATAAGCAACAACAATAACAACAACGTCAAATAAGCAACAACAACAACAACAAATACAATAACAACAACAACAACAACGTCAAATAACAAAAACAACGTCAAATAAACAACAATAACAACGTCAAATAAACAACAACAACAACAACAGCAACAACGTCAAATAAACAATAACAACAATAACAACGTCAAATAAATAACAACAACAACAACGTCAAATAAACAACAACAACACCAACGTCAAATAAACAACAACAACATCAAATAAACAACAACAACAACGTCAAATAAACAACAACAACAACGTCAAATAAATAACAACAACAACAACAACGTCAAATAAACAACAATAACAACAACAACAACAACAAATAAACAACAAGAACGACAACAACAACGTCAAATAAACAACAGCAACAACAATAACAACGTCAAATAAACAACAACAACAACAACAACGTCAACAACAACACGTCAAATAAACAACAACAATAACAACAACGTCAAATAAGCAACAACAATAACAACAACGTCAAATAAGCAACAACAACAACAACAAATACAATAACAACAACAACAACGTCAAATAACAAAAACAACGTCAAATAAACAACAATAACAACGTCAAATAAACAACAACAACAACAACAGCAACAGCAACAACGTCAAATAAACAATAACAACAACAACAATGTCAAATAAATAACAACAACAACGTCAAATAAACAACAACAACACCAACGTCAAATAAACAACAACAACATCAAATAAACAACAACAACAACAACGTCAAATAAACAACAACAATAACAACAACAACAACGTCAAATAAACAACAACGTCAAATAAACAATAACAACAACGTCAAATAAACAACAAAAACAACAACAACAACAACAAAAACGTCAAATAAACAACAACAACAACAACGTCAACAACAACAACTATGTCAAATAAACAACAACAACAACGTCATATAAACAACAACAACAACAATGTCAATAACAAAAACGTCAAATAAACAACAACAACAATGTCAAATAAACAACAACAACAACGTCATATAAACAACAACAACAACAATGTCAATAACAAAAACGTCAAATAAACAACAACAACAATGTCAAATAAACAACAACAACTAAAACAATGTCAAATAAACAACAACAACAACAACAAAAACGTCAAATAAACAACAACACCAACAACGTCAACAACAACAACAACAATGTCAAATAAACAACAACAACAACAACAACGTCAACGACAACAACAATGTCAAATAAACAACAACACCGTCAAATAAACAACAACAACAACAACAACGTCAAAAAAACAACAACACCAACAACGTCAACAACAACAACAACAACAATGTCAAATAAACAACAACAACAACGTCAAATAAACAAAAACAATAACAACAACGTCAAATAAGCAACAACAACAACAACAAATACAACAACAACAACAACGTCAAATAACAAAAACAACGTCAAATAAACAACAATAACAATGTCAAATAAACAACAACAACAACAGCAACAACGTCAAATAAACAATAACAACAACAACAACGTCAAATAAATAACAACAACAACAGCGTCAAATAAACAACAACAACACCAACGTCAAATAAACAACAACAACATCAAATAAACAACAACAACAGCAACAACAACAACGTCAAATAAACAACAACAATAACAACAACAACAACGTCAAATAAACAACAACAACAACGTCAAATAAACAACAACAACAATATCAAATAAATAACAACAACAACAACAACATCAACAACAAAAACGTCAAATAAACAACAACAACAACAACAACAACGTCAACAACAACAACTATGTCAAATAAACAACAACAACAACAACGTCATATAAACTACAACAACAACAATGTCAATAACAACAACGTCAAATAAACAACAACTACTAAAACAACGTCAAATAAACAACAACAACAACAACAACGTCAAATAAACACCAACACCAACAACGTCAACAACAACAACAACAACAATGTCAAATAAACAACAACAACAACAACGTCAACAACAACAACAATGTCAAATAAACAACAACACCGTCAAATAAACAACAACATCTAAAACAATGTTAAATAAACAACAACAACAACAACAACGTCAAATAAACAACAACATCTAAAACAATGTCAAATAAACAACAACAACAACAACGTCAAAAAAACAACAACACCAACAACGTCAATAACAACAACAACAACAACAACAATGTCAAATAAACAACAACAACAACAACAACGTCAACAACAACAACAACGTCAAATAAACAACAACAACAACAACAACAACAAATAAACAACAAGAACGACAACAACAACGTCAAATAAACAACAGCAACAACAATAACAACGTCAAATAAACAACAACAACAACGTCAACAACAACACGTCAAATAAACAACAACAATAACAACAACGTCAAATAAGCAACAACAATAACAACAACGTCAAATAAGCAACAACAACAACAACAAATACAATAACAACAACAACAACAACAACGTCAAATAACAAAAACAACGTCAAATAAACAACAATAACAACGTCAAATAAACAACAACAACAACAGCAACAACGTCAAATAAACAATAACAACAATAACAACGTCAAATAAATAACAACAACAACAACGTCAAATAAACAACAACAACACCAACGTCAAATAAACAACAACAACATCAAATAAACAACAACAACAACGTCAAATAAACAACAACAACAACGTCAAATAAATAACAACAACAACAACAACGTCAAATAAACAACAATAACAACAACAACAACAACAAATAAACAACAAGAACGACAACAACAACGTCAAATAAACAACAGCAACAACAATAACAACGTCAAATAAACAACAACAACAACAACAACGTCAACAACAACACGTCAAATAAACAACAACGTCAAATAAGCAACAACAATAACAACAACGTCAAATAAGCAACAACAACAACAACAAATACAATAACAACAACAACAACGTCAAATAACAAAAACAACGTCAAATAAACAACAATAACAACGTCAAATAAACAACAACAACAACAACAACAGCAACAACGTCAAATAAACAATAACAACAACAACAACGTCAAATAAATAACAACAACAACGTCAAATAAACAACAACAACACCAACGTCAAATAAACAACAACAACATCAAATAAACAACAACAACAACAACGTCAAATAAACAACAACAATAACAATAACAACAACGTCAAATAAACAACAACGTCAAATAAATAATAACAACAACGTCAAATAAACAACAAAAACAACAACAACAACAACAAAAACGTCAAATAAACAACAACAACAACAACGTCAACAACAACAACTATGTCAAATAAACAACAACAACAACGTCATATAAACAACAACAACAACAATGTCAATAACAAAAACATCAAATAAACAACAACAACAATGTCAAATAAACAACAACAACAACGTCATATAAACAACAACAACAACAATGTCAATAACAAAAACGTCAAATAAACAACAACAACAATGTCAAATAAACAACAACAACTAAAACAATGTCAAATAAACAACAACAACAACAACAACAACGTCAAATAAACAACAACACCAACAACGTCAACAACAACAACAACAATGTCAAATAAACAACAACAACAACAACGTCAACGACAACAACAATGTCAAATAAACAACAACACCGTCAAATAAACAACAACAACAACAACAACGTCAAAAAAACAACAACACCAACAACGTCAACAACAACAACAACAACAATGTCAAATAAACAACAACAACAACGTCAAATAAACAAAAACAATAACAACAACGTCAAATAAGCAACAACAACAACAACAAATACAACAACAACAACAACGTCAAATAACAAAAACAACGTCAAATAAACAACAATAACAATGTCAAATAAACAACAACAACAACAGCAACAACGTCAAATAAACAATAACAACAACAACAACGTCAAATAAATAACAACAACAACAGCGTCAAATAAACAACAACAACACCAACGTCAAATAAACAACAACAACATCAAATAAACAACAACAACAGCAACAACAACAACGTCAAATAAACAACAACAATAACAACAACAACAACGTCAAATAAACAACAACAACAACGTCAAATAAACAACAACAACAACATCAAATAAATAACAACAACAACAACATCAACAACAACAAAAACGTCAAATAAACAACAACAACAACAACAACAACGTCAACAACAACAACTATGTCAAATAAACAACAACAACAACAACGTCATATAAACTACAACAACAACAATGTCAATAACAACAACGTCAAATAAACAACAACAACTAAAACAACGTCAAATAAACAACAACAACAACAACAACGTCAAATAAACACCAACACCAACAACGTCAACAACAACAACAACAATGTCAAATAAACAACAACAACAACAACGTCAACAACAACAACAATGTCAAATAAACAACAACACCGTCAAATAAACAACAACATCTAAAACAACGTTAAATAAACAACAACAACAACAACAACGTCAAATAAACAACAACATCTAAAACAATGTCAAATAAACAACAACAACAACAACGTCAAAAAAACAACAACACCAACAACGTCAATAACAACAACAACAACAACAACAACAACAATGTCAAATAAACAACAACAACAACAACAACGTCAACAACAACAACAATGTCAAATAAACTACAACAGCAACAACATTAAATAAACAACAACAACAACAACGTCAAATAAACAACATCAATAACAACAACAACGTCAAATAAACAACAACAACAACAACGTCAAATGAACAACAACAACAACAACAACAACGTCAAATAAACAACAACAACAACGTCAAATAAACAACAACAACAACAACATCAACAACAACAAAAACGTATAATATACAACAACAACAACAACAACAACAACGTCAACAACAAAAACTACGTCAAATAAACAACAACAACAACAACAATGTCAACAACAACAATGTCAAATAAACAACAACAACAACGCCAAATAAACAACAACAACAAAAACAACGTCAAATAAACAACAACAACAATGTCAACAACAACAACGTCAAATAAACAACAACAACAACGTCAAATAAACAACAACAACAACAATGTTAAATAAACAACAACAACTAAAACAACGTCAAATAAATAACAACAACAACAACGTCAAATAAACAACAACCCCAACAACGTCAACAACAACAACAACAACAATGTCAAAAAATCAAAAAACAACAACAACGTCAACAACAACAACAATGTCAAATAAACAACAACACCGTCAAATAAACAACAACAACAACAATGTCAACAACAACAACAACGTCAAATAAACAACAACTACAACGTAAAATAAACAACAACATCAACAACGTCAACAACAACAACAACACATACAACGTCAACAACAACAACAACAACAACAACAATGTCAAATAAACAACAACAACAACGTCAACAACAACAACAATGTCAAATAAACAACAACAACAACAACATTAAATAAACAACAACAACAACAACGTCAAATAAACAACATTAATAACAACAACAACGTCAAATAAACAACAACAACAACAACGTCAAATGAACAACAACAACAACAACAACGTCAAATAAACAACAACAACAACAACGTCAAATAAACAACAACAACAACATCAACCACAACAAAAACGTCAAATAAACAACAACAACAACAACAACATCAACAACAAAAACTACGTCAAATAAACAACAACAACAACAATGTCAACAACAACAATGTCAAATAAACAACAACAACAACGCCAAATAAACAACAACAATAAAAACAACGTCAAATAAACAACAACAACAATGTCAACAACAACAACGTCAAATAAACAACAACAATAACAACGTCAAATAAACCACAACAACAACAACAACAACGTCAACAACAACAACGTCAAATAAATAACAACAACAACAACGTCAAATAAATAACATCAACAACAACGTCAAATAAACAACAACAACACCAACATCAAATAAACAACAATAACAACGTCAAATAAACAACAACAATAACAACAACGTCAAATAAACAACAACAACAACGTCAAATAGACAATAACAAAACCGTCAAATAAACAACAACATCAACAACATCAACAACAAAAACGTCAAATAAACAACAACAACAACAACAACAACAACGTCAATAACAACAACTACGTCAAATAAAGAACAACAACAACGTCAAATAAACAACAACAACAACAACAATGTCAAATAAACAACAACAACAACAACGTCAACAACAACAACAATGTCAAATAAACAACAACAACATTATCAAATAAACAACAACAACAACAACGTCAAATAAACAACAACAACAACAACAACAACAACAACAACGTCAAATAAAAAACAACAACAACATCAACAACAACAAAAACGTCAAATAAACAACAACAACAACAACGTCAACAACAACAACTACGTCAAATAAATAACAACAACAACAATGTCAAATAAACAACAACAACGCCAAATAAACAACAACAACTAAAACAACGTCAAATAAACAACAACAACAACAACAACGTCAAATAAACAACAACACCAACAACAACAACAATGTGAAATAAACAACAACAACAACAACAACGTCAACAACAACAACAATGCCAAATAAACAACAACAACAACGTCAAATAAACAACAACAACAACAACGTCAAATAAACAACAACAACAACAACAACAACAAATAAACAACAACAACGACAACAACAACGTCAAATAAACAACATCAACAACAATAACAACGTCAAATAAACAACAACAACAACAACATCAACAACAACACGTCAAATAAACAACAACAACATCAAATAAACAACAACAACAACAACGTCAAATAAACAACAGCAACAACAACATCAAATAAACAACAACAATAACAACAACGTCAAATAAGCAACAACAACAACAACAAATACAATAACAACAACAACAACAACGTCAAATAACAAAAACAACGTCAAATAAACAACAATAACAACGTCAAATAAACAACAACAACAACAACAACAACAACGTCAAATAAACAATAACAACAACAACGTCAAATAAATAACAACAACAACATCGTCAAATAAACAACAACAACACCAACGTCAAATAATCAACAACAACATCAAATAAACAACAACAACAACAACAACAACGTCAAATAAACAACAACAATAACAACAACAACGTCAAATAAACAACAACGTCAAACAAACAATAACAACAACGTCAAATAAACAACAACAACAACAACAACAACAAAAACGTCAAATAAACAACAACAACAACAACAACAACAAAAACGTCAAATAAACAACAACAACAACAACAACAACGTCAACAACAACAACTATGTCAAATAAACAACAACAACAACAACAACAACGTCATATAAACAACAACAACAACAACAACTAAAACAACGTCAAATAAACAACAACAACAACAACAACAACAACAACGTCAAATAAACAACAACACCAACAACGTCAACAACAACAACAACAACAATGTCAAATAAACAACAACAACAACAACGTCAACGACAACAACAATGTCAAATAAACAACAACACCGTCAAATAAACAACAACATCTAAAACAACGTTAAATAAACAACATCATCAACAACAACAACAACAGCGTCAAATAAACAACAACATCTAAAATAACGTAAAATAAACAACAACAACAACAACAACGTCAAAAAAACAACAACACCAACAACGTCAACAACAACAACAACAATGTCAAATAAACAACAACAACAACAACGTCATCAACAACAACAACAATGTCAAATAAATAACAACAACACCATTAAATAAACAACAACAACAACAACAACAACGTCAAATAAAAAACATCAGTAACAACAACAACGTCAAATAAACAACAACAACAACAACGTCAAATGAACAACAACAACAACAACGTCAAATAAACAACAACAAAACAACGTCAAATAAACAACAACAACAACATCAACAACAACAAAAATGTCAAATAAACAACAACAACAACGTCAACAACAAAAACTACGTCAAATAAACAACAACAACAACAATGTCAACAACAACAATGTGAAATAAACAACAACAACAACAACGCCAAACAAACAACAACAACAAAAACAACATCAAATAAACAACAACAACAACAACAACAACAACAATGTCAACAACAAGAACGTCAAATAAACAACAACAACATCAAATAAACAACAACAACAACAACGTCAAATAAACAACAACAACTAAAACAACGTCAAATAAACAACAACAACAACAACAACAACAACAACAACAACAACGTCAAACAAACAACAACACCAACAACGTCAACAACAACAACAACAACAACAACAATGTCAAATAAACAACAACAACAACGTCAACAACAACAACAATGTCAAATAAACAACAACAACAACAACATCAAATAAACAACAACAACAACAACGTCAAATAAACAACAATAATAACAACAACAACAACGTCATATAAACAACAACAACAACAACAATGTCAAATAAACAATAATAACAACAACGTCAAATAAACAACAACAACAACATCAACAACAACAAAAACGTCAAATAAACAACAACAACAACAACATCAACAACAACAACTACGTCAAATAAACAACAACATCAACAATGTCAACAACAACAACGTCAAATAAACAACAACAACAACAACAACGTCAAATAAACAACAACTACTAAAACAACGTCAAATAAACAACAACAACAACAACAACAACGTCAAATAAACAACAAAACCAACAACGTCAACAATAACAACAACAACAATGTCAAATAAACAACAACAACGTCAACAACAACAATAATGTCAAATAAACAACAACAACATCAAATAAACAACAACAACAACAACAATGTCAACAACAACGTCAAATAAACAACAACTACAACGTCAAATAAACAACAACATCAACAACATCAACAACGTCAAATAAACAACAACAACAACAACAACAACGTCAAATAAACAACAACAACAACGTCAACAACAACAACAACGTCAAATAAACAACAACAACAACAACGTCAAATAAACAACAACAACAACAACACCGTCAAATATACAACAACAACAACGTCCAATAAACAACAACAACAACGTCAAATAAACAACAACAACAACAACAACGTCAAATAAACAACAACAATGTCAAATAAACAACAACAACAACATCAAATAAACAACAACAACAACAACGTCAAATAAACAACAACAATAACAACAACAACAACAACGTCAAATAAACAACAACAACAACAACAACGTCAAATAAACAACAACAACATCAACAACAACAAAAACGTCAAATAAACAACAACAACAACAATGTTAACAACAACAACTACGTCAAATAAACAACAACAACAACAATGTCAACAACAACAATGTCAAATAAACAACAACAACGCCAAATAAACAACAACAACTAAAACAACGTCAAATAAACAAGAACAACAACAACAACGTCAACAACAACAACTATGTCAAATAAACAACAACAACAACAACAACAACAATGTCAAAAACAAAAACGTCAAATAAACAACAACAATAACGTCAAATAAACAACAACAACTAAAACAACGTCAAATAAACAACAACAACAACAACAACGTCAAATAAACAACAACACCAACAACGTCAACAAAAACAACAACAACAATGTCAAATAAACAACAACAACAACAACGTCAACAACAACAACAACAATGTCAAATAAACAACAACACCGTCAAATAAACAACAACATCTAAAACAACGTTAAATAAGCAACATCAACAACAACAACAACAACGTCAAATAAACAACAACATCTAAAACAACGTCAAATAAACAACAACAACAACGTCAATAACAACAACAATGTCAAATAAACAACAACAACAACAACGTCAACAACAACAACAATGTCAAATAAACAACAACAACAACAACATTAAATAAACAACAACAACAACAACGTCAAATAAACAACATCAACAACAATGTCAATAACAAAAACGTCAAATAAACAACAACAACAACAACATCAAATAAACAACAACAACTAAAAAAATGTCAAATAAACAACAACAACAACAACAATGTCAAATAAATAACAACACCAACAACGTCAATAACAACAACAACAACAATGTCAAATAAACAACAACAACAACAACGTCAACAACAACAACAATGTCAAATAAACAACAACAACGTCAAATAAACAACAACAACAACAACGTCATATAAACAACAACAACAACAACAACAACAACTAAAAACACGTCAAATAAACAACAACAACAACAACAACAACAACGTCAAATAAACAACAACCCCAACAACGTCAACAACAACAACAACAATGTCAAATAAACAACAACAACAACAACGTCAACGACAACAACAATGTCAAATAAACAACAACACCGTCAAATAAACAACAACATCTAAAACAACGTTAAATAAACAACAACAACAACAACAACAACAACAACAACGTCAAATAAACAACAACATCTAAAATAACGTAAAATAAACAACAACAACAACAACAACGTCAAAAAAACAACAACACCAACAACGTCAACAACAACAACAACTACAATGTCAAATAAACAACAACAACAACAACGTCATCAACAACAACAACAATGTCAAATAAATAACAACAACACCATTAAATAAACAACAACAACAACAACAACGTCAAATAAAAAACATCAGTAACAACAACAACGTCAAATAAACAACAACAACAACAACGTCAAATGAGCAACAACAACAACAACAACGTCAAATAAACAACAACAAAACAACGTCAAATAAACAACAACAACAACATCAACAACAACAAAAATGTCAAATAAACAACAACAACAACAACAAAAACTACGTCAAATAAACAACAACAACAACAATGTCAACAACAACAATGTGAAATAAACAACAACAACAACAACGCCAAACAAACAACAACAACAAAAACAACATCAAATAAACAACAACAACAACAACAACAACAACAACAATGTCAACAACAAGAACGTCAAATAAACAACAACAACATCAAATAAACAACAACAACAACAACGTCAAATAAACAACAACAACTAAAACAACGTCAAATAAACAACAACAACAACAACAACAACAACGTCAAACAAACAACAACACCAACAACGTCAACAACAACAACAACAACAACAATGTCAAATAAACAACAACAACATTGTCAACAACAACAACAATGTCAAATAAACAACAACAACAACAACAACAACATCAAATAAACAACAACAACAACAACGTCAAATAAACAACAATAATAACAACAACAACGTCATATAAACAACAACAACAACAACAATGTCAAATAAACAATAATAACAACAACGTCAAATAAACAACAACAACAACATCAACAACAACAAAAACGTCAAATAAACAACAACAACAACAACATCAACAACAACAACTACGTCAAATAAACAACAACATCAACAATGTCAACAACAACAACGTCAAATAAACAACAACAACAACAACGTCAAATAAACAACAACTACTAAAACAACGTCAAATAAACAACAACAACAACAACAACAACAACGTCAAATAAACAACAAAACCAACAACGTCAACAATAACAACAACAACAATGTCAAATAAACAACAACAACAACAACAACGTCAACAACAACAATAATGTCAAATAAACAACAACAACATCAAATAAACAACAACAACAACAATGTCAACAACAACGTCAAATAAACAACAACTACAACGTCAAATAAACAACAACATCAACAACATCAACAACGTCAAATAAACAACAACAACAACAACAACAACGTCAAATAAACAACAACAACAACGTAAACAACAACAACAACGTCAAATAAACAACAACAACAACAACGTCAAATAAACAACAACAACAACAACACCGTCAAATATATAACAACAACAACGTCCAATAAACAACAACAACAACAACGTCAAATAAACAACAACAACAACAACAACGTCAAATAAACAACAACAATGTCAAATAAACAACAACAACAACATCAAATAAATAACAACAACAACAACGTCAAATAAACAACAACAATAACAACAACAACAACGTCAAATAAACAACAACAACAACAACAACGTCAAATAAACAACAACAACATCAACAACAACAAAAACGTCAAATAAACAACAACAACAACAATGTTAACAACAACAACTACGTCAAATAAACAACAACAACAACAATGTCAACAACAACAATGTCAAATAAACAACAACAACGCCAAATAAACAACAACAACTAAAACAACGTCAAATAAACAAGAACAACAACAACAACGTCAACAACAACAACTATGTCAAATAAACAACAACAACAACAACAACAACAATGTCAAAAACAAAAACGTCAAATAAACAACAACAACAACGTCAAATAAACAACAACAACTAAAACAACGTCAAATAAACAACAACAACAACAACAACGTCAAATAAACAACAACACCAACAACGTCAACAAAAACAACAACAACAATGTCAAATAAACAACAACAACAACAACGTCAACAACAACAACAACAATGTCAAATAAACAACAACACCGTCAAATAAACAACAACATCTAAAACAACGTTAAATAAGCAACATCAACAACAACAACAACAACGTCAAATAAACAACAACATCTAAAACAACGTCAAATAAACAACAACAACAACGTCAATAACAACAACAATGTCAAATAAACAACAACAACAACAACAACGTCAACAACAACAACAATGTCAAATAAACAACAACAACAACAACATTAAATAAACAACAACAACAACAACGTCAAATAAACAACATCAACAACAATGTCAATAACAAAAACGTCAAATAAACAACAACAACAACAACATCAAATAAACAACAACAACTAAAAAAATGTCAAATAAACAACAACAACAACAACAATGTCAAATAAATAACAACACCAACAACGTCAATAACAACAACAACAACAATGTCAAATAAACAACAACAACAACAACGTCAACAACAACAACAATGTCAAATAAACAACAACAACGTCAAATAAACAACAACAACAACAACGTCATATAAACAACAACAACAACAACAACAACTAAAAACACGTCAAATAAACAACAACAACAACAACAACAACAACAACGTCAAATAAACAACAACACCAACAACGTCAACAACAACAACAATGTCAAATAAACAACAACAACAACAACGTCAACGACAACAACAATGTCAAATAAACAACAACACCGTCAAATAAACAACAACATCTAAAACAACGTTAAATAAACAACAACAACAACAACAACAACAACAACGTCAAATAAACAACAACATCTAAAATAACGTAAAATAAACAACAACAACAACAACAACGTCAAAAAAACAACAACACCAACAACGTCAACAACAACAACAACTACAATGTCAAATAAACAACAACAACAACAACGTCATCAACAACAACAACAATGTCAAATAAATAACAACAACACCATTAAATAAACAACAACAACAACAACAACGTCAAATAAAAAACATCAGTAACAACAACAACGTCAAATAAACAACAACAACAACAACGTCAAATGAACAACAACAACAACAACGTCAAATAAACAACAACAAAACAACGTCAAATAAACAACAACAACAACATCAACAACAACAAAAATGTCAAATAAACAACAACAACAACAACGTCAACAACAAAAACTACGTCAAATAAACAACAACAACAACAATGTCAACAACAACAATGTGAAATAAACAACAACAACAACAACGCCAAACAAACAACAACAACAAAAACAACATCAAATAAACAACAACAACAACAACAACAACAATGTCAACAACAAGAACGTCAAATAAACAACAACAACATCAAATAAACAACAACAACAACAACGTCAAATAAACAACAACAACTAAAACAACGTCAAATAAACAACAACAACAACAACAACAACAACGTCAAACAAACAACAACACCAACAACGTCAACAACAACAACAACAACAACAATGTCAAATAAACAACAACAACATTGTCAACAACAACAACAATGTCAAATAAACAACAACAACAACAACATCAAATAAACAACAACAACAACAACGTCAAATAAACAACAATAATAACAACAACAACAACGTCATATAAACAACAACAACAACAACAATGTCAAATAAACAATAATAACAACAACGTCAAATAAACAACAACAACAACATCAACAACAACAAAAACGTCAAATAAACAACAACAACAACAACATCAACAACAACAACTACGTCAAATAAACAACAACATCAACAATGTCAACAACAACAACGTCAAATAAACAACAACAACAACAACGTCAAATAAACAACAACTACTAAAACAACGTCAAATAAACAACAACAACAACAACAACAACGTCAAATAAACAACAAAACCAACAACGTCAACAATAACAACAACAACAATGTCAAATAAACAACAACAACAACAACAACGTCAACAACAACAATAATGTCAAATAAACAACAACAACATCAAATAAACAACAACAACAACAATGTCAACAACAACGTCAAATAAACAACAACTACAACGTCAAATAAACAACAACATCAACAACATCAACAACGTCAAATAAACAACAACAACAACAACAACAACGTCAAATAAACAACAACAACAACGTAAACAACAACAACAACGTCAAATAAACAACAACAACAACAACGTCAAATAAACAACAACAACAACAACACCGTCAAATATACAACAACAACAACGTCCAATAAACAACAACAACAACAACGTCAAATAAACAACAACAACAACAACAACGTCAAATAAACAACAACAATGTCAAATAAACAACAACAACAACATCAAATAAATAACAACAACAACAACGTCAAATAAACAACAACAATAACAACAACAACAACGTCAAATAAACAACAACAACAACAACAACGTCAAATAAACAACAACAACATCAACAACAACAAAAACGTCAAATAAACAACAACAACAACAATGTTAACAACAACAACTACGTCAAATAAACAACAACAACAACAATGTCAACAACAACAATGTCAAATAAACAACAACAACGCCAAATAAACAACAACAACTAAAACAACGTCAAATAAACAAGAACAACAACAACAACGTCAACAACAACAACTATGTCAAATAAACAACAACAACAACAACAACAACAATGTCAAAAACAAAAACGTCAAATAAACAACAACAACAACGTCAAATAAACAACAACAACTAAAACAACGTCAAATAAACAACAACAACAACAACAACAACAACGTCAAATAAACAACAACACCAACAACGTCAACAAAAACAACAACAACAATGTCAAATAAACAACAACAACAACAACGTCAACAACAACAACAACAATGTCAAATAAACAACAACACCGTCAAATAAACAACAACATCTAAAACAACGTTAAATAAGCAACAACAACAACGTCAAATAAACAACAACATCTAAAACAACGTCAAATAAACAACAACAACAACGTCAATAACAACAACAATGTCAAATAAACAACAACAACAACAACAACAACGTCAACAACAACAACAATGTCAAATAAACAACAACAACAACAACAACATTAAATAAACAACAACAACAACAACGTCAAATAAACAACATCAACAACAATGTCAATAACAAAAACGTCAAATAAACAACAACAACAACAACATCAAATAAACAACAACAACTAAAAAAATGTCAAATAAACAACAACAACAACAACAACAATGTCAAATAAACAACAACAACATCAACAACAACAAAAACGTCAAATAAACAACAACAACAACAATGTTAACAACAACAACTACGTCAAATAAACAACAACAACAACAATGTCAACAACAACAATGTCAAATAAACAACAACAACGCCAAATAAACAACAACAACTAAAACAACGTCAAATAAACAAGAACAACAACAACAACGTCAACAACAACAACTATGTCAAATAAACAACAACAACAACAACAACAACAATGTCAAAAACAAAAACGTCAAATAAACAACAACAACAACGTCAAATAAACAACAACAACTAAAACAACGTCAAATAAACAACAACAACAACAACAACGTCAAATAAACAACAACACCAACAACGTCAACAAAAACAACAACAACAATGTCAAATAAACAACAACAACAACAACGTCAACAACAACAACAACAATGTCAAATAAACAACAACACCGTCAAATAAACAACAACATCTAAAACAACGTTAAATAAGCAACATCAACAACAACAACAACAACGTCAAATAAACAACAACATCTAAAACAACGTCAAATAAACAACAACAACAACAACGTCAATAACAACAACAATGTCAAATAAACAACAACAACAACAACAACGTCAACAACAACAACAATGTCAAATAAACAACAACAACAACAACATTAAATAAACAACAACAACAACAACGTCAAATAAACAACATCAACAACAATGTCAATAACAAAAACGTCAAATAAACAACAACAACAACAACATCAAATAAACAACAACAACTAAAAAAATGTCAAATAAACAACAACAACAACAACAATGTCAAATAAATAACAACACCAACAACGTCAATAACAACAACAACAACAATGTCAAATAAACAACAACAACAACAACGTCAACAACAACAACAATGTCAAATAAACAACAACAACGTCAAATAAACAACAACAACAACAACGTCATATAAACAACAACAACAACAACAACAACAACTAAAAACACGTCAAATAAACAACAACAACAACAACAACAACAACAACAACGTCAAATAAACAACAACACCAACAACGTCAACAACAACAACAATGTCAAATAAACAACAACAACAACAACGTCAACGACAACAACAATGTCAAATAAACAACAACACCGTCAAATAAACAACAACATCTAAAACAACGTTAAATAAACAACAACAACAACAACAACAACAACAACGTCAAATAAACAACAACATCTAAAATAACGTAAAATAAACAACAACAACAACAACAACGTCAAAAAAACAACAACACCAACAACGTCAACAACAACAACAACTACAATGTCAAATAAACAACAACAACAACAACGTCATCAACAACAACAACAATGTCAAATAAATAACAACAACACCATTAAATAAACAACAACAACAACAACAACGTCAAATAAAAAACATCAGTAACAACAACAACGTCAAATAAACAACAACAACAACAACGTCAAATGAACAACAACAACAACAACGTCAAATAAACAACAACAAAACAACGTCAAATAAACAACAACAACAACATCAACAACAACAAAAATGTCAAATAAACAACAACAACAACAACGTCAACAACAAAAACTACGTCAAATAAACAACAACAACAACAATGTCAACAACAACAATGTGAAATAAACAACAACAACAACAACGCCAAACAAACAACAACAACAAAAACAACATCAAATAAACAACAACAACAACAACAACAACAATGTCAACAACAAGAACGTCAAATAAACAACAACAACATCAAATAAACAACAACAACAACAACGTCAAATAAACAACAACAACTAAAACAACGTCAAATAAACAACAACAACAACAACAACAACAACGTCAAACAAACAACAACACCAACAACGTCAACAACAACAACAACAACAACAATGTCAAATAAACAACAACAACATTGTCAACAACAACAACAATGTCAAATAAACAACAACAACAACAACATCAAATAAACAACAACAACAACAACGTCAAATAAACAACAATAATAACAACAACAACAACGTCATATAAACAACAACAACAACAACAATGTCAAATAAACAATAATAACAACAACGTCAAATAAACAACAACAACAACATCAACAACAACAAAAACGTCAAATAAACAACAACAACAACAACATCAACAACAACAACTACGTAAACAACATCAACAATGTCAACAACAACAACGTCAAATAAACAACAACAACAACAACGTCAAATAAACAACAACTACTAAAACAACGTCAAATAAACAACAACAACAACAACAACAACGTCAAATAAACAACAAAACCAACAACGTCAACAATAACAACAACAACAATGTCAAATAAACAACAACAACAACAACAACGTCAACAACAACAATAATGTCAAATAAACAACAACAACATCAAATAAACAACAACAACAACAATGTCAACAACAACGTCAAATAAACAACAACTACAACATCAAATAAACAACAACATCAACAACATCAACAACGTCAAATAAACAACAACAACAACAACAACAACGTCAAATAAACAACAACAACAACGTAAACAACAACAACAACGTCAAATAAACAACAACAACAACAACGTCAAATAAACAACAACAACAACAACACCGTCAAATATACAACAACAACAACGTCCAATAAACAACAACAACAACAACGTCAAATAAACAACAACAACAACAACAACGTCAAATAAACAACAACAATGTCAAATAAACAACAACAACAACATCAAATAAATAACAACAACAACAACGTCAAATAAACAACAACAATAACAACAACAACAACGTCAAATAAACAACAACAACAACAACAACGTCAAATAAACAACAACAACATCAACAACAACAAAAACGTCAAATAAACAACAACAACAACAATGTTAACAACAACAACTACGTCAAATAAACAACAACAACAACAATGTCAACAACAACAATGTCAAATAAACAACAACAACGCCAAATAAACAACAACAACTAAAACAACGTCAAATAAACAAGAACAACAACAACAACGTCAACAATAACAACTATGTCAAATAAACAACAACAACAACAACAACAACAATGTCAAAAACAAAAACGTCAAATAAACAACAACAACAACGTCAAATAAACAACAACAACTAAAACAACGTCAAATAAACAACAACAACAACAACAACGTCAAATAAACAACAACACCAACAACGTCAACAAAAACAACAACAACAATGTCAAATAAACAACAACAACAACAACGTCAACAACAACAACAACAATGTCAAATAAACAACAACACCGTCAAATAAACAACAACATCTAAAACAACGTTAAATAAGCAACATCAACAACAACAACAACAACGTCAAATAAACAACAACATCTAAAACAACGTCAAATAAACAACAACAACAACGTCAATAACAACAACAATGTCAAATAAACAACAACAACAACAACAACGTCAACAACAACAACAATGTCAAATAAACAACAACAACAACAACATTAAATAAACAACAACAACAACAACGTCAAATAAACAACATCAACAACAATGTCAATAACAAAAACGTCAAATAAACAACAACAACAACAACATCAAATAAACAACAACAACTAAAAAAATGTCAAATAAACAACAACAACAACAACAATGTCAAATAAATAACAACACCAACAACGTCAATAACAACAACAACAACAATGTCAAATAAACAACAACAACAACAACGTCAACAACAACAACAATGTCAAATAAACAACAACAACGTCAAATAAACAACAACAACAACAACGTCATATAAACAACAACAACAACAACAACAACTAAAAACACGTCAAATAAACAACAACAACAACAACAACAACAACAACGTCAAATAAACAACAACACCAACAACGTCAACAACAACAACAATGTCAAATAAACAACAACAACAACAACGTCAACGACAACAACAATGTCAAATAAACAACAACACCGTCAAATAAACAACAACATCTAAAACAACGTTAAATAAACAACAACAACAACAACAACAACAACAACGTCAAATAAACAACAACATCTAAAATAACGTAAAATAAACAACAACAACAACAACAACGTCAAAAAAACAACAACACCAACAACGTCAACAACAACAACAACTACAATGTCAAATAAACAACAACAACAACAACGTCATCAACAACAACAACAATGTCAAATAAATAACAACAACACCATTAAATAAACAACAACAACAACAACAACGTCAAATAAAAAACATCAGTAACAACAACAACGTCAAATAAACAACAACAACAACAACGTCAAATGAACAACAACAACAACAACGTCAAATAAACAACAACAAAACAACGTCAAATAAACAACAACAACAACATCAACAACAACAAAAATGTCAAATAAACAACAACAACAACAACGTCAACAACAAAAACTACGTCAAATAAACAACAACAACAACAATGTCAACAACAACAATGTGAAATAAACAACAACAACAACAACGCCAAACAAACAACAACAACAAAAACAACATCAAATAAACAACAACAACAACAACAACAACAATGTCAACAACAAGAACGTCAAATAAACAACAACAACATCAAATAAACAACAACAACAACAACGTCAAATAAACAACAACAACTAAAACAACGTCAAATAAACAACAACAACAACAACAACAACAACGTCAAACAAACAACAACACCAACAACGTCAACAACAACAACAACAACAACAATGTCAAATAAACAACAACAACATTGTCAACAACAACAACAATGTCAAATAAACAACAACAACAACAACATCAAATAAACAACAACAACAACAACGTCAAATAAACAACAATAATAACAACAACAACAACGTCATATAAACAACAACAACAACAACAATGTCAAATAAACAATAATAACAACAACGTCAAATAAACAACAACAACAACATCAACAACAACAAAAACGTCAAATAAACAACAACAACAACAACATCAACAACAACAACTACGTCAAATAAACAACAACATCAACAATGTCAACAACAACAACGTCAAATAAACAACAACAACAACAACGTCAAATAAACAACAACTACTAAAACAACGTCAAATAAACAACAACAACAACAACAACAACGTCAAATAAACAACAAAACCAACAACGTCAACAATAACAACAACAACAATGTCAAATAAACAACAACAACAACAACAACGTCAACAACAACAATAATGTCAAATAAACAACAACAACATCAAATAAACAACAACAACAACAATGTCAACAACAACGTCAAATAAACAACAACTACAACGTCAAATAAACAACAACATCAACAACATCAACAACGTCAAATAAACAACAACAACAACAACAACAACGTCAAATAAACAACAACAACAACGTAAACAACAACAACAACGTCAAATAAACAACAACAACAACAACGTCAAATAAACAACAACAACAACAACACCGTCAAATATACAACAACAACAACGTCCAATAAACAACAACAACAACAACGTCAAATAAACAACAACAACAACAACAACGTCAAATAAACAACAACAATGTCAAATAAACAACAACAACAACATCAAATAAATAACAACAACAACAACGTCAAATAAACAACAACAATAACAACAACAACAACGTCAAATAAACAACAACAACAACAACAACGTCAAATAAACAACAACAACATCAACAACAACAAAAACGTCAAATAAACAACAACAACAACAATGTTAACAACAACAACTACGTCAAATAAACAACAACAACAACAATGTCAACAACAACAATGTCAAATAAACAACAACAACGCCAAATAAACAACAACAACTAAAACAACGTCAAATAAACAAGAACAACAACAACAACGTCAACAACAACAACTATGTCAAATAAACAACAACAACAACAACAACAACAATGTCAAAAACAAAAACGTCAAATAAACAACAACAACAACGTCAAATAAACAACAACAACTAAAACAACGTCAAATAAACAACAACAACAACAACAACAACAACGTCAAATAAACAACAACACCAACAACGTCAACAAAAACAACAACAACAATGTCAAATAAACAACAACAACAACAACGTCAACAACAACAACAACAATGTCAAATAAACAACAACACCGTCAAATAAACAACAACATCTAAAACAACGTTAAATAAGCAACAACAACAACGTCAAATAAACAACAACATCTAAAACAACGTCAAATAAACAACAACAACAACGTCAATAACAACAACAATGTCAAATAAACAACAACAACAACAACAACAACGTCAACAACAACAACAATGTCAAATAAACAACAACAACAACAACAACATTAAATAAACAACAACAACAACAACGTCAAATAAACAACATCAACAACAATGTCAATAACAAAAACGTCAAATAAACAACAACAACAACAACATCAAATAAACAACAACAACTAAAAAAATGTCAAATAAACAACAACAACAACAACAACAATGTCAAATAAACAACAACAACATCAACAACAACAAAAACGTCAAATAAACAACAACAACAACAATGTTAACAACAACAACTACGTCAAATAAACAACAACAACAACAATGTCAACAACAACAATGTCAAATAAACAACAACAACGCCAAATAAACAACAACAACTAAAACAACGTCAAATAAACAAGAACAACAACAACAACGTCAACAACAACAACTATGTCAAATAAACAACAACAACAACAACAACAACAATGTCAAAAACAAAAACGTCAAATAAACAACAACAACAACGTCAAATAAACAACAACAACTAAAACAACGTCAAATAAACAACAACAACAACAACAACGTCAAATAAACAACAACACCAACAACGTCAACAAAAACAACAACAACAATGTCAAATAAACAACAACAACAACAACGTCAACAACAACAACAACAATGTCAAATAAACAACAACACCGTCAAATAAACAACAACATCTAAAACAACGTTAAATAAGCAACATCAACAACAACAACAACAACGTCAAATAAACAACAACATCTAAAACAACGTCAAATAAACAACAACAACAACAACGTCAATAACAACAACAATGTCAAATAAACAACAACAACAACAACAACGTCAACAACAACAACAATGTCAAATAAACAACAACAACAACAACATTAAATAAACAACAACAACAACAACGTCAAATAAACAACATCAACAACAATGTCAATAACAAAAACGTCAAATAAACAACAACAACAACAACATCAAATAAACAACAACAACTAAAAAAATGTCAAATAAACAACAACAACAACAACAATGTCAAATAAATAACAACACCAACAACGTCAATAACAACAACAACAACAATGTCAAATAAACAACAACAACAACAACGTCAACAACAACAACAATGTCAAATAAACAACAACAACGTCAAATAAACAACAACAACAACAACGTCATATAAACAACAACAACAACAACAACAACAACTAAAAACACGTCAAATAAACAACAACAACAACAACAACAACAACAACAACGTCAAATAAACAACAACACCAACAACGTCAACAACAACAACAATGTCAAATAAACAACAACAACAACAACGTCAACGACAACAACAATGTCAAATAAACAACAACACCGTCAAATAAACAACAACATCTAAAACAACGTTAAATAAACAACAACAACAACAACAACAACAACAACGTCAAATAAACAACAACATCTAAAATAACGTAAAATAAACAACAACAACAACAACAACGTCAAAAAAACAACAACACCAACAACGTCAACAACAACAACAACTACAATGTCAAATAAACAACAACAACAACAACGTCATCAACAACAACAACAATGTCAAATAAATAACAACAACACCATTAAATAAACAACAACAACAACAACAACGTCAAATAAAAAACATCAGTAACAACAACAACGTCAAATAAACAACAACAACAACAACGTCAAATGAACAACAACAACAACAACGTCAAATAAACAACAACAAAACAACATCAAATAAACAACAACAACAACATCAACAACAACAAAAATGTCAAATAAACAACAACAACAACAACGTCAACAACAAAAACTACGTCAAATAAACAACAACAACAACAATGTCAACAACAACAATGTGAAATAAACAACAACAACAACAACGCCAAACAAACAACAACAACAAAAACAACATCAAATAAACAACAACAACAACAACAACAACAACAATGTCAACAACAAGAACGTCAAATAAACAACAACAACATCAAATAAACAACAACAACAACAACGTCAAATAAACAACAACAACTAAAACAACGTCAAATAAACAACAACAACAACAACAACAACAACGTCAAACAAACAACAACACCAACAACGTCAACAACAACAACAACAACAACAATGTCAAATAAACAACAACAACATTGTCAACAACAACAACAATGTCAAATAAACAACAACAACAACAACATCAAATAAACAACAACAACAACAACGTCAAATAAACAACAATAATAACAACAACAACAACGTCATATAAACAACAACAACAACAACAATGTCAAATAAACAATAATAACAACAACGTCAAATAAACAACAACAACAACATCAACAACAACAAAAACGTCAAATAAACAACAACAACAACAACATCAACAACAACAACTACGTAAACAACATCAACAATGTCAACAACAACAACGTCAAATAAACAACAACAACAACAACGTCAAATAAACAACAACTACTAAAACAACGTCAAATAAACAACAACAACAACAACAACAACGTCAAATAAACAACAAAACCAACAACGTCAACAATAACAACAACAACAATGTCAAATAAACAACAACAACAACAACAACGTCAACAACAACAATAATGTCAAATAAACAACAACAACATCAAATAAACAACAACAACAACAATGTCAACAACAACGTCAAATAAACAACAAATACAACATCAAATAAACAACAACATCAACAACATCAACAACGTCAAATAAACAACAACAACAACAACAACAACGTCAAATAAACAACAACAACAACGTAAACAACAACAACAACGTCAAATAAACAACAACAACAACAACGTCAAATAAACAACAACAACAACAACACCGTCAAATATACAACAACAACAACGTCCAATAAACAACAACAACAACAACGTCAAATAAACAACAACAACAACAACAACGTCAAATAAACAACAACAATGTCAAATAAACAACAACAACAACATCAAATAAATAACAACAACAACAACGTCAAATAAACAACAACAATAACAACAACAACAACGTCAAATAAACAACAACAACAACAACAACGTCAAATAAACAACAACAACATCAACAACAACAAAAACGTCAAATAAACAACAACAACAACAATGTTAACAACAACAACTACGTCAAATAAACAACAACAACAACAATGTCAACAACAACAATGTCAAATAAACAACAACAACGCCAAATAAACAACAACAACTAAAACAACGTCAAATAAACAAGAACAACAACAACAACGTCAACAACAACAACTATGTCAAATAAACAACAACAACAACAACAACAACAATGTCAAAAACAAAAACGTCAAATAAACAACAACAACAACGTCAAATAAACAACAACAACTAAAACAACGTCAAATAAACAACAACAACAACAACAACAACAACGTCAAATAAACAACAACACCAACAACGTCAACAAAAACAACAACAACAATGTCAAATAAACAACAACAACAACAACGTCAACAACAACAACAACAACAATGTCAAATAAACAACAACACCGTCAAATAAACAACAACATCTAAAACAACGTTAAATAAGCAACATCAACAACAACAACAACAACGTCAAATAAACAACAACATCTAAAACAACGTCAAATAAACAACAACAACAACGTCAATAACAACAACAATGTCAAATAAACAACAACAACAACAACAACAACGTCAACAACAACAACAATGTCAAATAAACAACAACAACAACAACAACATTAAATAAACAACAACAACAACAACGTCAAATAAACAACATCAACAACAATGTCAATAACAAAAACGTCAAATAAACAACAACAACAACAACATCAAATAAACAACAACAACTAAAAAAATGTCAAATAAACAACAACAACAACAACAACAATGTCAAATAAATAACAACACCAACAACGTCAATAACAACAACAACAACAATGTCAAATAAACAACAACAACAACAACGTCAACAACAACAACAATGTCAAATAAACAACAACAACGTCAAATAAACAACAACATCTAAAACAACGTCAAATAAACAACAACAACAACAACGTCAAATAAACAACAACACCAACAACGTCAACAACAACAACAACAATGCCAAATAAACAACAACAACAACGTCAACAACAACAACAATGTCAAATAAACAACAACAACAACAACGTCAACAACAACAAGAACGTCAAATAAACAACAACAACAACAACAACAACATGAACAACAACAACAACAACGTCAAATAAACAACAACAACAACGTCAAATAAACAATAACAACAACAACAATGTCAAATAAACAACAACAACAACGTCAAATAAATAACAACAACAACGTCAAATAAACAACAACAACAACAACAACAATAACAACAACAACAAAAACGTAAAATAAATTACAACAACAACAACGTCAACAACAATAACAACGTCAAATAAACAACAACAACAATAACAACAACGTCAAATAAACAACAACAACAACGTCAACAACAACAACAACGTCAAATAAACAACAACAACAACGTCAAATAAACAACAACAATAACAACGTCAAATAAACAACAAAAACAATGACAAAAACAACGTCAAATAAACAACAACAACAACAACGTCAAATGAACAACAACAACAACAATGTCAAATAAACAACAACAACAACAACAACGTCAACAACAACAACAATGTCAAATAAACAACAACAACAACAACAACATTAAATAAACAACAACAACAACAACGTCAAATAAACAACATCAACAACAATGTCAATAACAAAAACGTCAAATAAACAACAACAACAACAACATCAAATAAACAACAACAACTAAAAAAATGTCAAATAAACAACAACAACAACAACAATGTCAAATAAATAACAACACCAACAACGTCAATAACAACAACAACAACAATGTCAAATAAACAACAACAACAACAACGTCAACAACAACAACAATGTCAAATAAACAACAACAACGTCAAATAAACAACAACATCTAAAACAACGTCAAATGAACAACAACAACAACAACGTCAAATAAACAACAACAAAACAACGTCAAATAAACAACAACAACAACATCAACAACAACAAAAATGTCAAATAAACAACAACAACAACAACGTCAACAACAAAAACTACGTCAAATAAACAACAACAACAACAATGTCAACAACAACAATGTGAAATAAACAACAACAACAACAACGCCAAACAAACAACAACAACAAAAACAACATCAAATAAACAACAACAACAACAACAACAACAATGTCAACAACAAGAACGTCAAATAAACAACAACAACATCAAATAAACAACAACAACAACAACGTCAAATAAACAACAACAACTAAAACAACGTCAAATAAACAACAACAACAACAACAACAACAACAACAACGTCAAACAAACAACAACACCAACAACGTCAACAACAACAACAACAACAATGTCAAATAAACAACAACAACATTGTCAACAACAACAACAATGTCAAATAAACAACAACAACAACAACATCAAATAAACAACAACAACAACAACGTCAAATAAACAACAATAATAACAACAACAACAACGTCATATAAACAACAACAACAACAACAATGTCAAATAAACAATAATAACAACAACGTCAAATAAACAACAACAACAACATCAACAACAACAAAAACGTCAAATAAACAACAACAACAACAACATCAACAACAACAACTACGTCAAATAAACAACAACATCAACAATGTCAACAACAACAACGTCAAATAAACAACAACAACAACAACGTCAAATAAACAACAACTACTAAAACAACGTCAAATAAACAACAACAACAACAACAACGTCAAATAAACAACAAAACCAACAACGTCAACAATAACAACAACAACAATGTCAAATAAACAACAACAACAACAACAACGTCAACAACAACAATAATGTCAAATAAACAACAACAACATCAAATAAACAACAACAACAACAATGTCAACAACAACGTCAAATAAACAACAACTACAACGTCAAATAAACAACAACATCAACAACATCAACAACGTCAAATAAACAACAACAACAACAACAACGTCAAATAAACAACAACAACAACATCAACAACAACAACAACGTCAAATAAACAACAACAACAACAACGTCAAATAAACAACAACAACAACAACAACGTCAAATATACAACAACAACAACGTCCAATAAACAACAACAACAACAACGTCAAATAAACAACAACAACAACAACAACGTCAAATAAACAACAACAATGTCAAATAAACAACAACAACAACATCAAATAAATAACAACAACAACAACGTGAAATAAACAACAACAATAACAACAACAACAACGTCAAATAAACAACAACAACAACAACAACGTCAAATAAACAACAACAACATCAACAACAACAAAAACGTCAAATAAACAACAACAACAACAATGTTAACAACAACAACTACGTCAAATAAACAACAACAACAACAATGTCAACAACAACAATGTCAAATAAACAACAACAACGCCAAATAAACAACAACAACTAAAACAACGTCAAATAAACAAGAACAACAACAACAACGTCAACAACAACAACTATGTCAAATAAACAACAACAACAACAACAACAACAATGTCAAAAACAAAAACGTCAAATAAACAACAACAACAACGTCAAATAAACAACAACAACTAAAACAACGTCAAATAAACAACAACAACAACAACAACAACGTCAAATAAACAACAACACCAACAACGTCAACAACAACAACAACAACAATGTCAAATAAACAACAACAACAACAACGTCAACAACAACAACAACAATGTCAAATAAACAACAACACCGTCAAATAAACAACAACATCTAAAACAACGTTAAATAAGCAACATCAACAACAACAACAACAACGTCAAATAAACAACAACATCTAAAACAACGTCAAATAAACAACAACAACAACGTCAATAACAACAACAATGTCAAATAAACAACAACAACAACAACAACAACGTCAACAACAACAACAATGTCAAATAAACAACAACAACAACAACATTAAATAAACAACAACAACAACAACGTCAAATAAACAACATCAACAACAATGTCAATAACAAAAACGTCAAATAAACAACAACAACAACATCAAATAAACAACAACAACTAAAAAAATGTCAAATAAACAACAACAACAACAACAATGTCAAATAAATAACAACACCAACAACGTCAATAACAACAACAACAACAATGTCAAATAAACAACAACAACAACAACGTCAACAACAACAATGTCAAATAAACAACAACAACGTCAAATAAACAACAACATCTAAAACAACGTCAAATAAACAACAACAACAACAACGTCAAATAAACAACAACACCAACAACGTCAACAACAACAACAACAATGCCAAATAAACAACAACAACAACGTCAACAACAACAACAATGTCAAATAAACAACAACAACAACAACGTCAACAACAACAAGAACGTCAAATAAACAACAACAACAACAACAACAACATGAACAACAACAACAACAACGTCAAATAAACAACAACAACAACGTCAAATAAACAATAACAACAACAACAATGTCAAATAAACAACAACAACAACGTCAAATAAATAACAACAACAACGTCAAATAAACAACAACAACAACAACAACAATAACAACAACAACAAAAACGTAAAATAAATTACAACAACAACAACGTCAACAACAATAACAACGTCAAATAAACAACAACAACAATAACAACAACGTCAAATAAACAACAACAACAACGTCAACAACAACAACAACGTCAAATAAACAACAACAACAACGTCAAATAAACAACAACAATAACAACGTCAAATAAACAACAAAAACAATGACAAAAACAACGTCAAATAAACAACAACAACAACAACGTCAAATGAACAACAACAACAACAATGTCAAATAAACAACAACAACAACAACAACGTCAACAACAACAACAATGTCAAATAAACAACAACAACAACAACAACATTAAATAAACAACAACAACAACAACGTCAAATAAACAACATCAACAACAATGTCAATAACAAAAACGTCAAATAAACAACAACAACAACATCAAATAAACAACAACAACTAAAAAAATGTCAAATAAACAACAACAACAACAACAATGTCAAATAAATAACAACACCAACAACGTCAATAACAACAACAACAACAATGTCAAATAAACAACAACAACAACAACGTCAACAACAACAACAATGTCAAATAAACAACAACAACGTCAAATAAACAACAACATCTAAAACAACGTCAAATAAACAACAACAACAACAACGTCAAATAAACAACAACACCAACAACGTCAACAACAACAACAACAATGCCAAATAAACAACAACAACAACGTCAACAACAACAACAATGTCAAATAAACAACAACAACAACAACGTCAACAACAACAAGAACGTCAAATAAACAACAACAACAACAACAACAACATGAACAACAACAACAACAACGTCAAATAAACAACAACAACAACGTCAAATAAACAATAACAACAACAACAATGTCAAATAAACAACAACAACAACGTCAAATAAATAACAACAACAACGTCAAATAAACAACAACAACAACAACAATAACAACAACAACAAAAACGTAAAATAAATTACAACAACAACAACGTCAACAACAATAACAACGTCAAATAAACAACAACAACAATAACAACAACGTCAAATAAACAACAACAACAACGTCAACAACAACAACAACGTCAAATAAACAACAACAACAACGTCAAATAAACAACAACAATAACAACGTCAAATAAACAACAAAAACAATGACAAAAACAACGTCAAATAAACAACAACAACAACAACAACGTCAAATGAACAACAACAACAACAATGTCAAATAAATAACAACAACAACAACAACGTCAAATAAACAACAACAACAACAACGTCAAATAAACAACAACAACAATAATATCGTTAAATAAACAACAACAACAACAACAAGAACAACAACAACGTCAAATAAACAATTACAACAACGTCAAATAAACAACAAAAACAACAACTACAACGTCAAATAAATAACAACAACAACAACAAAATCGTTAAATAAACAAACAATAACAACCATAACAACAACGTCAACAACAACAACAACAACGTCAAATAAACAACAACAACAACGTCAAACAAACAACAACAACAACGTCAAATAAACAACAACAACAACGTCAAATAAACAACAACAACGTCAAATAAACAACAACAACAACAACAACAATGTCAAATAAACAACAACAACAACAACAATGTCAAATAAATAACAACAACAACGTCAAATAAACAACAACAACAACAACAACAAAGTCAAATAAACAACAACAACAACAACGCCAAATAAACAACAACAACACCAACAATAACAACAACAACAACAACGTCAAATAAACAACAACAACAACGTCAACAACAACAACAATGTCAAATAAACAACAACAACAACGTCATATAAACAACAACAACAACGTCAAATAAATAACAACAACAACAACAACGTCAAATAAACAACAACAACAACAACAACAACAAATAAACAACAAGAACGACAACAACAACGTCAAATAAACAACAGCAACAACAATAACAACGTCAAATAAACAACAACAACAACGTCAACAACAACACGTCAAATAAACAACAACAACAACAACAATGTCAAATAAGCAACAACAATAACAACAACGTCAAATAAGCAACAACAACAACAACAAATACAATAACAACAACAACAACAACGTCAAATAACAAAAACAACGTCAAATAAACAACAATAACAACGTCAAATAAACAACAACAACAACAACAGCAACAACGTCAAATAAACAATAACAACAATAACAACGTCAAATAAATAACAACAACAACAACGTTAAATAAACAACAACAACACCAACGTCAAATAAACAACAACAACATCAAATAAACAACAACAACAACGTCAAATAAACAACAACAACAACGTCAAATAAATAACAACAACAACAACAACGTCAAATAAACAACAATAACAACAACAACAACAACAAATAAACAACAAGAACGACAACAACAATGTCAAATAAACAACAGCAACAACAATAACAACGTCAAATAAACAACAACAACAACAACAACGTCAACAACAACACGTCAAATAAACAACAACAATAACAACAACGTCAAATAAGCAACAACAATAACAACAACGTCAAATAAGCAACAACAACAACAACAAATACAATAACAACAACAACAACGTCAAATAACAAAAACAACGTCAAATAAACAACAATAACAACGTCAAATAAACAACAACAACAACAACAATAGCAACAACGTCAAATAAACAATAACAACAACAACAACGTCAAATAAATAACAACAACAACGTCAAATAAACAACAACAACACCAACGTCAAATAAACAACAACAACATCAAATAAACAACAACAACAATAACGTCAAATAAACAACAACAATAACAACAACAACAACGTCAAATAAACAACAACGTCAAATAAACAATAACAACAACGTCAAATAAACAACAAAAACAACAACAACAACTACAAAAACGTCAAATAAACAACAACAACAACAACGTCAACAACAACAACTATGTCAAATAAACAACAACAACAACGTCATATAAACAACAACAACAACAATGTCAATAACAAAAACGTCAAATAAACAACAACAACAATGTCAAATAAACAACAACAACAACGTCATATAAACAACAACAACAACAATGTCAATAACAAAAACGTCAAATAAACAACAACAACAATGTCAAATAAACAACAACAACTAAAACAATGTCAAATAAACAACAACAACAACAACAACGTCAAATAAACAACAACACCAACAACGTCAACAACAACAACAACAATGTCAAATAAACAACAACAACAACAACAACGTCAACGACAACAACAATGTCAAATAAACAACAACATCGTCAAATAAACAACAACAACAACAACGTCAAAAAAACAACAACACCAACAACGTCAACAACAACAACAACAACAACAACAATGTCAAATAAACAACAACAACAACGTCAAATAAACAAAAACAATAACAACAACGTCAAATAAGCAACAACAACAACAACAAATACAACAACAACAACAACGTCAAATAACAAAAACAACGTCAAATAAACAACAATAACAATGTCAAATAAACAACAACAACAACAGCAACAACGTCAAATAAACAATAATAACAACAACAACGTCAAATAAATAACAACAACAACAGCGTCAAATAAACAACAACAACACCAACGTCAAATAAACAACAACAACATCAAATAAACAACAACAACAGCAACAACAACAACGTCAAATAAACAACAACAATAACAACAACAACAACGTCAAATAAACAACAACAACAACGTCAAATAAACAACAACAACAACATCAAATAAATAACAACAACAACAACATCAACAACAACAAAAACGTCAAATAAACAACAACAACAACAACAACAACAACGTCAACAACAACAACTATGTCAAATAAACAACAACAACAACAACGTCATATAAACAACAACAACAACAATGTCAATAACAACAACGTCAAATAAACAACAACAACTAAAACAACGTCAAATAAACAACAACAACAACAACAACGTCAAATAAACACCAACACCAACAACGTCAACAACAACAACAACAATGTCAAATAAACAACAACAACAACAACGTCAACAACAACAACAATGTCAAATAAACAACAACACCGTCAAATAAACAACAACATCTAAAACAACGTTAAATAAACAACAACAACAACAACAACGTCAAATAAACAACAACATCTAAAACAATGTCAAATAAACAACAACAACAACGTCAAAAAAACAACAACACCAACAACGTCAATAACAACAACAACAACAACAACAATGTCAAATAAACAACAACAACAACAACGTCAACAACAACAACAATGTCAAATAAACTACAACAGCAACAACATTAAATAAACAACAACAACAACAACGTCAAATAAACAACATCAATAACAACAACAACGTCAAATAAACAACAACAACAACAACGTCAAATGAACAACAACAACAACAACAACAACAACGTCAAATAAACAACAACAACAACGTCAAATAAACAACAACAACAACAACATCAACAACAACAAAAACGTATAATAAACAACAACAACAACAACAACGTCAACAACAAAAACTACGTCAATTAAACAACAACAACAACAACAATGTCAACAACAACAATGTCAAATAAACAACAACAACAACGCCAAATAAACAACAACAACAAAAACAACGTCAAATAAACAACAACAACAATGTCAACAACAACAACGTCAAATAAACAACAACAACAACGTCAAATAAACAACAACAACAACAATGTTAAATAAACAACAACAACTAAAACAACGTCAAATAAATAACAACAACAACAACGTCAAATAAACAACAACACCAACAACGTCAACAACAACAACAACAACAATGTCAAAAAATCAAAAAACAACAACAACGTCAACAACAACAACAATGTCAAATAAACAACAACACCGTCAAATAAACAACAACAACAACAATGTCAACAACAACAACAACGTCAAATAAACAACAACTACAACGTAAAATAAACAACAACATCAACAACGTCAAAAAAACAACAACACATACAACGTCAACAACAACAACAACAACAACAATGTCAAATAAACAACAACAACAACGTCAACAACAACAACAATGTCAAATAAACAACAACAACAACAACATTAAATAAACAACAACAACAACAACAACGTCAAATAAACAACATTAATAACAACAACAACGTCAAATAAACAACAACAACAACAACGTCAAATGAACAACAACAACAACAACGTCAAATAAACAACAACAACAACAACGTCAAATAAACAACAACAACAACATCAACAACAACAAAAACGTCAAATAAACAACAACAACAACAACAACATCAACAACAAAAACTACGTCAAATAAACAACAACAACAACAATGTCAACAACAACAATGTCAAATAAACAACAACAACAACGCCAAATAAACAACAACAATAAAAACAACGTCAAATAAACAACAACAACAATGTCAACAACAACAACGTCAAATAAACAACGACAATAACAACGTCAAATAAACCACAACAACAACAACAACAACGTCAACAACAACAACGTCAAATAAATAACAACAACAACGTCAAATAAATAACATCAACAACAACGTCAAATAAACAACAACAACACCAACATCAAATAAACAACAATAACAACGTCAAATAAACAACAACAATAACAACAATAACAACAACGTCAAATAAACAACAACAACAACGTCAAATAGACAATAACAAAACCGTCAAATAAACAACAACATCAACAACATCAACAACAACAAAAACGTCAAATAAACAACAACAACAACAACAACAACAACGTCAATAACAACAACTACGTCAAATAAAGAACAACAACAACGTCAAATAAACAACAACAACAACAACAATGTCAAATAAACAACAACAACAACAACGTCAACAACAACAACAATGTCAAATAAACAACAACAACATCATCAAATAAACAACAACAACAACAACAACAACGTCAAATAAACAACAACAACAACAACAACAACAACAACAACGTCAAATAAAAAACAACAACAACATCAACAACAACAAAAACGTCAAATAAACAACAACAACAACAACGTCAACAACAACAACTACGTCAAATAAATAACAACAACAACAATGTCAAATAAACAACAACAACGCCAAATAAACAACAACAACTAAAACAACGTCAAATAAACAACAACAACAACAACAACGTCAAATAAACAACAACACCAACAACAACAACAATGTGAAATAAACAACAACAACAACAACGTCAACAACAACAACAATGCCAAATAAACAACAACAACAACGTCAAATAAACAACAACAACAACAACGTCAAATAAACAACAACAACAACAACAACAAATAAACAACAACAACGACAACAACAACGTCAAATAAACAACATCAACAACAATAACAACGTCAAATAAACAACAACAACAACAACATCAACAACAACACGTCAAATAAACAATAACAACATCAAATAAACAACAACAACAACAACGTCAAATAAACAACAGCAACAACAACATCAAATAAACAACAACAATAACAACAACGTCAAATAAGCAACAACAACAACAACAAATACAATAACAACAACAACAACGTCAAATAACAAAAACAACGTCAAATAAACAACAATAACAACGTCAAATAAACAACAACAACAACAACAACAACAACGTCAAATAAACAATAACAACAACAACGTCAAATAAATAACAACAACAACATCGTCAAATAAACAACAACAACACCAACGTCAAATAATCAACAACAACATCAAATAAACAACAACAACAACAACAACAACGTCAAATAAACAACAACAATAACAACAACAACGTCAAATAAACAACAACGTCAAACAAACAATAACAACAACGTCAAATAAACAACAACAACAACAACAACAACAAAAACGTCAAATAAACAACAACAACAACAACAACAACAACAACAACAAAAACGTCAAATAAACAACAACAACAACAACAACGTCAACAACAACAACTATGTCAAATAAACAACAACAACAACAACAACAACATCATATAAACAACAACAACAACAACAACAACTAAAACAACGTCAAATAAACAACAACAACAACAACAACAACAACAACAACGTCAAATAAACAACAACACCAACAACGTCAACAACAACAACAACAACAATGTCAAATAAACAACAACAACAACAACGTCAACGACAACAACAATGTCAAATAAACAACAACACCGTCAAATAAACAACAACATCTAAAACCACGTTAAATAAACAACATCAACAACAACAACAACAACAACAACGTCAAATAAACAACAACATCTAAAATAACGTAAAATAAACAACAACAACACCAACAACGTCAAAAAAACAACAACACCAACAACGTCAACAACAACAACAACAATGTCAAATAAACAACAACAACAACAACGTCATCAACAACAACAACAATGTCAAATAAATAACAACAACACCATTAAATAAACAACAACAACAACAACAACGTCAAATAAACAACATCAGTTACAACAACAACGTCAAATAAACAACAACAACAACAACGTCAAATGAACAACAACAACAACAACAACGTCAAATAAACAACAACAAAACAACGTCAAATAAACAACAACAACAACATCAACAACAACAAAAATGTCAAATAAACAACAACAACAACAACGTCAACAACAAAAACTACGTCAAATAAACAACAACAACAACAATGTCAACAACAACAATGTGACATAAACAACAACAACAACAACGCCAAACAAACAACAACAACAAAAACAACATCAAATAAACAACAACAACAACAACAATGTCAACAACAAGAACGTCAAATAAACAACAACAACATCAAATAAACAACAACAACAACAACGTCAAATAAACAACAACAACTAAAACAACGTCAAATAAACAACAACAACAACAACAACAACGTCAAACAAACAACAACACCAACAACGTCAACAACAACAACAACAACAACAATGTCAAATAAACAACAACAACAACGTCAACAACAACAACAATGTCAAATAAACAACAACAACAACAACATCAAATAAACAACAACAACAACAACGTCAAATAAACAACAATAATAACAACAACAACAACGTCATATAAACAACAACAACAACAACAATGTCAAATAAACAACAATAACAACAACGTCAAATAAACAACAACAACAACATCAACAACAACAAAAACGTCAAATAAACAACAACAACAACAACATCAACAACAACAACTACGTCAAATAAACAACAACATCAACAATGTCAACAACAACAACGTCAAATAAACAACAACAACAACAACGTCAAATAAACAACAACTACTAAAACAACGTCAAATAAACAACAAAACCAACAACGTCAACAATAACAACAACAACAATGTCAAATAAACAACAACAACAACAACAACGTCAACAACAACAATAATGTCAAATAAACAACAACAACATCAAATAAACAACAACAACAACAATGTCAACAACAACGTCAAATAAACAACAACTACAACGTCAAATAAACAACAACATCAACAACATCAACAACGTCAAATAAACAACAACAACGTCAAATAAACAACAACAACAACGTCAACAACAACAACAACGTCAAATAAACAACAACAACAACAACGTCAAATAAACAACAACAACAACAACACCGTCAAATATACAACAACAACAACAACGTCCAATAAACAACAACAACAACAACGTCAAATAAACAACAACAACAACAACAACGTCAAATAAACAACAACAATGTCAAATAAACAACAACAACAACATCAAATAAACAACAACAACAACCACGTCAAATAAACAACAACAATAACAACAACAACAACGTCAAATAAACAACAACAACAACCACAACGTCAAATAAACAACAACAACATCAACAACAACAAAAACGTCAAATAAACAACAATAACAACAATGTTAACAACAACAACTACGTCAAATAAACAACAACAACAACAATGTCAACAACAACAATGTCAAATAAACAACAACAACGCCAAATAAACAAAAACAACTAAAACAACGTCAAATAAACAAGAACAACAACAACAACGTCAACAACAACAACTATGTCAAATAAACAACAACAACAACAACAACAACAATGTCAAAAACAAAAACGTCAAATAAACAACAACAACAACGTCAAATAAACAACAACAACTAAAACAACGTCAAATAAACAACAACAACAACAACAACAACAACGTCAAATAAACAACAACACCAACAACGTCAACAAAAACAACAACAACAATGGCAAATAAACAACAACAACAACAACGTCAACAACAACAACAACAATGTCAAATAAACAACAACACCGTCAAATAAACAACAACATCTAAAACAACGTTAAATAAGCAACATCAACAACAACAACAACAACGTCAAATAAACAACAACATCTAAAACAACGTCAAATAAACAACAACAACAACGTCAATAACAACAACAATGTCAAATAAACAACAACAACAACAACAACGTCAACAACAACAACAATGTCAAATAAACAACAACAACAACAACATTAAATAAACAACAACAACAACAACAACAACGTCAAATAAACAACATCAACAACAATGTCAATAACAAAAACGTCAAATTAACAACAACAACAACAACATCAAATAAACAACAACAACTAAAAAAATGACAAATAAACAACAACAACAACAACAATGTCAAATAAATAACAACACCAACAACGTCAATAACAACAACAACAACAATGTCAAATAAACAACAACAACAACAACGTCAACAACAACAACAATGTCAAATAAACAACAACAACGTCAAATAAACAACAACATCTAAAACAACGTCAAATAAACAACAACAACAACGTCAAATAAACAACAACACCAACAACGTCAACAACAACAACAACAATGCCAAATAAACAACAACAACAACGTCAACAACAACAACAATGTCAAATAAACAACAACAACAACGTCAACAACAACAACAACGTCAAATAAACAACAACAACAACAACAACAACAACAACAACAACATGAACAACAACAACAACAACGTCAAATAAACAACAACAACAACGTCAAATAAACAATAACAACAACAACAATGTCAAATAAACAACAACAACAACGTCAAATAAATAACAACGACAACGTCAAATAAACAACAACAACAACAACAATAACAACAACAACAAAAACGTAAAATAAATTACAACAACAACAACGTCAACAACAATAACAACGTCAAATAAACAACAACAACAATAACAACAACGTCAAATAAACAACAACAACAACGTCAACAACAACAACGTCAAATAAACAACAACAACAACGTCAAATAAACAACAACAATAACAACGTCAAATAAACAACAAAAACAATGACAAAAACAACGTCAAATAAACAACAACAACAACAACGTCAAATGAACAACAACAACAACAATGTCAAATAAATAACAACAACAACAACAACGTCAAATAAACAACAACAACAACAACGTCAAATAAACAACAACAACAATAATATCGTAAAATAAACAACAACAACAACGTCAAATAAACAACAAAAACAACAACTACAACGTCAAATAAATAACAACAACAACAACAAAATCGTTAAATAAACAAACAATAACAACCATAACAACAACGTCAACAACAACAACAACAACGTCAAATAAACAACAACAACAACGTCAAATAAACAACAACAACAACGTCAACAACAACAACGTCAAATAAACAACAACAATGTCAAATAAACAACAACAACAACAACAACAATGTCAAATAAACAACAACAACAACAACAATGTCAAGTAAATAACAACAACAACGTCAAATAAACAACAACAACAACAACAACAAAGTCAAATAAACAACAACAACAACAACAACGCCTAATAAACAACAACAACAACAATAACAACAACAACAACAACGTCAAATAAACAACAACAACAACGTCAACAACAACAACAATGTCAAATAAACAACAACAACAACGTCATATAAACAACAACAACAACAACAACGTCAAATAAACAACAATAACAACAACGTTAAATAAACAACAACAACAACAACATCAACAACAACAAAAACGTCAAATAAACAACAACAACAACAACAACGTCAACAACAACAACTACGTCAAATAAACAACAACAACAACAATGTCAACAACAACAACGTCAAATAAACAACAACAACAACAAAAACGTCACATAAACAACAACAACTAAAACAGCGTCAAATAAACAACAACAACAACAACGTCAAATAAACAACAAAACCAACAACGTCAACAACAACAACAACAATGTCAAATAAACAACAACAACAACGTCAACAACAACAACAATGTCAAATAAACAACAACAACAACATCAAATAAACAACAACAACAACAATGTCAACAACAACAATAACGTCAAATAAACAACAACTACAACGTCAAATAAACAACAACATCAACAACATCAACAACGTGAAATAAACAACAACAACAACAACTATGTCAACAACAACAACAACGTCAAATAAACAACAACAAAAACAACGTCAACAACAACAACAACGTCAAATAAACAACAACAACAACAACGTCAAATAAACAACAACAACAACACCGTCAAATATACAACAACAACAACGTCCAATAAACAACAACAACAACAACGTCAAATAAACAACAACAACATCAACAACAACATCGTCAAATGAACAACAACAATGTCAAATAAACAACAACAACAACATCAAATAAATAACAACAACAACAACGTCAAATAAACAACAACAATAACAACAACAACAACGTCAAATAAACAACAACAACAACAATGTCAACAACAACAATGTCAAATAAACAACAACAACGCCAAATAAACAACAACAACTAAAACAACGTCAAATAAACAACAACAACAACAACAACAACGTCAAATAAACAACAACAACAACAACAACAACAATGACAAATAAACAACAACAACAACGTCAACAACAACAACAACAATGTCAAATAAACAACAACAACAACGTCAAATAAACAACAACAACAACAACGTCAAATAAACAACAACAACAACGTCAAATAAACAACAACAACAACAACGTCAAATAAATAACAACAACAACAACGTCAAATAAACAACAACAACAACAATCTCAAATAAACAACAACAACGACAACAATGTCAAATAAACAACAACAACAACAACAACAACGTCAACAACAACAACAACGTCAAATAAATAACAACAACAACAACAACGTCAAATAAAGAACAACAACAACAACGTCAAATAAACAACAATAATAACAACAACCTCAAATAAGCAACAACAACAACAACAACAACAACAAATACAACAACAACAACATCAAATAACAAAAATAATGTCAAATAAACAACAATAAAAACGTCAAATAAACAATAACAACAACAACAACGTCAAATAAATAACAACAACAACGTCAAATAAACAACAACAACAACGTCAAATAAATAACAATAACAACAACAACGTCAACAACAACAACGTCAAATAAACAACAACAACAACAACAACGTCCAATAAACAACAACAACAACAACGTCAAATAAACAATAATAACAACGTCAAATAAACAACAACAACATCAACAACAACAAAAACGTCAAATAAACAACAATAACAACAACAAAAACGTCAAATAAACAACAACAACAACAACGTCAACAACAACAACTACGTCAAATAAACAACAACAACAACAACAACAACAACAACGTCAAATAAACAACAACAACAACAATGTCAATAACGAAAACGTCAAATAAACAACAACAACAACAACAACGTCAAATAAACAACAACAACTAAAAAAACGTCAAATAAACAACAACAACAACAACAACAATGTCACATAAATAACAACACCAACAACGTCAATAACAACAACAACAACAACAACAATGTCAAATAAACAAAAATAACAACAACGTCAACAACAACAACAATGTCAAATAAACAACAACAACATCAAATAAACAACGACATCTAAAACAACGTCAAATAAACAACAACAACAACAACGTCAAATAAACAACAACACCAACAACGTCAACAACAACAACAACAACAACAATGCCAAATAAACAACAACAACAACGTCAATAACAACAACAATGTCAAATAAACAACAACAACAACAACATTAAATAAACAACAACAACAACGTCAAATAAACAACATCAATAACAACAACAACAACGTCAAATAAACAACAACAACAACGTCAAATAAACAATAACAACAACGTCAAATAAACAACAACAACAACATCAACAATAACAAAAACGTCAAATAAACAACAACAACAACGTCAAATAAACAACAACAACAATGTCAACAACAACAACGTCAAATAAACAATAACAACAACGTCAAATAAATAACAACAACTAAAACAACGTCAAATAAACATCAACAACAACGTCAACAACAATAACAATGTCAAATAAACAACAACAACAACATCAAATAAACAACAACAACGTCAAATAAACAACAACAATAACAACAACAACAACGTCATATAAACAACAACAACAACGTCAAATAAACAACAATAACAACAACGTCAAATAAATAACAACAACAACAACAACATCAACAACAACAAAAACGTCAAATAAACAACAACAACAATAACAACAATGTCAACAACAACAACGTCAAATAAACAACAACAACAACAACAACGTCACATAAACAACAACAACTAAAACAACGTCAAATAAACAACAACAACAACAACGTCAAATAAACAACAAAACCAACAACGTCAACAACAACAACAACAATGTCAAATAAACAACAACAACAACGTCAACAACAACAACAATGTCAAATAAACAACAACAACAACATCAAATAAACAACAACAACAACAATGTCAACAACATGAAATAAACAACAACTACAACGTCAAATAAACAACAACATCAACAACATCAACAACGTGAAATAAACAACAACAACAACAACAAATATGTCAACAACAACAACAACGTCAAATAAACAACAACAACAACAACGTCAACAACAACAACAATGTCAAATAAACAACAACAACAACAACGTCAAATAAACAACAACAACAACACCGTCAAATATACAACAACAACAACAACAACGTCCAATAAACAACAACAACAACAACGTCAAATAAACAACAACAACAACAACAACAACGTCAAATAAACAACAACAATGTCAAATAAACAACAACAACAACATCAAATAAACAACAACAACAACGTCAAATAAACAACAACAATAACAACAACAACAACGTCAAATAAACAACAACAACAACAATGCCAACAACAACAATGTCAAATAAATAACAACAACGCCAAATAAACAACAACAACTAAAACAACGTCAAATAAACAACAACAACAACAACAACGTCAAATAAACAACAACAACAACAACAACAATAACAATGACAAATAAACAACAACAACAACGTCAACAACAACAACAACAACAACAACAATGTCAAATAAACAACAACAACAACGTCAAATAAACAACAACAACAACAACAACAATGTCAAATAAACAACAACGACAACAATAACAATGACAAATAAACAACAACAACAACGTCAACAACAACAACAACAATGTCAAATAAACCACAACAACAACAACGTCAAATAAACAACAACAACAACAACGTCAAATAAACAACAACAACAACGTCAAATAAACAACAACAACAACAACAACGTCAAATAAATAACAACAACAACAACGTCAAATAAACAACAACAACAACAATGTCAAATAAACAACAACAACGACAACAACAACGTCAAATAAACAACAACAACAATAATAACAACGTCAAATAAACAACAACAACACCAACAACAACAACGTCAACAATAACAGCAACGTCAAATAAAGAACAACAACAACAACAACGTCAAATAAACAACAGCAACAACAACGTCAAATAAACAACAACAATAACAACAACCTCAAATAAGCAACAGCAACAACAACAACAAATACAACAACAACATCAAATAACAAAAACAACGTCAAATAAACAACAATAAAAACGTCAAATAAACAACAACAACAACAACGTCAAATAAACAATAACAACAACAACAACAACAAATAAATAACAACAACAACGTCAAATAAACAACAACAACACCAACGTCAAATAAACAACAACAACAACATCAAATAAACAACAACAACGTCAAATAAACAACAACAATAACAATAACAACAACGTCAAATAAACAACAACAACAACGTCAAATAAACAATAACAACAACGTCAAATAAACAACAACAACATCAACAAAAACAAAAACGTCAAATAAACAACAACAACAACAACAACAACGTCAACAACGTCAAATAAACAACAACAACAACGTCAAATAAACAACAACAACTAAAAAAACGTCAAATAAACAACAACAATAACAATGTCAAATAAATAACAACACCAACAACGTCAGTAACAACAACAACAACAATGTCAAATAAACAACAACAACAACAACAACGTCAACAACAACAACAATGTCAAATAAACAACAACAACGTCAAATAAACAACAACATCTAAAACAACGTCAAATAAACAACAACAACAACGTCAAATAAACAACAACGTCAACAACCTCAACAACAACAACAACAACAACAATGCCAAATAAACAACAACAACAACGTCAACAACAACAACAATGTCAAATAAACAACAACAACAACAACAACAACAACAACAACGTCAACAACAACAACGTCAAATAAACAACAACAACAACAACAACATGAACAATAACAACAACAACAACGTCAAATAAACAACAACAACAACGTCAAATAAACAATAACAACAACAACAATGTCAAATAAACAACAACAACAATGTCAAATAAATAACAACAACAACAACGTCAAATAAACAACAACAACAACAACAATAACAACAACAACAAAAATGTCAAATAAATTACAACAACAACAACGTCAACAACAACAACAACGTCAAATAAACAACAACAACAATAACAACAACGTCAAATAAACAACAACAACGTCAACAACAACAACATCAAATAAACAACAACAATAACGTCAAATAAACAACAACAATAACAACGTCAAATAAACAACAAAAACAATGACAAAAACAACGTCAAATAAACAACAACAATAACAACGTCAAATAAACAACAAAAACAATGACAAAAACAACGTCAAATAAACAACAACAACAACAACAACAACGTCAAATAAACAACAACAACGTCCAATGAACAACAACAACAACAACAATGTCAAATAAATAACAACAACAACAACAACGTCAAATAAACAACAACAACAACAACGTCAACTAAATAACAACAACAATAATATCGTCAAATAAACAACAACAACAACAACAACAACAACAACAAGAACAACAACAACGTCAAATAAACAACTACAACAACGTCAAATAAACAACAAAAACAACAACAACAACGTCAACAACGACAACGTCAAATAAACAACAACAACAACAACAAAATCGTTAAATAAACAAACAATAACAACAACAACAACAACAACGTCAAATAAACAACAACAACAACGTCAAATAAACAACAACAACAACGTCAACAACAACAACGTCAAATAAACAACAACAACAACTCCAAATAAACAACAACAACAACAACAATGTCAAATAAACAACAACAACAACAACAACAACAACGTCAAATAAATAACAACAACAACGTCAAATAAACAACAACAACAACAACAACAACGTCAAATAAACAACAACAATAACAACAACGTCAAATAAACAACAACAACAACAACAACAATGTCAACAACAACAACGTCAAATAAACAACAACAACAACAACAACGTCTCATAAACAACAACAACTAAAACAACGTCAAATAAACAACAACAACAACGTCAAATAAACAACAAAACCAACAACGTCAACAACAACAACAACAATGTCAAATAAACAACAACAACAACGTCAACAACAACAACAATGTCAAATAAACAACAACAACAACATCAAATAAACAACAACAACAACAATGTCAACAACAACAACAACGTCAAATAAACAACAACTACAACGTCAAATAAACAACAACATCAACAACGTGAAATAAACAACAACAACAACAACTATGTCAACAACAACAACAACGTCAAATAAACAACAACAACAACAACAACAACGTCAACAACAACAACAACGTCAAATAAACAACAACAACAACAACGTCAAATAAACAACAACAACAACACCGTCAAATATACAACAACAACAACAACGTCCAATAAACAACAACAACAACGTCAAATAAACAACAACAACATCAACAACAACAACGTCAAAAAAACAACAACAATGTCAAATAAACAACAACAACAACATCAAATAAACAACAACAACAACATCAAATAAACAACAACAACAACAACAATGTCAATAACAACAATGTCAAATAAACAACAACAACACCAAATAAACAACAACAACTAAAACAACGTCAAATAAACAACAACAACAACAACGTCAAATAAACAACAACAACAACAACAACAACAACAATGACAAATAAACAACAACAACAACAACGTCAACAACAACAACAACAATGTCAAATAAACAACAACAACAACGTCAAATAAACAACAACAACAACAACGTCAAATAAACAACAACAACAACAACAACAACAACGTCAAATAAATAACAACAACAACGTCAAATAAACAACAACAACAACAATGTCAAATAAACAACAACAACAACAACAACGTCAAATAAACAACAACAACAACAATAACAACGTCAAATAAACAACAACAACAACAACAACAACAACGTCAAATAAAGAACAACAACAACAACGTCAAATAAACAACAGCAACAACAACGTCAAATAAACAACAATAATAACAACAACCCCAAATAAGCAACAACAACAACAACAACAAATACAACAACAACAACATCAAATAACAAAAATAACGTCAAATAAACAACAATAAAAACATCAAATAAACAACAACAACAACAACAACAACGTCAAATAAACAATAACAACAACAACAACGTTAAATAAATAACAACAACAACGTCAAATAAACAACAACAACACCAACGTCAAATAAACAACAACAACAACATCAAATAAACAACAACAACAACGTCAAATAAACAACAACAATAACAATAACAACAACGTCAAATAAACAACAACAACAACAACGTCAAATAAACAATAACAACAACGTCAAATAAACAACAACAACAACAAAAACGTCAAATAAACAACAACAACAACAACAACAACGTCAACAACAACAACTACGTCAAATAAACAACAACAACAACAACAACAACGTCAAATAAACAACAACAACAACAATGTCAATAACAAAAACGTCAAATAAACAACAACAACAACAACAACGTCAAATAAACAACAACAACTAAATAAACGTCAAATAAACAACAACAACAACAACAATGTTAAATAAATAACAACACCAACAACGTCAATAACAACAACAACAACAATGTCAAATAAACAACAACAACAACAACGTCAACAACAACAACAATGTCAAATAAACAACAACAACGTCAAATAAACAACAACATCTAAAACAACGTCAAATAAAAAACAACAACAACAACGTCAAATAAACAACAACACCAACAACGTCAACAACAACAACAATAACAACAATGCCAAATAAACAACAACAACAACAACAACAACATAAACAACGTCAAATAAACAACAACAACAACAACAACGTCAAATAAATAACAACAACACCAACGTCAAATAAACAACAACAACATCAAATAAACAACAACAACAACAACGTCAAATAAACAACAACAATAACAACAACAACGTCAAATAAACAACAACAACAACGTCAAATAAACAATAACAACAACGTCAAATAAACAACAACAACAACAACATCAACAATAACAAAAACGTCAAATAAACAACAACAACAACAACGTCAACAACAACAACAACGCCAAATAAACAACAACAACAATGTCAACAATAACAACGTCAAATAAACAATAACAACAACGTCAAATAAACAACAACAACTAAAACAACGTCAAATAAACATCAACAACAACAACAATGTCAAATAAACAACAACAACGTCAAATAAACAACAACAATAACAACAACAACAACGTCATATAAACAACAACAACAACAACAACGTCAAATAAACAACAAAAACAACAACGTCAAATAAACAACAACAACAACAACAACATCAACAACAACAAAAACGTCAAATAAACAACAACAACAACAACAACAACAACGTCAACAACAACAACTACGTCAAATAAACAACAACAACAACAACAACAATGTCAACAACAACAACGTCAAATAAACAACAACAACAACAACGTCACATAAACAACAACAACTAAAACAACGTCAAATAAACAACAACAACGTCAAATAAACAACAAAACCAACAACGTCAACAACAACAACAATGTCAAATAAACAACAACAACAACGTCAACAACAACAACAATGTCAAATAAACAACAACAACAACATCAAATAAACAACAACAAAAACAATGTCAACAACAACAACAACGTCAAATAAACAATTACATCAACAACATCAACAACGTGAAATAAACAACAACAACAACTATGTCAACAACAACAACAACAACGTCAAATAAACAACAACAACAACAACAACGTCAACAACAACAACAACGTCAAATAAACAACAACAACAACAACGTCAAATAAACAACAACAACAACACCATCAAATATACAACAACAACAACAACAACGTCCAATAAACAACAACAACAACGTCAAATAAACAACAACAACAACAACAACAACGTCAAATAAACAACAACAATGTCAAATAAACAACAACAACAACATCAAATAAACAACAACAACAATGTCAAATAAACAACAACAATAACAACAACAACAACGTCAAATAAACAACAACAAGAACAATGTCAACAACAACAATGTCAAATAAATAACAACAACGCCAAATAAACAACAACAACTAAAACAACGTCCAATAAACAACAACAACGATAACAACGTCAAATAAACAACAACAACAACAACAACAACAACAACAATGACAAATAAACAACAACAACAACGTCAACAACAAAAACAACAATGTCAAATAAACAACAACAACAACGTCAAATAAACAACAACAACAACAACGTCAAATAAACAACAACAACAACAACGTCAAATAAACAACAACAACAACAACGTCAAATAAATAACAACAACAACGTCAAATAAACAACAACAACAACACTGTCAAATAAACAACAACAACGACAACAACAACGTCAAATAAACAACAACAACAACAATAACAACGTCAAATAAACAACAACAACAACAACAACGTCAACAACAACAACAACGTCAAATAAAGAACAACAACAACAACAACAACGTCAAATAAACAACAGCAACAACAACGTCAAATAAACAACAACAATAACAACAACCTCAAATAAGCAACAACAACAACAACAACAACAAATACAACAACAACTTCAAATAACAAAAACAACGTCAAATAAACAACAATAAAAACGTCAAATAAATAACAACAACAACAACAACGTCAAATAAACAATAACAACAACAACAACGTCAAATAAATAACAACAACAACGTCAAATAAACAACAACAACACCAACGTCAAATAAACAACAACGTCAAATAAACAACAACAACAACAACGTCAAATAAACAACAACAATAACAATAAGAACAACGTCAAATAAACAACAACAACAACAACGTCAAATAAACAATAACAACAACGTCAAATAAACAACAACAACATCAACAACAACAAAAACGTCAAATAAACAACAACAACAACAACGTCAACAACAACAACTACGTCAAATAAACAACAACAACAACGTCAAATAAACAACAACAACAACAATGTCAATAACAAAAACGTCAAATACACAACAACAACAACGTCAAATAAACAACAACAACTAAAAAAACGTCAAATAAACAACAACAACAATGTCAAATAAATAACAACACCAACAACGTTAGTAACAACAACAACAACAACAATGTCAAATAAACAACAACAACAACGTCAACAACAACAACAATGTCAAATAAACAACAACAACGTCAAATAAACAACGTCAAATAAACAACAACAACAACAACGTCAACGACAACAACAACAACAACAATGCCAAATAAACAACAACAACAACGTCAACAACAACAACAATGTCAAATAAACAACAACAACAACAACAACAACAACGTCAACAATAACAACAACGTCAAATAAACAACAACAACAACAACAACATGAACAACAACAACAACGTCAAATAAACAACAACAACAACGTCAAATAAACAATAACAACAACAACAATGTCAAATAAACAACAACAACAACGTCAAATAAATAACAACAACAACAACAACGTCAAATAAACAACAACAACAACAATAACAACAATAACAACAACAACAAAAACGTCAAATAAATTACAACAACAACAACAACGTCAACAACAACAACAACGTCAAATAAACAACAACAACAATAACAACAACGTCAAATAAACAACAATAACAACGTCAACAACAACAACAACGTCAAATAAACAACAACAAGAACGTCAAATAAACAACAACAATAACAACGTCAAATAAACAACAAAAACAATAACAAAAACAACGTCAAATAAACAACAACAACAACGTGAAATAAACAATAACAACAACGTCCAATGAACAACAACAACAACAACAATGTCAAATAAATAACAACAACAACAACAACAACAACGGCAAATAAACAACAACAACAACGTCAAATAAACAACAACAACAATAATATCGTCAAATAAACAACAACAACAACGTCAACAACAACAACAATGTCAAATAAACCACAACAACAACAACAACAACGTCAACAACAACAACAACGTCAAATAAACAACAACAACAACAACAACAACATGAACAACAACAACAACAACGTCAAATAAACAACAACAACAACGTCAAATAAACAATAACAACAACAACAATGTCAAATAAACAACTACAACAACGTCAAATAAACAACAAAAACAACAACAACAACGTCAACAACAACAACGTCAAATAAACAACTACAACAACAACAACAAAATCGTTAAATAAACAAACAATAACAACAACAACAACAACTACGTCAAATAAACAACAACAACAACGTCAAATAAACAACAACAACAACAACGTCAACAACAACAACGTCAAATAAACAACAACAACAACGTCAAATAAACAACAACAACAACAATGTCAAATAAACAACAACAACAACGTCAAATAAACAACAACAACAACAACGTCAAATAAACAACAACAACAACAACAACGTCAAATAAACAACAACAACAACAACGTCAAATAAATAACAACAACAACGTCAAATAAACAACAACAACAACACTGTCAAATAAACAACAACAACGACAACAACAACGTCAAATAAACAACAACAACAACAATAACAACGTCAAATAAACAACAACAACAACAACAACGTCAACAACAACAACAACGTCAAATAAAGAACAACAACAACAACAACAACGTCAAATAAACAACAGCAACAACAACGTCAAATAAACAACAACAATAACAACAACCTCAAATAAGCAACAACAACAACAACAACAAATACAACAACAACTTCAAATAACAAAAACAACGTCAAATAAACAACAATAAAAACGTCAAATAAATAACAACAACAACAACAACGTCAAATAAACAATAACAACAACAACAACGTCAAATAAATAACAACAACAACGTCAAATAAACAACAACAACACCAACGTCAAATAAACAACAACGTCAAATAAACAACAACAACAACAACGTCAAATAAACAACAACAATAACAATAAGAACAACGTCAAATAAACAACAACAACAACAACGTCAAATAAACAATAACAACAACGTCAAATAAACAACAACAACATCAACAACAACAAAAACGTCAAATAAACAACAACAACAACAACAACGTCAACAACAACAACTACGTCAAATAAACAACAACAACAACGTCAAATAAACAACAACAACAACAATGTCAATAACAAAAACGTCAAATACACAACAACAACAACGTCAAATAAACAACAACAACTAAAAAAACGTCAAATAAACAACAACAACAATGTCAAATAAATAACAACACCAACAACGTTAGTAACAACAACAACAACAACAATGTCAAATAAACAACAACAACAACGTCAACAACAACAACAATGTCAAATAAACAACAACAACGTCAAATAAACAACGTCAAATAAACAACAACAACAACGTCAACGACAACAACAACAACAACAATGCCAAATAAACAACAACAACAACGTCAACAACAACAACAATGTCAAATAAACAACAACAACAACAACAACGTCAACAACAACAACAACGTCAAATAAACAACAACAACAACAACAACATGAACAACAACAACAACGTCAAATAAACAACAACAACAACGTCAAATAAACAATAACAACAACAACAATGTCAAATAAACAACAACAACAACGTCAAATAAATAACAACAACAACAACAACGTCAAATAAACAACAACAACAACAATAACAACAATAACAACAACAACAAAAACGTCAAATAAATTACAACAACAACAACAACGTCAACAACAACAACAACGTCAAATAAACAACAACAACAATAACAACAACGTCAAATAAACAACAACAACAACGTCAACAACAACAACAACGTCAAATAAACAACAACAAGAACGTCAAATAAACAACAACAATAACAACGTCAAATAAACAACAAAAACAATAACAAAAACAACGTCAAATAAACAACAACAATAACGTGAAATAAACAATAACAACAACGTCCAATGAACAACAACAACGACAACAATGTCAAATAAATAACAACAACAACAACAACAACGTCAAATAAACAACAACAACAACGTCAAATAAACAACAACAACAATAATATCGTCAAATAAACAACAACAACAACAACGTCAACAACAACAACAATGTCAAATAAACCACAACAACAACAACAACGTCAACAACAACAACAACGTCAAATAAACAACAACAACAACAACAACAACATGAACAACAACAACAACAACGTCAAATAAACAACAACAACAACGTCAAATAAACAATAACAACAACAACAATGTCAAATAAACAACTACAACAACGTCAAATAAACAACAAAAACAACAACAACAACGTCAACAACAACAACGTCAAATAAACAACTACAACAACAACAACAAAATCGTTAAATAAACAAACAATAACAACAACAACAACAACTACGTCAAATAAACAACAACAACAACGTCAAATAAACAACAACAACAACAACGTCAACAACAACAACGTCAAATAAACAACAACAACAACGTCAAATAAACAACAACAACAACAACAATGTCAAATAAACAACAACAACAACAACTCCAAATAAATAACAACAACAACGTCAAATAAACAACAACAACAACAACAACGTCAAATAAACAACAACAACAACAACAACATCAAATAAACAACAACAACAACAATGTCAACAACAACAACGTCAAATAAACAACAACAACAACAACAACGTCACATAAACAACAACAACTAAAACAACGTCAAATAAACAACAACAACAACAACGTCAAATAAACAACAAAACCAACAACGTCAACAACAACAACAACAATGTCAAATAAACAACAACAACAACGTCAACAACAACAACAATGTCAAATAAACAACAACAACAACATCAAATAAACAACAACAACAACAATGTCAACAACAACAACAACGTCAAATAAACAACAACTACAACGTCAAATAAACAACAACATCAACAACGTGAAATAAACAACAACAACAACAACTATGTCAACAACAACAACAACGTCAAATAAACAACAACAACAACAACAACGTCAACAACAACAACAACGTCAAATAAATAACAACAACAACGTCAAATAAACAACAACAACACCGTCAAATATACAACAACAACAACAACAACGTCCAATAAACAACAACAACAACAACGTTAAATAAACAACAACAACATCACCAACAACAACGTCAAATAAACAACAACAATGTCAAATAAACAACAACAACATCAAATAAACAACAACAACAACTTCAAATAAACAACAACAATAACAACAACAACAACGTCAAATAAACAACAACGACAAACATGTCAACAACAACAATGTCAAATAAACAACAACAACGCCAAATAAACAACAACAACTAAAACAACGTCAAATAAACAACAACAACAACAACGTCAAATAAACAACAACAACAACAACAACAATGACAAATAAACAACAGCAACTAAAACAACGTCAAATAAACAACAAAAACAACAACATCAAATATACAACAACAACAACAACAACAATGACAAATAAACAACAACAACGTCAACAACAACAACAACAATGTCAAATAAACAACAACAACAACGTCAAATAAACAACAACAACAACAACGTCAAATAAACAACAACAACAACAACGTCAAATAAACAACAACAACAACGTCAAAAAATCAACAACAACAACAACGTCAAATAAATAACAACAACAACAACGTCAAATAAACAACAACAACAACAATGTCAAATAAACAACAACAACGACAACAACAATGTCAAATAAACAACAACAACAATAACAACGTCAAATAAACAACAACAACAACAAAAACGTCAACAACAACAACAACATCAAATAAAGAACAACAACAACAACATCAAAAAAACAACAGCAACAACAACGTCAAATAAACAACAATAATAACAACAACCTCAAATAAGCAACAACAACAACAACAACAACAAATACAACAACAACAACATCAAATAACAAAAATAACGTCAAATAAACCACAATAAAAACGTCAAATAAACAACAACAACAACAACGTCAAATAAACAATAACAACAACAACAACGTCAAATAAATAACAACAACAACGTCAAATAAACAACAACAACACCAACGTCAAATAAACAACAACAACAACATCAAATAAACAACAACAACGTCAAATAAACAACAACAATAACAATAACAACAACGTCAAATAAACAACAACAACAACAACGTCAAATAAACAATAACAACAACGTCAAATAAACAACAACAACATCATCAACAACAAAAACGTCAAATAAACAACAACAACAACAACAAAAACGTCAAATAAACAACAACAACGACAACAACAACAACGTCAACAACAACAACTACGTCAAATAAACAACAACAACAACAACAACGTCAAATAAACAACAACAACAATGTCAATAACAAAAACGTCAAATAAACAACAACAACAACAACGTCAAATAAACAACAACAACTAAAAAAACGTCAAATAAACAACAACAACAACAACAATGTCAAATAAATAACAACACCAACAACGTCAATAACAACAAGAACAACAATGTCAAATAAACAACAACAACAACAACAACAACGTCAACAACAACAACAATGTCAAATAAACAACAACAACGTCAAATAAACAACAACATCTAAAACAACGTCAAATAAACAACAACAACAACAACAAAGTCAAATAAACAACAACACCAACAACGTCAACAACAACAACAACAATGCCAAATAAACAACAACAACAACGTCAACAACAACAATGTCAAATAAACAACAACAACAAAACCATTAAATAAACAACAACAACAACGTCAAATAAACAACATCAATAACAACAACAACAACGTCAAATAAACAACAACAACAACAACGTCAAATAAACAACAACAACAACAACGTCAAATAAATAACAACAACACCAACGTCAAATAAACAACAACATCAAATAAACAACAACAACAACGTCAAATAAACAACAACAATAACAACAAAAACAACGTCAAATAAACAACAACAACAACGTCAAATAAACAATAACAACAACGTCAAATAAACAACAACAACAACAACATCAACAATAACAAAAACGTCAAATAAACAACAACAACAACGTCAACAACAACAACAACGTCAAATAAACAACAACAACAACAACGTCAAATAAATAACAACAACAACGTCAAATAAACAACAACAACAACACTGTCAAATAAACAACAACAACGACAACAACAACGTCAAATAAACAACAACAACAACAATAACAACGTCAAATAAACAACAACAACAACAACAACGTCAACAACAACAACAACGTCAAATAAAGAACAACAACAACAACAACAACGTCAAATAAACAATAGCAACAACAACGTCAAATAAACAACAACAATAACAACAACCTCAAATAAGCAACAACAACAACAACAACAAATACAACAACAACTTCAAATAACAAAAACAACGTCAAATAAACAACAATAAAAACGTCAAATAAATAACAACAACAACAACAACGTCAAATAAACAATAACAACAACAACAACGTCAAATAAATAACAACAACAACGTCAAATAAACAACAACAACACCAACGTCAAATAAACAACAACGTCAAATAAACAACAACAACAACAACGTCAAATAAACAACAACAATAACAATAAGAACAACGTCAAATAAACAACAACAACAACAACGTCAAATAAACAATAACAACAACGTCAAATAAACAACAACAACATCAACAACAACAAAAACGTCAAATAAACAACAACAACAACAACAACAACGTCAACAACAACAACTACGTCAAATAAACAACAACAACAACGTCAAATAAACAACAACAACAACAATGTCAATAACAAAAACGTCAAATACACAACAACAACAACGTCAAATAAACAACAACAACTAAAAAAACGTCAAATAAACAACAACAACAATGTCAAATAAATAACAACACCAACAACGTTAGTAACAACAACAACAACAACAATGTCAAATAAACAACAACAACAACGTCAACAACAACAACACTGTCAAATAAACAACAACAACGTCAAATAAACAACGTCAAATAAACAACAACAACAACAACGTCAACGACAACAACAACAACAACAATGCCAAATAAACAACAACAACAACGTCAACAACAACAACAATGTCAAATAAACAACAACAACAACAACAACAACAACGTCAACAACAACAACAACGTCAAATAAACAACAACAACAACAACAACATGAACAACAACAACAACGTCAAATAAACAACAACAACAACGTCAAATAAACAATAACAACAACAACAATGTCAAATAAACAACAACAACAACGTCAAATAAATAACAACAACAACAACAATAACAACAATAACAACAACAACAAAAACGTCAAATAAATTACAACAACAACAACAACGTCAACAACAACAACAACGTCAAATAAACAACAACCACAATAACAACAACGTCAAATAAACAACAACAACAACGTCAACAACAACAACAACGTCAAATAAACAACAACAAGAACGTCAAATAAACAACAACAATAACAACGTCAAATAAACAACAAAAACAATAACAAAAACAACGTCAAATAAACAACAACAATAACGTGAAATAAACAATAACAACAACGTCCAATGAACAACAACAACAACAACAATGTCAAATAAATAACAACAACAACAACAACAACGTCAAATAAACAACAACAACAACGTCAAATAAACAACAACAACAATAATATCGTCAAATAAACAACAACAACAACAACGTCAACAACAACAACAATGTCAAATAAACCACAACAACAACAACAACGTCAACAACAACAACAACGTCAAATAAACAACAACAACAACAACAACAACATGAACAACAACAACAACAACGTCAAATAAACAACAACAACAACGTCAAATAAACAATAACAACAACAACAATGTCAAATAAACAACTACAACAACGTCAAATAAACAACAAAAACAACAACAACAACGTCAACAACAACAACGTCAAATAAACAACTACAACAACAACAACAAAATCGTTAAATAAACAAACAATAACAACAACAACAACAACTACGTCAAATAAACAACAACAACAACGTCAAATAAACAACAACAACAACAACGTCAACAACAACAACGTCAAATAAACAACAACAACAACGTCAAATAAACAACAACAACAACAACAATGTCAAATAAACAACAACAACAACAACTCCAAATAAATAACAACAACAACGTCAAATAAACAACAACAACAACAACAACGTCAAATAAATAACAACAACAACAACAACATCAAATAAACAACAACAACAACAATGTCAACAACAACAACGTCAAATAAACAACAACAACAACAACAACGTCACATAAACAACAACAACTAAAACAACGTCAAATAAACAACAACAACAACAACGTCAAATAAACAACAAAACCAACAACGTCAACAACAACAACAACAATGTCAAATAAACAACAACAACAACGTCAACAACAACAACAATGTCAAATAAACAACAACAACAACATCAAATAAACAACAACAACAACAATGTCAACAACAACAACAACGTCAAATAAACAACAACTACAACGTCAAATAAACAACAACATCAACAACGTGAAATAAACAACAACAACAACAACTATGTCAACAACAACAACAACGTCAAATAAACAACAACAACAACAACAACGTCAACAACAACAACAACGTCAAATAAATAACAACAACAACGTCAAATAAACAACAACAACACCGTCAAATATACAACAACAACAACAACAACGTCCAATAAACAACAACAACAACAACGTTAAATAAACAACAACAACATCACCAACAACAACGTCAAATAAACAACAACAATGTCAAATAAACAACAACAACAACATCAAATAAACAACAACAACAACTTCAAATAAACAACAACAATAACAACAACAACAACGTCAAATAAACAACAACGACAAACATGTCAACAACAACAATGTCAAATAAACAACAACAACGCCAAATAAACAACAACAACTAAAACAACGTCAAATAAACAACAACAACAACAACGTCAAATAAACAACAACAACAACAACAACAATGACAAATAAACAACAACAACTAAAACAACGTCAAATAAACAACAAAAACAACAACATCAAATATACAACAACAACAACAACAACAATGACAAATAAACAACAACAACGTCAACAACAACAACAACAATGTCAAATAAACAACAACAACAACGTCAAATAAACAACAACAACAACGTCAAATAAACAACAACAACAACAACGTCAAATAAACAACAACAACAACGTCAAAAAATCAACAACAACAACAACGTCAAATAAATAACAACAACAACAACGTCAAATAAACAACAACAACAACAATGTCAAATAAACAACAACAACGACAACAACAATGTCAAATAAACAACAACAACAATAACAACGTCAAATAAACAACAACAACAACAAAAACGTCAACAACAACAACAACATCAAATAAAGAACAACAACAACAACATCAAAAAAACAACAGCAACAACAACGTCAAATAAACAACAATAATAACAACAACCTCAAATAAGCAACAACAACAACAACAACAACAAATACAACAACAACAACATCAAATAACAAAAATAACGTCAAATAAACCACAATAAAAACGTCAAATAAACAACAACAACAACAACGTCAAATAAACAATAACAACAACAACAACGTCAAATAAATAACAACAACAACGTCAAATAAACAACAACAACACCAACGTCAAATAAACAACAACAACAACATCAAATAAACAACAACAACGTCAAATAAACAACAACAATAACAATAACAACAACGTCAAATAAACAACAACAACAACAACGTCAAATAAACAATAACAACAACATCAAATAAACAACAACAACGTCAAATAAACAACAACAATAACAATAACAACAACGTCAAATAAACATCAACAACAAAAACGTCAAATAAACAACAACAACAACAACAAAAACGTCAAATAAACAACAACAACGACAACAACAACAACGTCAACAACAACAACTACGTCAAATAAACAACAACAACAACAACAACGTCAAATAAACAACAACAACAATGTCAATAACAAAAACGTCAAATAAACAACAACAACAACAACGTCAAATAAACAACAACAACTAAAAAAACGTCAAATAAACAACAACAACAACAACAATGTCAAATAAATAACAACACCAACAACGTCAATAACAACAAGAACAACAATGTCAAATAAACAACAACAACAACAACAACGTCAACAACAACAACAATGTCAAATAAACAACAACAACGTCAAATAAACAACAACATCTAAAACAACGTCAAATAAACAACAACAACAACAACAAAGTCAAATAAACAACAACACCAACAACGTCAACAACAACAACAACAACAATGCCAAATAAACAACAACAACAACGTCAACAACAACAACAATGTCAAATAAACAACAACAACAAAACCATTAAATAAACAACAACAACAACGTCAAATAAACAACATCAATAACAACAACAACAACGTCAAATAAACAACAACAACAACAACGTCAAATAAACAACAACAACAACAACGTCAAATAAATAACAACAACACCAACGTCAAATAAACAACAACATCAAATAAACAACAACAACAACGTCAAATAAACAACAACAATAACAACAAAAACAACGTCAAATAAACAACAACAACAACGTCAAATAAACAATAACAACAACGTCAAATAAACAACAACAACAACAACATCAACAATAACAAAAACGTCAAATAAACAACAACAACAACGTCAACAACAACAACTACGTCAAATAAACAACAACAACAATGTCAACAACAATAACGTCAAATAAACAATAACAACAACGTCAAATAAACAACAACAACTAAAACAACGTCAAATAAACATCAACAACAACGTCAACAACAACAACAATGTCAAATAAACAACAACAACAACAACATCAAATAAACAACAACAACGTCAAATAAACAACAACAATAACTAACATGTCAAATAAATAACAACAACAACAACAACAACAACGTCAAATAAACAACAACAACAACAACAACAACAACTAAAATGTCAAATAAACAACAACAACAACAACAACATCGTCAACAACAACAACTTTGTCAAATAAACAACAACAACAACAACAACGTCAAATAAACAACAACAACAACAATGTCAATAACAAAAACATCAAATAAACAACAACAACAACGTCAAATAAACAACAACAACTAAAAAAACGTCAAATAAACAACAACAACAACAATGTCAAATAAATAACAACACCAACAACGTCAGTAACAACAACAACAACAACAATGTCAAATAAACAACAACACTAACAACAACGTCAACAACAACAACAACAATGTCAAATAAACAACAACAACGTCAAATAAACAACAACATCTAAAACAACGTCAAATAAACAACAACAACAACGTCAAATAAACAACAACACCAACAACGTCAACAACAACAACAACAATGGCAAATAAACAACAACAACAACGTCAACAACAACAACAATGTCAAATAAACAACAACAACAACAACAACGTCAACGACAACAACAACGTCAAATAAACAACAACAACACAACAACAACATGAACAACAACAACAACAACGTCAAATAAACAACAACAACAACGTCAAATAAACAATAACAACAACAACAATGTCAAATAAACAACAACAACAACAACGTCAAATAAATAACAACAACAACAACGTCAAATAAACAACAACAACAACAACAATAACAACAACAACAAAAACGTAAAATAAATTACAACAACAACAACAACGTCAACAACAACAACAACAACGTCAAATAAACAACAACAACAATAACAACAACATCAAATAAACAACAACAACAACGTCAACAACAACAACAACGTCAAATAAACAACAACAACAACAACGTCAAATAAACAACAACAATAACAACGTCAAATAAACAACAAAAACAATGACAAAAACAACGTCAAATAAACAACAACAACAACAACGTCAAATAAACAACAACAACAACAACGTCAAATAAACAACAACAACAACGTCCAATGAACAACAACAACAACAATGTCAAATAAATAACAACAACAACAACAACGTCAAATAAACAACAACAACAACAACGTCAAATAAACAACAACAACAATAATATTGTCAAATAAACAACAACAACAACAACAACAACAAGAACAACAACAACGTCAAATAAACAACTACAACAACGTCAAATAAACAACAAAAACAACAACAACAACAACGTCAACAACAACAACGTCAAATAAACAACAACAACAACAACAACAAAATCGTTAAATAAACAAACAATAACAACAACAACAACGTCAACAACATCAACTACGTCAAATAAACAACAACAACAACATCAAATAAACAACAACAACAACGTCAACAACGCCAAATAAACAACAACAACAACAATAGCAACAACAACAACAACGTCAAATAAACAACAACAATAACGTCAACAACAACAACAATGTCAAATAAACAACAACAACAACATCAAATAAACAACAACAACGTCAAATAAACAACAACAATAACAACAACAACGTCATATAAACAACAACAACAACAACGTCAAATAAACAACAATAACAACAACGTCAAATAAACAACAACAACAACAACATCAACAACAACAAAAACGTCAAATAAACAACAACAACAACAACGTCAACAACAACAACTACGTCAAATAAACAACAATAACAACAACGTCAAATAAACAACAACAACAACAACATCAACAACAACAAAAACGTCAAATAAACAACAACAACAACAACAACTACGTCAAATAAACAACAACAACAACAACAATGTCAACAACAACAACGTCAAATAAACAACAACAACAACAACAATGTCAAATAAACAACAACAACAACAACGTCAACAACAACAACAACGTCAAATAAACCACAACAACAACAACGTCAAATAAACAACAACAACAACACCGTCAAATATACAACAACAACAACAACAACAACAACAACAACGTCCAATAAACAACAACAACAACGTCAAATAAACAACAACAACAACAACAACAACGTCAAATAAACAACAACAATGTCAAATAAACAACAACAACAACAACATCAAATAAACAACAACAACAACGCCAAGTAAACAACAACAATAACAACAACAACAACGTCAAATAAACAACAACAACAACAATGTCAACAACAACAATGTCAAATAAATAACAACAACGCCAAATAAACAACAACAACTAAAACAACGTCAAATAAACAACAATAACAACAACGTCAAATAAACAACAACAACAACAACAATGACAAATAAACAACAACAACAACAACGTCAACAACAACAACAATGTCAAATAAACAACAACAGCAACGTCAAATAAACAACAACAACAACAACGTCAAATAAACAACAACAACAACGTCAAATAAACAACAACAACAACAACAACGTCAAATAAATAACAACAACAACAACGTCAAATAAATAACAACAACAACAACAACAATGTCAAATAAACAACAACAACGACAACAACAACGTCAAATAAACAACAACAACAACAATAACAACGTCAAATAAACAACAACAACAACAACAACGTCAATAACAACAACAACGTCAAATAAAGAACAACACCAACAACAACGTCAAATAAACAACAGCAACAACAACGTCAAATAAACAACAACAATAACAACAACCTCAAATAAGCAACAACAACAACAACAACAAATACAACAACAACATCAAATAACAAAAACAACGTCAAATAAACAACAATAAAAACGTCAAATAAACAACAACAACAACAACAACGTCAAATAAACAATAACAACAACAACAACGTCAAATAAATAACAACAACAACGTCAAATAAACAACAACAACAACACCAACGTCAAATAAACAACAACAACAACATCAAATAAACTACAACAACAACGTCAAATAAACAACAACAATAACAATAACAACAACGTCAAATAAACAACAACAACAACAACGTCAAATAAACAATAACAACAACGTCAAATAAACAACAATAACATCAACAACAACTAAAATGTCAAATAAACAACAACAACAACAACGTCAACAACAACAACTACGTCAAATAAACAACAACAACAACAACGTCAAATAAACAACAACAACAACAATGTCAATAACAAAAACATCAAATAAACAACAACAACAACGTCAAATAAACAACAACAACTAAAAAAACGTCAAATAAACAACAACAACAACAACAATGTCAAATAAATAACAACACCAACAACGTCAGTAACAACAACAACAACAACAATGTCAAATAAACAACAACAACAACAACAACAACGTCAACAACAACAACAACAATGTCAAATAAACAACAACAACGTCAAATAAACAACAACATCTAAAACAACGTCAAATAAAAAACAACAACAACAACGTCAAATAAACAACAACACCAACAACGTCAACAACAACAACAACAACAATGGCAAATAAACAACAACAACAACGTCAACAACAACAACAATGTCAAATAAACAACAACAACAACAACAACAACGTCAACAACAACAACAACGTCAAATAAACAACAACAACACAACAACAACATGAACAACAACAACAACAACGTCAAATAAACAACAACGTCAAATAAACAATAACAACAACAACAATGTCAAATAAACAACAACAACAACAACGTCAAATAAATAACAACAACATCAACGTCAAATAAACAACAACAACAACAACAACAATAACAACAACAACAAAAACGTAAAATAAATTACAACAACAACAACAACGTCAACAACAACAACAACGTCAAATAAACAACAACAACAATAACAACAACGTTAAATAAACAACAACAACAACGTCAACAACAACAACAACGTCAAATAAACAACAACAATAACAACGTCAAATAAACAACAAAAACAATGACAAAAACAACGTCAAATAAACAACAACAACGTCAAATAAACAACAACAACAACAACAACGTCAAATAAACAACAACAACGTCCAATGAACAACAACAACAACAATGATAAATAAATAACAACAACAACAACAACGTCAAATAAACAACAACAACAACGTCAAATAAACAACAACAACAATAATATCGTCAAATAAACAACAACAACAACAACAAGAACAACAACAACGTCAAATAAACAACTACAACAACGTCAAATAAACAACAAAAACAACAACAACAACGTCAACAACAACAACGTCAAATAAACAACAACAACAACAACAAAATCGTTAAATAAGCAAACAATAACAACAACAACAACAACGTCAACAACATCAACTACGTCAAATAAACAACAACAACAACGTCAAATAAACAACAACAACAACATCAAATAAATAACAACAACAACAACATCAACAACAACAAAAACGTCAAATAAACAACAACAACAACAACAACAACAACGTCAAATAAACAACAACAACAATAATATCGTCAAATAAACAACAACAACAACAACAAGAACAACAACAACGTCAAATAAACAACTACAACAACGTCAAATAAACAACAAAAACAACAACAACAACAACGTCAACAACAACAACGTCAAATAAACAACAACAACAACAACAAAATCGTTAAATAAACAAACAATAACAACAACAACAACAACGTCAACAACAACAACGTCAAATAAACAACAACAACAACAACAACAAAATCGTTAAATAAACAAACAATAACAACAACAACAACGTCAACAACATCAACTACGTCAAATAAACAACAACAACAACGTCAAATAAACAACAACAACAACAACAACGTCAACAACAACAACGTCACCAACAACAACGTCAAATAAACAACAACAACAACGTCAAATAAACAACAACAACAACAACAATGTCAAATAAACAACAACAACGTCAAATAAATAACAACAACAACATCAAATAAACAACAACAACAACAACGTCAAATAAACAACAACAACAACAACGTCAAATAAACAACAACAACAACAACAACAACGCCAAATAAACAACAACAACAACAACAACAATAGCAACAACAACAATAACGTCAAATAAACAACAACAACAACGTCAACAACAAAAACAATGTCAAATAAACAACAACAACAACATCAAATAAACAACAACAACGTCAAATAAACAACAACAATAACAACAACAACGTCATATAAACAACAACAACAACAACGTCAAATAAACAACAATAACAACAACGTCAAATAAACAACAACAACAACATCAACAACAACAAAAATGTCAAATAAACAACAACAACAACAACAACAACGTCAACAACAACAACTACGTCAAATAAACAACAATAACAACAACGTCAAATAAACAACAACAACAACAACATCAACAACAACAAAAACGTCAAATAAACAACAACAACAGCAACAACAACTACGTCAAATAAACAACAACAACAACAACAATGTCAACAACAACAACGTCAAATAAACAACAACAACAACAACGTCACATAAAAAGCAACAACTAAAACAACGTCAAATAAACAACAACAACAACAACAACAACGTCAAATAAACAACAAAACCAACAACGTCAACAACAACAACAACAATAATGTCAAATAAACAACAACAACAACAACGTCAACAACAACAACAATGTCAAATAAACAACAACAACAACATCAAATAAACAACAACAATAACAATGTCAACAACAACAACAACGTCAAATAAACAACAACTACAACGTCAAATAAACAACAACATCAACAACATCAACAACGTGAAATAAACAACAACAACAACAACAACTATGTCAACAACAACAACAACGTCAAATAAACAACAACAACAACAACGTCAACAACAACAACAACGTCAAATAAACCACAACAACAACAACGTCAAATAAACAACAACAACAACAACAACGTCAAATATACAACAACAACAACAACAACAACAACGTCCAGTAAACAACAACAACAACAACGTCAAATAAACAACAACAACAACAACAACGTCAAATAAACAACAATAATGTCAAATAAACAACAACAACAACAACATCAAATAAACAACAACAACAACGCCAAATAAACAACAACAATAACAACAACAATAACGTCAAATAAACAACAACAACAACGCCAAATAAACAACAACAATAACAACAACAATAACGTCAAATAAACAACAACAACAACAATGTCAACAACAACAATGTCAAATAAATAACAACAACGCCAAATAAACAACAACAACTAAAACAACGTCAAATAAACAACAACAACAACAACAACAACGTCAAATAAACAACAACAACAACAACAATGACAAATAAACAACAACAACAACGTCAACAACAACAACAATGTCAAATAAACAACAACAACAACGTCAAATAAACAACAACAACAACAACAACGTCAAATAAACAACAACAACAACGTCAAATAAACAACAACAACAACAACGTCAAATAAATAACAACAACAACAACGTCAAATAAACAACAACAACAACAACAATGTCAAATAAACAACAACAACGACAACAACAACGTCAAATAAACAACAACAACAACAATAACAACGTCAAATAAACAACAACAACAACAACGTCAATAACAACAACAACGTCAAATAAAGAACAACACCAACAACAACGTCAAATAAACAACAACAACAACAACGTCAAATAAACAACAACAATAACAACAACCTCAAATAAGCAACAACAACAACAACAACAAATACAACAACAACATCAAATAACAAAAACAACGTCAAATAAACAACAATAAAAACGTCAAATAAACAACAACAACAACAACAACGTCAAATAAACAATAACAACAACAACAACGTCAAATAAATAACAACAACAACGTCAAATAAACAACAACAACAACACCAACGTCAAATAAACAACAACAACAACATCAAATAAACAACAACAACAACGTCAAATAAACAACAACAATAACAATAACAACAACGTCAAATAAACAACAACAACAACAACGTCAAATAAACAATAACAACAACGTCAAATAAACAACAATAACATCAACAACAACTAAAATGTCAAATAAACAACAACAACAACAACAACAACAACGTCAACAACAACAACTACGTCAAATAAACAACAACAACAACAACGTCAAATAAACAACAACAACAATAATGTCAATAACAAAAACATCAAATAAACAACAACAACAACGTCAAATAAACAACAACAACTAAAAAAACGTCAAATAAACAACAACAACAACAACAATGTCAAATAAATAACAACACCAACAACGTCAGTAACAACAACAACAACAACAATGTCAAATAAACAACAACAACAACAACAACGTCAACAACAACAACAATGTCAAATAAACAACAACAACGTCAAATAAACAACAACATCTAAAACAACGTCAAATAAACAACAACAACAACAACGTCAAATAAACAACAACACCAACAACGTCAACAACAACAACAACAACAACAATGGCAAATAAACAACAACAACAACGTCAACAACAACAACAATGTCAAATAAACAACAACAACAACAACAACAACGTCAACAACAACAACAACAACGTCAAATAAACAACAACAACACAACAACAACATGAATAACAACAACAACAACGTCAAATAAACAACAACGTCAAATAAACAATAACAACAATAACAATGTCAAATAAACAACAACAACAACAACGTCAAATAAATAACAACAACAACAACGTCAAATAAACAACAACAACAACAACAACAATAACAACAACAACAAAAACGTAAAATAAATTACAACAACAACAACAACGTCAACAACAACAACAACGTCAAATAAACAACAACAACAATAACAACAACGTCAAATAAACAACAACAACAACAACGTCAACAACAACAACAACGTCAAATAAACAACAACAACAACGTCAAATAAACAACAACAATAACAACGTCAAATAAACAACAAAAACAATGACAAAAACAACGTCAAATAAACAACAACAACAACAACGTCAAATAAACAACAACAACAACAACAACAACGTCAAATAAACAACAACAACGTCCAATGAACAACAACAACAACAATGATAAATAAATAACAACAACAACAACAACGTCAAATAAACAACAACAACAACAACGTCAAATAAACAACAACAACAATAATATCGTCAAATAAACAACAACAACAACAACAACAAGAACAACAACAACGTCAAATAAACAACTACAACAACGTCAAATAAACAACAAAAACAACAACAACAACGTCAACAACAACAACGTCAAATAAACAACAACAACAACAACAAAATCGTTAAATAAGCAAACAATAACAACAACAACAACAACAACAACGTCAACAACATCAACTACGTCAAATAAACAACAACAACAACGTCAAATAAACAACAACAACAACAACAACAACGTCAACAACAACGTCAAATAAACAACAACAACAACGTCAAATAAACAACAACAACAACAACAACAACAATGTCAAATAAACAACAACAACGTCAAATAAATAACAACAACAACGTCAAATAAACAACAACAACAACAACCTCAAATAAACAACAACAACAACAACAACGTCAAATAAACAACAACAACAACAACAACGCCAAATAAACAACAACAACAACAATAGCAACAACAACAACAACGTCAAATAAACAACAACAACAACGTCAACAACAACAACAATGTCAAATAAACAACAACAACAACATCAAATAAACAACAACAACGTCAAATAAACAACAACAATAACAACAACAACAACAACGTCATATAAACAACAACAACAACAACGTCAAATAAACAACAATAACAACAACGTCAAATAAACAACAACAACAACAACATCAACAACAACAAAAACGTCAAATAAACAACAACAACAACAACAACGTCAACAACAACAACTACGTCAAATAAACAACAATAACAACAACGTCAAATAAACAACAACAACAACAACAACATCAACAACAACAAAAACGTCAAATAAACAACAACAACAACAACAACAACTACGTCAAATAAACAACAACAACAACAACAATGTCAACAACAACAACGTCAAATAAACAACAACAACAACAACGTCACATAAAAAACAACAACAAAAACAACGTCAAATAAACAACAACAACAACAACAACAATGTCAAATAAACAACAAAACCAACAACGTCAACAACAACAACAACAATAATGTCAAATAAACAACAACAACAACGTCAACAACAACAACAATGTCAAATAAACAACAACAACAACATCAAATAAACAACAACAACAATGTCAACAACAACAACAACGTCAAATAAACAACAACTACAACGTCAAATAAACAACAACATCAACAACATCAACAACGTGAAATAAACAACAACAACAACAACTATGTCAACAACAACAACAACGTCAAATAAACAACAACAACAACAACAACGTCAACAACAACAACAACGTCAAAAAAAAAAACAACAACGTTAAATAAACAACAACAACAACACCGTCAAATATACAACAACAACAACGTCCAATAAACAACAACAACAATAACGTCAAATAAACAACAACAACAACAACAACGTCAAATAAACAACAACAATGTCAAATAAACAACAACAACAACAACAACATCAAATAAACAACAACAACAACGTCAATTTAACAACAACAATAACAACAACAACAACGTCAAACAAACAACAACAACAACAATGTCAACAACAACAATGTCAAATAAACAACAACAATGCCAAATAAACAACAACAACTAAAACAACGTCAAATAAACAACAACAACAACAACAACAACAACAACAACGTCAAATAAACAACAAAACCAACAACAACAACAATGTCAAATAAACAACAACAACAACATCAACAACAACAACAACAATGTCAAATAAACAACAACAACAACAACAACAACGTCAAATAAACAACAACAACAACAACAACAACTTTAAATAAACAACAACAACAACGTTAAATAAACAACAACAACAACGTCAAATAAACAACAACAACGTCAAATAAACAACAACAACAACAACAACAACGTCAAATAAACAACAACAACAACAACAACAACAACAACGCCAAATAAACAACAACAACAACAATAGCAACAACAACAACAACGTCAAATAAACAACAACAACAACGTCAACAACAACAACAATGTCAAATAAACAACAACAACAACATCAAATAAACAACAACAACGTCAAATAAACAACAACAATAACAACAACAACGTCATATAAACAACAACAACAACGTCAAATAAACAACAATAACAACAACGTCAAATAAACAACAACAAGAACAACATCAACAACAACAAAAACGTCAAATAAACAACAACGTCAACAACAACAACTACGTCAAATAAACAACAATAACAACAACGTCAAATAAACAACAACAACAACAACAACATCAACAACAACAAAAACGTCAAATAAACAACAACAACAACAACAACAACAACAACAACAACTACGTCAAATAAACAACAACAACAACAACAATGTCAACAACAACAACGTCAAATAAACAACAACAACAACAACGTCACATAAAAAACAACAACTAAAACAACGTCAAATAAACAACAACAACAACAACAACAACAACGTCAAATAAACAACAAAACCAACAACGTCAACAACAACAACAACAATAATGTCAAATAAACAACAACAACAACGTCAACAACAACAACAACGTCAAATAAACAACAACAACAACAACGTCAAATAAACAACAACAATAACAACGTCAAATAAACAACAAAAACAATGACAAAAACAACGTCAAATAAACAACAACAACAACAACAACGTCAAATAAACAACAACAACGTCCAATGAACAACAACAACAACAATGATAAATAAATAACAACAACAACAACAACGTCAAATAAACAACAACAACAACAACGTCAAATAAACAACAACAACAATAATATCGTCAAATAAACAACAACAACAACAACAACAAGAACAACAACAACGTCAAATAAACAACTACAACAACGTCAAATAAACAACAAAAACAACAACAACAACGTCAACAACAACAACGTCAAATAAACAACAACAACAACAACAAAATCGTTAAATAAGCAAACAATAACAACAACAACAACAACGTCAACAACATCAACTACGTCAAATAAACAACAACAACAACGTCAAATAAACAACAACAACAACATCAAATAAATAACAACAACAACAACATCAACAACAAAAACGTCAAATAAACAACAACAACAACAACAACAACAACGTCAAATAAACAACAACAACAATAATATCGTCAAATAAACAACAACAACAACAACAAGAACAACAACAACGTCAAATAAACAACTACAAAATCGTTAAATAAACAAACAATAACAACAACAACAACATCAACTACGTCAAATAAACAACAACAACAACGTCAAATAAACAACAACAACAACAACGTCAACAACAACAACGTCAACAACAACAACGTCAAATAAACAACAACAACAACGTCAAATAAACAACAACAACAACAACAACAATGTCAAATAAACAACAACAACGTCAAATAAATAACAACAACAACGTCAAATAAACAACAACAACAACAACGTCAAATAAACAACAACAACAACAACAACGTCAAATAAACAACAACAACAACAACAACAACAACAACAACAACAACGCCAAATAAACAACAACAACAACAATAGCAACAACAACAACAACGTCAAATAAACAACAACAACAACGTCAACAGCAACAACAATGTCAAATAAACAACAACAACAACATCAAATAAACAACAACAACGTCAAATAAACAACAACAATAACAACAACAACGTCATATAAACAACAACAACAACGTCAAATAAACAACAATAACAACAACGTCAAATAAACAACAACAACAACAACATCAACAACAACAAAAAAGTCAAATAAACAACAACAACAACAACAACGTCAACAACAACAACTACGTCAAATAAACAACAATAACAACAACGTCAAATAAACAACAACAACAACAACATCAACAACAACAAAAACGTCAAATAAACAATAATAACAACAACAACAACAACTACGTCAAATAAACAACAACAACAACAACAATGTCAACAACAACAACGTCAAATAAACAACAACAACAACAACGTCACATAAAAAACAACAACTAAAACAACGTCAAATAAACAACAACAACAACAACGTCAAATAAACAACAAAACCATAAACAACAACAACAACAACAACAATGACAAATAAACAACAACAACGTCAACAACAACAACAACAATGTCAAATAAACAACAACAACAACGTCAAATAAACAACAACAACAACGTCAAATAAACAACAACAACAACAACGTCAAATAAACAACAACAACAACGTCAAAAAATCAACAACAACAACAACAACGTCAAATAAATAACAACAACAACAACGTCAAATAAACAACAACAACAACAATGTCAAATAAACAACAACAACGACAACAACAATGTCAAATAAACAACAACAACAATAACAACGTCAAATAAACAACAACAACAACAAAAACGTCAACAACAACAACAACATCAAATAAAGAACAACAACAACAACATCAAAAAAACAACAGCAACAACAACGTCAAATAAACAACAATAATAACAACAACCTCAAATAAGCAACAACAACAACAACAACAACAAATACAACAACAACAACATCAAATAACAAAAATAACGTCAAATAAACCACAATAAAAACGTCAAATAAACAACAACAACAACAACGTCAAATAAACAATAACAACAACATCAACGTCAAATAAATAACAACAACAATGTCAAATAAACAACAACAACAACAACAACAACAACGTCAACAACAACAACAACGTCAAATAAACAACAACAACACAACAACAACATGAACAACAACAACAACAACGTCAAATAAACAACAACAACAACGTCAAATAAACAATAACAACAACAACAATGTCAAATAAACAACAACAACAACAACAACGTCAAATAAATAACAACAACAACGTCAAATAAACAACAACAACAACAACAATAACAACAACAACAAAAACGTAAAATAAATTACAACAACAACAACAACGTCAACAACAACAACAACAACGTCAAATAAACAACAACAACAATAACAACAACATCAAATAAACAACAACAACAACGTCAACAACAACAACAACGTCAAATAAACAACAACAACAACGTCAAATAAACAACAACAATAACAACGTCAAATAAACAACAAAAACAATGACAAAAACAACGTCAAATAAACAACAACAACAACAACGTCAAATAAACAACAACAACAACAACAACGTCAAATAAACAACAACAACAACGTCCAATGAACAACAAAAACAACAACAACAACAACGTCAACAACAACAACGTCAAATAAACAACAACAACAACAACAACAAAATCGTTAAATAAACAAACAATAACAACAACAACAACGTCAACAACATCAACTACGTCAAATAAACAACAACAACAACATCAAATAAACAACAACAACAACGTCAACAACGCCAAATAAACAACAACAACAACAATAGCAACAACAACAACAACGTCAAATAAACAACAACAACAACGTCAACAACAACAACAATGTCAAATAAACAACAACAACAACATCAAATAAACAACAACAACGTCAAATAAACAACAACAATAACAACAACAACGTCATATAAACAACAACAACAACAACGTCAAATAAACAACAATAACAACAACGTCAAATAAACAACAACAACAACAACATCAACAACAACAAAAACGTCAAATAAACAACAACAACAACAACAACGTCAACAACAACAACTACGTCAAATAAACAACAATAACAACAACGTCAAATAAACAACAACAACAACAACATCAACAACAACAAAAACGTCAAATAAACAACAACAACAACAACAACTACGTCAAATAAACAACAACAACAACAACAACGTCAAATAAACAACAACAACAACAACGTCACATAAAAAACAACAACTAAAACAACGTCAAATAAACAACAACAACAACAACAACAACAACGTCAAATAAACAACAAAACCAACAACGTCAACAACAACAACAACAATAATGTCAAATAAACAACAACAACAACGTCAACAACAACAACAATGTCAAATAAACAACAACAACAACATCAAATAAACAACAACAATAACAATGTCAACAACAACAACAACGTCAAATAAACAACAACTACAACGTCAAATAAACAACAACATCAACAACATCAACAACGTGAAATAAACAACAACAACAACAACAACTATGTCAACAACAACAACAACGTCAAATAAACAACAACAACAACAACGTCAACAACAACAACAACGTCAAATAAACCACAACAACAACAACGTCAAATAAACAACAACAACAACACCGTCAAATATACAACAACAACAACAACAACAACAACAACGTCCAATAAACAACAACAACAACAACGTCAAATAAACAACAACAACAACAACAACAACGTCAAATAAACAACAACAATGTCAAATAAACAACAACAACAACAACATCAAATAAACAACAACAACAACACCAAGTAAACAACAACAATAACAACAACAACAACGTCAAATAAACAACAACAACAACAATGTCAACAACAACAATGTCAAATAAATAACAACAACGCCAAATAAACAACAACAACTAAAACAACGTCAAATAAACAACAATAACAACAACGTCAAATAAACAACAACAACAACAACAACAATGACAAATAAACAACAACAACAACAACGTCAACAACAACAACAATGTCAAATAAACAACAACAACAACAACTTCAAATAAACAACAACAACAACAACGTCAAATAAACAACAACAACAACGTCAAATAAACAACAACAACAACAACAACGTCAAATAAATAACAACAACAACAACGTCAAATAAACAACAACAACAACAATGTCAAATAAACAACAACAACGACAACAACAACGTCAAATAAACAACAACAACAACAATAACAACGTCAAATAAACAACAACAACAACAACAACGTCAATAACAACAACAACGTCAAATAAAGAACAACACCAACAACAACGTCAAATAAACAACAGCAACAACAACGTCAAATAAACAACAACAATAACAACAACCTCAAATAAGCAACAACAACAACAACAACAAATACAACAACAACATCAAATAACAAAAACAACGTCAAATAAACAACAATAAAAACGTCAAATAAACAACAACAACAACAACAACGTCAAATAAACAATAACAACAACAACAACGTCAAATAAATAACAACAACAACGTCAAATAAACAACAACAACAACACCAACGTCAAATAAACAACAACAACAACATCAAATAAACAACAACAACAACGTCAAATAAACAACAACAATAACAATAACAACAACGTCAAATAAACAACAACAACAACAACGTCAAATAAACAATAACAACAACGTCAAATAAACAACAATAACATCAACAACAACTAAAATGTCAAATAAACAACAACAACAACAACAACGTCAACAACAACAACTACGTCAAATAAACAACAACAACAACAACAACGTCAAATAAACAACAACAACAACAATGTCAATAACAAAAACATCAAATAAACAACAACAACAACGTCAAATAAACAACAACAACTAAAAAAACGTCAAATAAACAACAACAACAACAATGTCAAATAAATAACAACACCAACAACGTCAGTAACAACAACAACAACAACAATGTCAAATAAACAACAACAACAACAACAACGTCAACAACAACAACAACAACAATGTCAAATAAACAACAACAACGTCAAATAAACAACAACATCTAAAACAACGTCAAATAAACAACAACAACAACAACGTCAAATAAACAACAACACCAACAACGTCAACAACAACAACAACAACAATGGCAAATAAACAACAACAACAACGTCAACAACAACAACAATGTCAAATAAACAACAACAACAACAACAACAACGTCAACAACAACAACAACGTCAAATAAACAACAACAACACAACAACAACATGAACAACAACAACAACAACGTCAAATAAACAACAACGTCAAATAAACAATAACAACAACAACAATGTCAACTAAACAACAACAACAACAACGTCAAATAAATAACAACAACAACAACGTCAAATAAACAACAACAACAACAACAACAATAACAACAACAACAAAAACGTAAAATAAATTACAACAACAACAACAACGTCAACAACAACAACAACGTCAAATAAACAACAACAACAATAACAACAACGTCAAATAAACAACAACAATAACGTCAACAACAACAACAACGTCAAATAAACAACAACAACAACGTCAAATAAACAACAACAATAACAACGTCAAATAAACAACAAAAACAATGACAAAAACAACGTCAAATAAACAACAACAACGTCAAATAAACAACAACAACAACAACAACGTCAAATAAACAACAACAACGTCCAATGAACAACAACAACAACAATGATAAATAAATAACAACAACAACAACAACGTCAAATAAACAACAACAACAACAACGTCAAATAAACAACAACAACAATAATATCGTCAAATAAACAACAACAACAACAACAAGAACAACAACAACGTCAAATAAACAACTACAACAACGTCAAATAAACAACAAAAACAACAACAACAACGTCAACAACAACAACGTCAAATAAACAACAACAACAACAACAAAATCGTTAAATAAGCAAACAACAACAACAACGTCAACAACAACAACAATGTCAAATAAACAACAACAACAACATCAAATAAACAACAACAACGTCAAATAAACAACAACAATAACAACAACAACGTCATATAAACAACAACAACAACAACGTCAAATAAACAACAATAACAACAACGTCAAATAAACAACAACAACAACATCAACAACAACAAAAACGTCAAATAAACAACAACAACAACAACAACGTCAACAACAACAACTACGTCAAATAAACAACAATAACAACAACGTCAAATAAACAACAACAACAACAACAACATCAACAACAACAAAAACGTCAAATAAACAACAACAACAACAACAACAACTACGTCAAATAAACAACAACAACAACAACAATGTCAACAACAACAACGTCAAATAAACAACAACAACAACAATGTCACATAAAAAGCAACAACTAAAACAACGTCAAATAAACAACAACAAGAACAACAACGTCAAATAAACAACAAAACCAACAACGTCAACAACAACAACAACAATAATGTCAAATAAACAACAACAACAACGTCAACAACAACAACAATGTCAAATAAACAACAACAACATCAAATAAACAACAACAATAACAATGTCAACAACAACAACAACGTCAAATAAACAACAACTACAACGTCAAATAAACAACAACATCAACAACATCAACAACGTGAAATAAACAACAACAACAACAACTATGTCAACAACAACAACAACGTCAAATAAACAACAACAACAACAACGTCAACAACAACAACAACGTCAAATAAACCACAACAACAACAACGTCAAATAAACAACAACAACAACAACAACACCGTCAAATATACAACAACAACAACAACAACAACAACGTCCAATAAACAACAACAACAACAACGTCAAATAAACAACAACAACAACAACAACAACAACGTCAAATAAACAACAACAATGTCAAATAAACAACAACAACAACAACATCAAATAAACAACAACAACAACGCCAAATAAACAACAACAATAACAACAACAATAACGTCAAATAAACAACAACAACAACGCCAAATAAACAACAACAACTAAAACAACGTCAAATAAACAACAACAACAACAACGTCAAATAAACAACAACAACAACAACAACAATGACAAATAAACAACAACAACAACGTCAACAACAACAACAATGTCAAATAAACAACACCAACAACAACGTCAAATAAACAACAACAACAACAACGTCAAATAAACAACAACAATAACAACAACCTCAAATAAGCAACAACAACAACAACAACAAATACAACAACAACATCAAATAACAAAAACAACGTCAAATAAACAACAATAAAAACGTCAAATAAACAACAACAACAACAACAACGTCAAATAAACAATAACAACAACAACAACGTCAAATAAATAACAACAACAACGTCAAATAAACAACAACAACAACACCAACGTCAAATAAACAACAACAACAACATCAAATAAACAACAACAACAACGTCAAATAAACAACAACAATAACAATAACAACAACGTCAAATAAACAACAACAACAACGTCAAATAAACAATAACAACAACGTCAAATAAACAACAATAACATCAACAACAACTAAAATGTCAAATAAACAACAACAACAACAACAACGTCAACAACAACAACTACGTCAAATAAACAACAACAACAACAACGTCAAATAAACAACAACAACAACAATGTCAATAACAAAAACATCAAATAAACAACAACAACAACGTCAAATAAACAACAACAACTAAAAAAACGTCAAATAAACAACAACAACAACAATGTCAAATAAATAACAACACCAACAACGTCAGTAACAACAACAACAACAATGTCAAATAAACAACAACAACAACAACAACGTCAACAACAACAACAACAATGTCAAATAAACAACAACAACGTCAAATAAACAACAACATCTAAAACAACGTCAAATAAACAACAACAACAACAACAACGTCAAATAAACAACAACACCAACAACGTCAACAACAACAACAACAACAATGGCAAATAAACAACAACAACAACGTCAACAACAACAACAATGTCAAATAAACAACAACAACAACAACAACAACGTCAACAACAACAACAACAACGTCAAATAAACAACAACAACACAACAACAACATGAACAACAACAACAAGAACGTCAAATAAACAATAACAACAACAACAATGTCAAATAAACAACAACAACAACAACGTCAAATAAATAACAACAACAACAACGTCAAATAAACAACAACAACAACAACAACAATAACAACAACAACAAAAACGTAAAATAAATTACAACAACAACAACGTCAACAACAACAACAACGTCAAATAAACAACAACAACAATAACAACAACGTCAAATAAACAACAACAACAACAACGTCAACAACAACAACAACGTCAAATAAACAACAACAACAACGTCAAATAAACAACAACAATAACAACGTCAAATAAACAACAAAAACAATGACAAAAACAACGTCAAATAAACAACAACAATAACAACAACGTCAAATAAACAACAACAACAACAACAACAACGTCAAATAAACAACAACAACGTCCAATGAACAACAACAACAACAATGATAAATAAATAACAACAACAACAACAACGTCAAATAAACAACAACAACAACAACGTCAAATAAACAACAACAACAATAATATCGTCAAATAAACAACAACAACAACAACAAGAACAACAACAACGTCAAATAAACAACTACAACAACGTCAATTAAACAACAAAAACAACAACAACAACGTCAACAACAACAACGTCAAATAAACAACAACAAAATCGTTAAATAAGCAAACAATAACAACAATAACAACAACAACGTCAACAACATCAACTACGTCAAATAAACAACAACAACAACGTCAAATAAACAACAACAACAACAACAACAACAACGTCAACAACAACAACGTCAAATAAACAACAACAACAACGTCAAATAAACAACAACAACAACAACAACAACAATGTCAAATAAACAACAACAACGTCAAATAAATAACAACAACAACGTCAAATAAACAACAACAACAACAACGTCAGATAAACAACAACAACAACAACAACAACGTCAAATAAACAACAACAACAACAACAACAACGCCAAATAAACAACAACAACAACAACAACGTCAAATAAACAACAACAACAACGTCAACAACAACAACAATGTCAAATAAACAACAACAACAACATCAAATAAACAACAACAACGTCAAATAAACAACAACAATAAACACAACAACAACAACGTCATATAAACAACAACAACAACGTCAAATAAACAACAATAACAACAACGTCAAATAAACAACAACAACAACATCAACAACAACAAAAAACATCAAATAAACAACAACAACAACAACAACAACGTCAACAACAACAACTACGTCAAATAAACAACAATAACAACAACGTCAAATAAACAACAACAACAACAACAACATCAACAACAATAAAAACGTCAAATAAACAACAACAACAACAACAACAACTACGTCAAATAAACAACAACAACAACAACAATGTCAACCACAACAACGTCCAATAAACAACAACAACAACAACGTCACATAAAAAACAACAACTAAAACAACGTCAAATAAACAACAACAACAACAACAATGTCAAATAAACAACAAAACCAACAACGTCAACAACAACAACAACAATAATGTCAAATAAACAACAACAACAACGTCAACAACAACAACAATGTCAAATAAACAACAACAACAACATCAAATAAACAACAACAACAATGTCAACAACAACAACAACGTCAAATAAACAACAACTACAACGTCAAATAAACAACAACATCAACAACATCAACAACGTGAAATAAACAACAACAACAACAACTATGTCAACAACAACAACAACGTCTAATAAACAACAACAACAACAACAACGTCAACAACAACAACAACGTCAAATAAACAACAACAACAACGTTAAATAAACAACAACAACAACAACACCGTCAAATATACAACAACAACAACGTCCAATAAACAACAACAACAATAACGTCAAATAAACAACAACAACAACAACAACAACGTCAAATAAACAACAACAATGTCAAATAAACAACAACAACAACAACAACATCAAATAAACAACAACAACAACGTCAATTTAACAACAACAATAACAACAACAACAACGTCAAACAAACAACAACAACAACAATGTCAACAACAACAATGTCAAATAAAAAACAACAATGCCAAATAAACAACAACAACTAAAACAACGTCAAATAAACAACAACAACAACAACAACAACAACAACAACAACGTCAAATAAACAACAAAACCAACAACAACAACAATGTCAAATAAACAACAACAACAACATCAACAACAACAACAACAATGTCAAATAAACAACAACAACAACAACAACGTCAAATAAACAACAACAACAACAACTTTAAATAAACAACAACAACAACGTTAAATAAACAACAACAACAACGTCAAATAAACAACAACAACGTCAAATAAACAACAACAACAACAACAACAACAACAACGTCAAATAAACAACAACAACAACAACAACAACAACAACGCCAAATAAACAACAACAACAACAATAGCAACAACAACAACAACGTCAAATAAACAACAACAACAACGTCAACAACAACAACAATGTCAAATAAACAACAACAACAACATCAAATAAACAACAACAACGTCAAATAAACAACAACAATAACAACAACAACGTCATATAAACAACAACAACAACAACGTCAAATAAACAACAATAACAACAACGTCAAATAAACAACAACAAGAACAACATCAACAACAACAAAAACGTCAAATAAACAACAACAACAACAACGTCAACAACAACAACTACGTCAAATAAACAACAATAACAACAACGTCAAATAAACAACAACAACAACAACAACATCAACAACAACAAAAACGTCAAATAAACAACAACAACAACAACAACAACAACAACTACGTCAAATAAACAACAACAACAACAACAACAATGTCAACAACAACAACGTCAAATAAACAACAACAACAACAACGTCACATAAAAAACAACAACTAAAACAACGTCAAATAAACAACAACAACAACAACAACAACAACGTCAAATAAACAACAAAACCAACAACGTCAACAACAACAACAACAATAATGTCAAATAAACAACAACAACAACGTCAACAACAACAACAACGTCAAATAAACAACAACAACAACGTCAAATAAACAACAACAATAACAACGTCAAATAAACAACAAAAACAATGACAAAAACAACGTCAAATAAACAACAACAACAACAACGTCAAATAAACAACAACAACGTCCAATGAACAACAACAACAATAATGATAAATAAATAACAACAACAACAACAACGTCAAATAAACAACAACAACAACAACGTCAAATAAACAACAACAACAATAATATCGTCAAATAAACAACAACAACAACAACAAGAACAACAACAACGTCAAATAAACAACTACAACAACGTCAAATAAACAACAAAAACAACAACAACAACGTCAACAACAACAACGTCAAATAAACAACAACAACAACAACAAAATCGTTAAATAAGCAAACAATAACAACAACAACAACAACGTCAACAACATCAACTACGTCAAATAAACAACAACAACAACGTCAAATAAACAACAACAACGTCAAATAAACAACAACAACAACAACAACGTCAAATAAACAACAACAACGTCCAATGAACAACAACAACAACAATGATAAATAAATAACAACAACAACAACAACGTCAAATAAACAACAACAACAACAACGTCAAATAAACAACAACAACAATAATATCGTCAAATAAACAACAACAACAACAACAAGAACAACAACAACGTCAAATAAACAACTACAACAACGTCAAATAAACAACAAAAACAACAACAACAACGTCAACAACAACAACGTCAAATAAACAACAACAACAACAACAAAATCGTTAAATAAGCAAACAATAACAACAACGTCAACAACAACAACAATGTCAAATAAACAACAACAACAACATCAAATAAACAACAACAACGTCAAATAAACAACAACAATAACAACAACAACGTCATATAAACAACAACAACAACAACGTCAAATAAACAACAATAACAACAACGTCAAATAAACAACAACAACAACATCAACAACAACAAAAACGTCAAATAAACAACAACAACAACAACAACGTCAACAACAACAACTACGTCAAATAAACAACAATAACAACAACGTCAAATAAACAACAACAACAACAACATCAACAACAACAAAAACGTCAAATAAACAACAACAACAACAACAACAACTACGTCAAATAAACAACAACAACAACAACAATGTCAACAACAACAACGTCAAATAAACAACAACAACAACAACGTCACATAAAAAGCAACAACTAAAACAACGTCAAATAAACAACAACAAGAACAACAACGTCAAATAAACAACAAAACCAACAACGTCAACAACAACAACAACAATAATGTCAAATAAACAACAACAACAACGTCAACAACAACAACAATGTCAAATAAACAACAACAACAACATCAAATAAACAACAACAATAACAATGTCAACAACACCAACAACGTCAAATAAACAACAACTACAACGTCAAATAAACAACAACATCAACAACATCAACAACGTGAAATAAACAACAACAACAACAACTATGTCAACAACAACAACAACGTCAAATAAACAACAACAACAACAACGTCAACAACAACAACAACGTCAAATAAACCACAACAACAACAACGTCAAATAAACAACAACAACAACAACACCGTCAAATATACAACAACAACAACAACAACAACAACGTCCAATAAACAACAACAACAACGTCAAATAAACAACAACAACAACAACAATGTCAAATAAACAACAACAATGTCAAATAAACAACAACAACAACAACATCAAATAAACAACAACAACAACGCCAAATAAACAACAACAATAACAACAACAATAACGTCAAATAAACAACAACAACAACGCCAAATAAACAACAACAATAACAACAACAATAACGTCAAATAAACAACAACAACAACAATGTCAACAACAACAATGTCAAATAAATAACAACAACGCCAAATAAACAACAACAACTAAAACAACGTCAAATAAACAACAACAACAACAACGTCAAATAAACAACAACAACAACAACAATGACAAATAAACAACAACAACAACGTCAACAACAACAACAATGTCAAATAAACAACAACAACAACGTCAAATAAACAACAACAACAACAACGTCAAATAAACAACAACAACAACGTCAAATAAACAATAACAACAACAACAACGTCAAATAAATAACAACAACAACAACGTCAAATAAACAACAACAACAAAAACAATGTCAAATAAACAACAACAACGACAACAACAACGTCAAATAAACAACAACAACAACAATAACAACGTCAAATAAACAACAACAACAACAACGTCAATAACAACAACAACGTCAAATAAAGAACAACACCAACAACAACGTCAAATAAACAACAGCAACAACAACGTCAAATAAACAACAACAATAACAACAACCTCAAATAAGCAACAACAACAACAACAACAACAAATAGAACAACAACATCAAATAACAAAAACAACGTCAAATAAACAACAATAAAAACGTCAAATAAACAACAACAACAACAACAACGTCAAATAAACAATAACAACAACAACAACGTCAAATAAATAACAACAACAACGTCAAATAAACAACAACAACAACACCAACGTCAAATAAACAACAACAACAACATCAAATAAACAACAACAACAACGTCAAATAAACAACAATAATAACAATAACAACAACGTCAAATAAACAACAACAACAACAACAACAACGTCAAATAAACAATAACAACAACGTCAAATAAACAACAATAACATCAACAACAACTAAAATGTCAAATAAACAACAACAACAACAACAACGTCAACAACAACAACTACGTCAAATAAACAACAACAACAACAACGTCAAATAAACAACAACAACAACAATGTCATTAACAAAAACATCAAATAAACAACAACAACAATGTCAAATAAACAACAACAACTAAAAAAACGTCAAATAAACAACAACAACAACAATGTCAAATAAATAACAACACCAACAACGTCAGTAACAACAACAACAACAACAATGTCAAATAAACAACAACAACAACAACAACGTCAACAACAACAACAACAATGTCAAATAAACAACAACAACGTCAAATAAACAACAACATCTAAAACAACGTCAAATAAACAACAACAACAACAACGTCAAATAAACAACAACACCAACAACGTCAACAACAACAACAACAACAATGGCAAATAAACAACAACAACAACGTCAACAACAACAACAATGTCAAATAAACAACAGCAACAACAACAACGTCAACAACAACAACAACAACGTCAAATAAACAACAACAACACAACAACAACATGAACAACAACAACAACAACGTCAAATAAACAACAACGTCAATTAAACAAAAACAACAACAACAATGTCAAATAAACAACAACAACAACAACGTCAAATAAATAACAACAACAACAACGTCAAATAAACAACAACAACAACAACAACAATAACAACAACAACAAAAACGTAAAATAAATTACAACAACAACAACAACGTCAACAACAACAACAACGTCAAATAAACAACAACAACAATAACAACAACGTCAAATAAACAACAACAACAACGTCAACAACAACAACAACGTCAAATAAACAACAACAACAACGTCAAATAAACAACAACAATAACAACGTCAAATAAACAACAAAAACAATGACAAAAACAACGTCAAATAAACAACAACAACAACAACGTCAAATAAACAACAACAACAACAACAACAACGTCAAATAAACAACAACAATGTCCAATGAACAACAACAACAACAATGATAAATAAATAACAACAACAATAACAACGTCAAATAAACAACAACAACAACAACGTCAAATAAACAACAACAACAATAATATCGTCAAATAAACAACAACAACAACAACAAGAACAACAACAACGTCAAATAAACAACTACAACAACGTCAAATAAACAACAAAAACAACAACAACAACGTCAACAACAACAACGTCAAATAAACAACAACAACAACAACAAAATCGTTAAATAAGCAAACAATAACAACAACAACAACAACGTCAACAACATCAACTACGTCAAATAAACAACAACAACAACGTCAAATAAACAACGTCAACAACAACAACGTCAAATAAACAACAACAACAACGTCAAATAAACAACAACAACAACAACAACAACAATGTCAAATAAACAACAACAACGTCAAATAAATAACAACAACAAAGTCAAATAAACAACAACAACAACAACAACGTCAAATAAACAACAACAACAACAACGTTAAATAAACAACAACAACAACAACAACGCCAAATAAACAACAACAACAACAATAGCAACAATAACAACAACGTCAAATAAACAACAACAACGTCAAATAAACAACAACAACAACAACATCAACAACAACAAAAACGTCAAATAAACAACAACAACAACAACAACAACTACGTCAAATAAACAACAACAACAACAACAATGTCAACAACAACAACGTCAAATAAACAACAACAACAACAACGTCACATAAAAAACAACAACTAAAACAACGTCAAATAAACAACAACAACAACAACAACGTCAAATAAACAACAAAACCAACAACGTCAACAACAACAACAACAACAATAATGTCAAATAAACAACAACAACAACGTCAACAACAACAACAATGTCAAATAAACAACAACAACAACATCAAATAAACAACAACAACAATGTCAACAACAACAACAACGTCAAATAAACAACAACTACAACGTCAAATAAACAACAACATCAACAACATCAACAACGTGAAATAAACAACAACAACAATTATGTCAACAACAACAACAACGTCAAATAAACAACAACAACAACAACAACGTCAACAACAACAACAACGTCAAATAAACAACAACAACAACGTTAAATAAACAACAACAACAACAACACCGTCAAATATACAACAACAACAACAACGTCCAATAAACAACAACAACAATAACGTCAAATAAACAACAACAACAACAACAACGTCAAATAAACAACAACAATGTCAAATAAACAACAACAACAACAACATCAAATAAACAACAACAACAACGTCAATTTAACAACAACAATAACAACAACAACAACGTCAAATAAACAACAACAACAACAATGTCAACAACAACAATGTCAAATAAACAACAAAAATTCCAAATAAACAACAACAACTAAAACAACGTCAAATAAACAACAACAACAACAACAACAACAACAACGTCAAATAAACAACAAACCCAACAACAACAACAATGTCAAATAAACAACAACAACAACATCAACAACAACAACAACAATGTCGAATAAACAACAACAACAACAACAACGTCAAATAAACAACAACAACAACAACAACAACTTTAAATAAACAACAACAACAACGTTAAATAAACAACAACAACAACGTCAAATAAACAACAACAACGTCAAATAAACAACAACAACAACAACAACAACAACAACAACAACAACAACGTCAAATAAACAACAACAACAACAACAACAACGCCAAATAAACAACAACAACAACAATAGCAACAACAACAACAACGTCAAATAAACAACAACAACAACGTCAACAACAACAACAATGTCAAATAAACAACAACAACAACAACATCAAATAAACAACAACAACGTCAAATAAACAACAACAATAACAACAACAACGTCATATAAACAACAACAACAACAACGTCAAATAAACAACAATAACAACAACGTCAAATAAACAACAACAAGAACAACATCAACAACAACAAAAACGTCAAATAAACAACAACAACAACAACAACGTCAACAACAACAACTACGTCAAATAAACAACAATAACAACAACGTCAAATAAACAACAACAACAACAACATCAAGAACAACAAAAACGTCAAATAAACAACAACAACAACAACAACAACTACGTCAAATAAACAACAACAACAACAACAACAATGTCAACAACAACAACGTCAAATAAACAACAACAGCAACAACGTCACATAAAAAACAACAACTAAAACAACGTCAAATAAACAACAACAACAACAACAACAACGTCAAATAAATAACAAAACCAACAACGTCAACAACAACAACAACAATAATGTCAAATAAACAACAACAACAACGTCAACAACAACAACAATGTCAAATAAACAACAACAACAACATCAAATAAACAACAACAATAACAATGTCAACAACAACAACAACGTCAAATAAACAACAACTACAACGTCAAATAAACAACAACATCAACAACATCAACAACGTGAAATAAACAACAACAACAACAACAACTATGTCAACAACAACAACAACAACGTCAAATAAACAACAACAACAACAACAACAACGTCAACAACAACAACAACGTCAAATAAACCACAACAACAACAACGTCAAATAAACAACAACAACAACACCGTCAAATATACAACAACAACAACAACAACGTCCAATAAACAACAACAACAACAACGTCAAATAAACAACAACAACAACAACAACAACATCAAATAAACAACAACAATGTCAAATAAACAACAACAACAACAACATCAAATAAACAACAACAACAACGCCAAATAAACAACAACAATAACAACAACAACAACGTCAAATAAACAACAACAACAACAATGTCAACAACAACAATGTCAAATAAATAACAACAACGCCAAATAAACAACAACAACTAAAATAACGTCAAATAAACAACAACAACAACAACGTCAAATAAACAACAACAACAACAACAATGACAAATAAACAACAACAACAACGTCAACAACAACAACAATGTCAAATAAACAACAACAACAATGTCAAATAAACAACAACAACAACAACGTCAAATAAAGAACAACAACAACGTCAAATAAACAACAACAACAACAACAACGTCAAATAAATAACAACAACAACAACGTCAAATAAACAACAACAACAAAAACAATGTCAAATAAACAACAACGACGACAACAACAACGTCAAATAAACAACAACAACAACAATAACAACGTCAAATAAACAACAACAACAACAACAACGTCAATAACAACAACAACGTCAAATAAAGAACAACAGCAACAACAACGTCAAATAAACAACAACAATAACAACAACCTCAAATAAGCAACAACAACAACAACAACAAATACAACAACAACATCAAATAACAAAAACAACGTCAAATAAACAACAATAAAAACGTCAAATAAACAACAACAACAACAACAACAACAACGTCAAATAAACAATAACAACAACAACAACGTCAAATAAATAACAACAACAACGTCAAATAAACAACAACAACAACACCAACGTCAAATAAACAACAACAACAACATCAAATAAACAACAACAACAACGTCAAATAAACAACAACAATAACAATAACAACAACGTCAAATAAACAACAACAACAACAACAACAACGTCAAATAAACAATAACAACAACGTCAAATAAACAACAATAACATCAACAACAACTAAAATGTCAAATAAACAACAACAACAACAACAACGTCAACAACAACAACTACGTCAAATAAACAACAACAACAACAACAACGTCAAATAAACAACAACAACAACAATGTCAATAACAAAAACATCAAATAAACAACAACAACAACGTCAAATAAACAACAACAACTAAAAAAACGTCAAATAAACAACAACAACAACAACAATGTCAAATAAATAACAACACCAACAACGTCAGTAACAACAACAACAACAACAATGTCAAATAAACAACAACAACAACAACGTCAACAACAACAACAACAATGTCAAATAAACAACAACAACGTCAAATAAACAACAACATCTAAAACAACGTCAAATAAACAACAACAACAACAACGTCAAATAAACAACAACAACAACAATGTCAATAACAAAAACATCAAATAAACAACAACAACAACGTCAAATAAACAACAACAACTAAAAAAACGTCAAATAAACAACAACAACAACAACAATGTCAAATAAATAACAACACCAACAACGTCAGTAACAACAACAACAACAACAACAATGTCAAATAAACAACAACAACAACAACAACGTCAACAACAACAACAACAATGTCAAATAAACAACAACAACGTCAAATAAACAACAACATCTAAAACAACGTCAAATAAACAACAACACCAACAACGTCAACAACAACAACAACAACAATGGCAAATAAACAACAACAACAACGTCAACAACAACAACAATGTCAAATAAACAACAACAACAACAACAACGTCAACAACAACAACAACGTCAAATAAACAACAACAACACAACAACAACATGAACAACAACAACAACAACGTCAAATAAACAACAAAGTCAAATAAACAATAACAACAACAACAATGTCAAATAAACAACAACAACAACGTCAAATAAATAACAACAACAACGTCAAATAAACAACAACAACAACAACAACAACAATAACAACAACAACAACAACGTCAAATAAACAACAACAACAACGTCAACAACAACAACAACGTCAAATAAACAACAACAACAACGTCAAATAAACAACAACAATAACAACGTCAAATAAACAACAAAAACAATGACAAAAACAACGTCAAATAAACAACAACAACAACAACCTCAAATAAACAACAACAACAACAACAACAACGTCAAATAAACAACAACAACGTCCAATGAACAACAACAACAACAATGATAAATAAATAACAACAACAACGTCAAATAAACAACAACAACAACAACGTCAAATAAACAACAACAACAATAATATCGTCAAATAAACAACAACAACAACAACAACAAGAACAACAACAACGTCAAATAAACAACTACAACAACGTCAAATAAACAACAAAAACAACAACAACAACGTCAACAACAACAACGTCAAATAAACAACAACAACAACAACAAAATCGTTAAATAAACAAACAATAACAACAACAACAACAACGTTAACAACATCAACTACGTCAAATAAACAACAACAACAACGTCAAATAAACAACAACAACAACAACAACGTCAACAACAACAACGTCAAATAAACAACAACAACAACGTCAAATAAACAACAACAACAACAACAACAACAATGTCAAATAAACAACAACAACGTCAAATAAATAACAACAACAACGTCAAATAAACAACAACAACAACAACGTCAAATAAACAACAACAACAACAACAACGTTAAATAAACAACAACAACAACAACAACAACGCCAAATAAACAACAACAACAATAGCAACAACAACAACAACGTCAAATAAACAACAACAACAACGTCAACAACAACAACAATGTCAAATAAACAACAACAACAACATCAAATAAACAACAACAACGTCAAATAAACAACCACAATAACAACAACAACAACGTCATATAAACAACAACAACAACGTCAAATAAACAACAATAACAACAACGTCAAATAAACAACAACAACAACAACATCAACAACAACAAAAACGTCAAATAAACAACAACAACAACAACAACGTCAACAACAACAACTACGTCAAATAAACAACAATAACAACAACGTCAAATAAACAACAACAACAACAACAACGTCAAATAAACAACAACAACAACAACGCCAAATAAACAACAACAACAACAATAGCAACAACAACAACAACGTCAACAACAACAACAATGTCAAATAAACAACAACAACAACATCAAACAAACAACAACAACGTCAAATAAACAACAACAATAACAACAACAACGTCATATAAACAACAACAACAACAACGTCAAATAAACAACAATAACAACAACGTCAAATAAACAACAACAACAACAACGTCAAATAAACAACAACAACAACAACAATGTCAAATAAACAACAACAACGACAACAACAACGTCAAATAAACAACAACAACAACAATAACAACGTCAAATAAACAACAACAACAACAACGTCAATAACAACAACAACGTCAAATAAAGAACAACACCAACAACAACGTCAAATAAACAACAGCAACAACAACGTCAAATAAACAACAACAATAACAACAACCTCAAATAAGCAACAACAACAACAACAACAAATACAACAACAACATCAAATAACAAAAACAACGTCAAATAAACAACAATAAAAACGTCAAATAAACAACAACAACAACAACAACGTCAAATAAACAATAACAACAACAACAACGTCAAATAAATAACAACAACAACGTCAAATAAACAACAACAACAACACCAACGTCAAATAAACAACAACAACAACATCAAATAAACAACAACAACAACGTCAAATAAACAACAACAATAACAATAACAACAACGTCAAATAAACAACAACAACAACAACGTCAAATAAACAATAACAACAACGTCAAATAAACAACAATAACATCAACAACAACTAAAATGTCAAATAAACAACAACAACAACAACAACGTCAACAACAACAACTACGTCAAATAAACAACAACAACAACAACGTCAAATAAACAACAACAACAACAATGTCAATAACAAAAACATCAAATAAACAACAACAACAACGTCAAATAAACAACAACAACTAAAAAAACGTCAAATAAACAACAACAACAACAATGTCAAATAAATAACAACACCAACAACGTCAGTAACAACAACAACAACAACAATGTCAAATAAACAACAACAACAACAACGTCAACAACAACAACAACAATGTCAAATAAACAACAACAACGTCAAATAAACAACAACATCTAAAACAACGTCAAATAAACAACAACAACAACAACGTCAAATAAACAACAACACCAACAACGTCAACAACAACAACAACAACAATGGCAAATAAACAACAACAACAACGTCAACAACAACAACAATGTCAAATAAACAACAACAACAACAACAACAACGTCAACAACAACAACAACAACGTCAAATAAACAACAACAACACAACAACAACATGAACAACAACAACAACAACGTCAAATAAACAACAACGTCAAATAAACAATAACAACAACAACAATGTCAAATAAACAACAACAACAACAACGTCAAATAAATAACAACAACAACAACGTCAAATAAACAACAACAACAACAACAATAACAACAACAACAAAAACGTAAAATAAATTACAACAACAACAACAACGTCAACAACAACAACAACGTCAAATAAACAACAACAACAATAACAACAACGTCAAATAAACAACAACAACAACAACGTCAACAACAACAACAACGTCAAATAAACAACAACAACAACGTCAAATAAACAACAACAATAACAACGTCAAATTAACAACAAAAACAATGACAAAAACAACGTCAAATAAACAACAACAACAACAACGTCAAATAAACAACAACAACAACAACAACAACGTCAAATAAACAACAACAACGTCCAATGAACAACAACAACAACAATGATAAATAAATAACAACAACAACAACAACGTCAAATAAACAACAACAACAACAACGTCAAATAAACAACAACAACAATAATATCGTCAAATAAACAACAACAACAACAACAACAAGAACAACAACAACGTCAAATAAACAACTACAACAACGTCAAATAAACAACAAAAACAACAACAACAACGTCAACAACAACAACGTCAAATAAACAACAACAACAACAACAAAATCGTTAAATAAGCAAACAATAACAACAACAACAACAACGTCAACAACATCAACTACGTCAAATAAACAACAACAACAACGTCAAATAAACAACAACAACAACAACAACGTCAACAACAACAACGTCAAATAAACAACAACAACAACAACGTCAAATAAACAACAACAACAACAACAACAACAACAATGTCAAATAAACAACAACAACGTCAAATAAATAACAACAACAACGTCAAATAAACAACAACAACAACAACGTCAAATAAACAACAACAACAACAACAACGTCAAATAAACAACAACAACAACAACAACAACGCCAAATAAACAACAACAACAACAATAGCAACAACAACAACAACGTCAAATAAACAACAACAACAACGTCAACAACAACAACAATGTCAAATAAACAACAACAACAACATCAAATAAACAACAACAACGTCAAATAAACAACAACAATAACAACAACAACAACAACGTCATATAAACAACAACAACAACGTCAAATAAACAACAATAACAACAACGTCAAATAAACAACAACAACAACAACATCAACAACAACAAAAACGTCAAATAAACAACAACACCAACAACAACGTCAACAACAACAACTACGTCAAATAAACAACAATAACAACAACGTCAAATAAACAACAACAACAACAACAACATCAACAACAACAAAAACGTCAAATAAACAACAACAACAACAACAACAACAACTACGTCAAATAAACAACAACAACAACAACAATGTCAACAACAACAACGTCAAATAAACAACAACAACAACAACGTCACATAAAAAACAACAACTAAAACAACGTCAAATAAACAACAACAACAACAACAACAATGTCAAATAAACAACAAAACCAACAACGTCAACAACAACAACAACAATAATGTCAAATAAACAACAACAACAACGTCAACAACAACAACAATGTCAAATAAACAACAACAACAACATCAAATAAACAACAACAACAATGTCAACAACAACAACGTCAAATAAACAACAACTACAACGTCAAATAAACAACAACATCAACAACATCAACAACGTGAAATAAACAACAACAACAACAACTATGTCAACAACAACAACAACGTCAAATAAACAACAACAACAACAACAACGTCAACAACAACAACAACGTCAAATAAACAACAACAACAACAACGTTAAATAAACAACAACAACAACACCGTCAAATATACAACAACAACAACGTCCAATAAACAACAACAACAATAACGTCAAATAAACAACAACAACAACAACGTCAAATAAACAACAACAATGTCAAATAAACAACAACAACAACAACATCAAATAAACAACAACAACAACGTCAATTTAACAACAACAATAACAACAACAACAACGTCAAACAAACAACAACAACAACAATGTCAACAACAACAATGTCAAATAAACAACAACAATGCCAAATAAACAACAACAACTAAAACAACGTCAAATAAACAACAACAACAACAACAACAACGTCAAATAAACAACAAATCCAACAACAACAACAATGTCAAATAAACAACAACAACAACAACATCAACAACAACAACAACAATGTCAAATAAACAACAACAACAACAACAACGTCAAATAAACAACAACAACAACAACAACAACTTTAAATAAACAACAACAACAACGTTAAATAAACAACAACAACAACGTCAAATAAACAACAACAACAACAACAACAACGTCAAATAAACAACAACAACAACAACAACAACAACGCCAAATAAACAACAACAACAACAATAGCAACAACAACAACGTCAAATAAACAACAACAACAACGTCAACAACAACAACAATGTCAAATAAACAACAACAACAACATCAAATAAACAACAACAACGTCAAATAAACAACAACAATAACAACAACAACGTCATATAAACAACAACAACAAGAACGTCAAATAAACAACAATAACAACAACGTCAAATAAACAACAACAAGAACAACATCAACAACAACAAAAACGTCAAATAAACAACAACAACAACAACAACGTCAACAACAACAACTACGTCAAATAAACAACAATAACAACAACGTCAAATAAACAACAACAACAACAACATCAACAACAACAAAAACGTCAAATAAACAACAACAACAACAATAACAACAACAACTACGTCAAATAAACAACAACAACAACAACAACAACAATGTCAACAACAACAACGTCAAATAAACAACAACAACAACAACGTCACATAAAAAACAACAACTAAAACAACGTCAAATAAACAACAACAACAACAACAACAACGTCAAATAAACAACAAAACCAACAACGTCAACAACAACAACAACAATAATGTCAAATAAACAACAACAACAACGTCAACAACAACAACGTCAAATAAACAACAACAACAACGTCAAATAAACAACAACAATAACAACATCAAATAAACAACAAAAACAATGACAAAAACAACGTCAAATAAACAACAACAACAACAACGTCAAATAAACAACAACAACGTCCAATGAACAACAACAACAACAATGATAAATAAATAACAACAACAACAACAACGTCAAATAAACAACAACAACAACAACGTCAAATAAACAACAACAACAATAATATCGTCAAATAAACAACAAGAACAACAACAACAAGAACAACAACAACGTCAAATAAACAACTACAACAACGTCAAATAAACAACAAAAACAACAACAACAACGTCAACAACAACAACGTCAAATAAACAACAACAACAACAACAAAATCGTTAAATAAGCAAACAATAACAACAACAACAACAACGTCAACAACATCAACTACGTCAAATAAACAACAACAACAACGTCAAATAAACAACAACAACAACATCAAATAAATAACAACAACAACAACATCAACAACAACAAAAACGTCAAATAAACAACAACAACAACAACAACAACGTCAAATAAACAACAACAACAATAATATCGTCAAATAAACAACAACAACAACAACAAGAACAACAACAACGTCAAATAAACAACTACAACAACGTCAAATAAACAACAAAAACAACAACAACAACAACGTCAACAACAACAACGTCAAATAAACAACAACAACAACAACAAAATCGTTAAATAAACAAACAATAACAACAACAACAACGTCAACAACATCAACTACGTCAAATAAACAACAACAACAACGTCAAATAAACAACAACAACAACAACAACAACGTCATTAACAACAACGTCAACAACAACAACGTCAAATAAACAACAACAACAACGTCAAATAAACAACAACAACAACAACAACAATGTCAAATAAACAACAACAACGTCAAATAAATAACAACAACAACAACGTCAAATAAACAACAACAACAACAACAATAACAACAACAACAAAAACGTAAAATAAATTACAACAACAACAACAACGTCAACAACAACAACAACGTCAAATAAACAACAACAACAATAACAACAACGTCAAATAAACAACAACAACAACGTCAACAACAACAACAACGTCAAATAAACAACAACAACAACGTCAAATAAACAACAACAATAACAACGTCAAATAAACAACAAAAACAATGACAAAAACAACGTCAAATAAACAACAACAACAACAACGTCAAATAAACAACAACAACAACAACAACAACGTCAAATAAACAACAACAATGTCCAATGAACAACAACAACAACAATGATAAATAAATAACAACAACAATAACAACGTCAAATAAACAACAACAACAACAACGTCAAATAAACAACAACAACAATAATATCGTCAAATAAACAACAACAACAACAACAACAAGAACAACAACAACGTCAAATAAACAACTACAACAACGTCAAATAAACAACAAAAACAACAACAACAACGTCAACAACAACAACGTCAAATAAACAACAACAACAACAACAAAATCGTTAAATAAGCAAACAATAACAACAACAACAACAACGTCAACAACATCAACTACGTCAAATAAACAACAACAACAACGTCAAATAAACAACGTCAACAACAACAACGTCAAATAAACAACAACAACAACGTCAAATAAACAACAACAACAACAACAACAACAACAATGTCAAATAAACAACAACAACGTCAAATAAATAACAACAACAAAGTCAAATAAACAACAACAACGCCAAATAAACAACAACAACAACAATAGCAACAACAACAACAACGTCAAATAAACAACAACAACAACGTCAACAACAACAACAATGTCAAATAAACAACAACAACAACATCAAATAAACAACAACAATAACAACAACAACAACAACGTCATATAAACAACAACAACAACAACGTCAAATAAACAACAATAACAACAACGTCAAATAAACAACAACAACAACAACATCAACAACAACAAAAACGTCAAATAAACAACAACAACAACAACAACAACGTCAACAACAACAACTACGTCAAATAAACAACAATAACAACAACGTCAAATAAACAACAACAACAACAACATCAACAACAACAAAAACGTCAAATAAACAACAACAACAACAACAACAACTATGTCAAATAAACAACAACAACAACAACAATGTCAACAACAACAACGTCAAATAAACAACAACAACAACAACGTCACATAAAAAACAACAACTAAAACAACGTCAAATAAACAACAACAACAACAACAACAACGTCAAATAAACAACAAAACCAACAACGTCAACAACAACAACAACAACAATAATGTCAAATAAACAACAACAACAACGTCAACAACAACAACAATGTCAAATAAACAACAACAACAACATCAAATAAACAACAACAACAATGTCAACAACAACAACAACGTCAAATAAACAACAACTACAACGTCAAATAAACAACAACATCAACAACATCAACAACGTGAAATAAACAACAACAACAATTATGTCAACAACAACAACAACGTCAAATAAACAACAACAACAACAACAACGTCAACAACAACAACAACGTCAAATAAACAACAACAACAACGTTAAATAAACAACAACAACAACAACACCGTCAAATATACAACAACAACAACAACGTCCAATAAACAACAACAACAATAACGTCAAATAAACAACAACAACAACAACAACGTCAAATAAACAACAACAATGTCAAATAAACAACAACAACAACAACATCAAATAAACAACAACAACAACGTCAATTTAACAACAACAATAACAACAACAACAACGTCAAATAAACAACAACAACAACAATGTCAACAACAACAATGTCAAATAAACAACAAAAATTCCAAATAAACAACAACAACTAAAACAACGTCAAATAAACAACAACAACAACAACAACAACAACGTCAAATAAACAACAAACCCAACAACAACAACAATGTCAAATAAACAACAACAACAACATCAACAACAACAACAACAATGTCGAATAAACAACAACAACAACAACAACGTCAAATAAACAACAACAACAACAACAACAACTTTAAATAAACAACAACAACAACGTTAAATAAACAACAACAACAACGTCAAATAAACAACAACAACGTCAAATAAACAACAACAACAACAACAACAACAACAACAACAACAACGTCAAATAAACAACAACAACAACAACAACAACGCCAAATAAACAACAACAACAACAATAGCAACAACAACAACAACGTCAAATAAACAACAACAACAACGTCAACAACAACAACAATGTCAAATAAACAACAACAACAACAACATCAAATAAACAACAACAACGTCAAATAAACAACAACAATAACAACAACAACGTCATATAAACAACAACAACAACAACGTCAAATAAACAACAATAACAACAACGTCAAATAAACAACAACAAGAACAACATCAACAACAACAAAAACGTCAAATAAACAACAACAACAACAACAACGTCAAAACCAACAACTACGTCAAATAAACAACAATAACAACAACGTCAAATAAACAACAACAACAACAACATCAAGAACAACAAAAACGTCAAATAAACAACAACAACAACAACAACAACAACAACTACGTCAAATAAACAACAACAACAACAACAACAATGTCAACAACAACAACGTCAAATAAACAACAACAGCAACAACGTCACATAAAAAACAACAACTAAAACAACGTCAAATAAACAACAACAACAACAACAACAACGTCAAATAAATAACAAAACCAACAACGTCAACAACAACAACAACAATAATGTCAAATAAACAACAACAACAACGTCAACAACAACAACAATGTCAAATAAACAACAACAACAACATCAAATAAACAACAACAATAACAATGTCAACAACAACAACAACGTCAAATAAACAACAACTACAACGTCAAATAAACAACAACATCAACAACATCAACAACGTGAAATAAACAACAACAACAACAACAACTATGTCAACAACAACAACAACAACGTCAAATAAACAACAACAACAACAACAACAACGTCAACAACAACAACAACGTCAAATAAACCACAACAACAACAACGTCAAATAAACAACAACAACAACACCGTCAAATATACAACAACAACAACAACAACGTCCAATAAACAACAACAACAACAACGTCAAATAAACAACAACAACAACAACAACATCAAATAAACAACAACAATGTCAAATAAACAACAACAACAACAACATCAAATAAACAACAACAACAACGTCAAATAAACAACAACAATAACAACAACAACAACGTCAAATAAACAACAACAACAACAATGTCAACAACAACAATGTCAAATAAATAACAACAACGCCAAATAAACAACAACAACTAAAATAACGTCAAATAAACAACAACAACAACAACGTCAAATAAACAACAACAACAACAACAATGACAAATAAACAACAACAACAACGTCAACAACAACAACAATGTCAAATAAACAACAACAACAATGTCAAATAAACAACAACAACAACAACGTCAAATAAAGAACAACAACAACGTCAAATAAACAACAACAACAACAACAACGTCAAATAAATAACAACAACAACAACGTCAAATAAACAACAACAACAAAAACAATGTCAAATAAACAACAACGACGACAACAACAACGTCAAATAAACAACAACAACAACAATAACAACGTCAAATAAACAACAACAATAACAACAACGTCAATAACAACAACAACGTCAAATAAAGAACAACAGCAACAACAACGTCAAATAAACAACAACAATAACAACAACCTCAAATAAGCAACAACAACAACAACAACAAATACAACAACAACATCAAATAACAAAAACAACGTCAAATAAACAACAATAAAAACGTCAAATAAACAACAACAACAACAACAACAACAACGTCAAATAAACAATAACAACAACAACAACGTCAAATAAATAACAACAACAACGTCAAATAAACAACAACAACAACACCAACGTCAAATAAACAACAACAACAACATCAAATAAACAACAACAACAACGTCAAATAAACAACAACAATAACAACAACGTCAAATAAACAACAACAACAACAACGTCAAATAAACAATAACAACAACGTCAAATAAACAACAATAACATCAACAACAACTAAAATGTCAAATAAACAACAACAACAACAACGTCAACAACAACAACTACGTCAAATAAACAACAACAACAACAACGTCAAATAAACAACAACAACAACAATGTCAATAACAAAAACATCAAATAAACAACAACAACAACGTCAAATAAACAACAACAACTAAAAAAACGTCAAATAAACAACAACAACAACAACAATGTCAAATAAATAACAACACCAACAACGTCAGTAACAACAACAACAACAACAATGTCAAATAAACAACAACAACAACAACGTCAACAACAACAACAACAATGTCAAATAAACAACAACAACGTCAAATAAACAACAACATCTAAAACAACGTCAAATAAACAACAACAACAACAACGTCAAATAAACAACAACAACAACAATGTCAATAACAAAAACATCAAATAAACAACAACAACAACGTCAAATAAACAACAACAACTAAAAAAACGTCAAATAAACAACAACAACAACAACAATGTCAAATAAATAACAACACCAACAACGTCAGTAACAACAACAACAACAACAACAATGTCAAATAAACAACAACAACAAGAACAACGTCAACAACAACAACAACAATGTCAAATAAACAACAACAACGTCAAATAAACAACAACATCTAAAACAACGTCAAATAAACAACAACACCAACAACGTCAACAACAACAACAACAACAATGGCAAATAAACAACAACAACAACGTCAACAACAACAACAATGTCAAATAAACAACAACAACAACAACAACGTCAACAACAACAACAACGTCAAATAAACAACAACAACACAACAACAACATGAACAACAACAACAACAACGTCAAATAAACAACAAAGTCAAATAAACAATAACAACAACAACAATGTCAAATAAACAACAACAACAACGTCAAATAAATAACAACAACAACGTCAAATAAACAACAACAACAACAACAACAACAATAACAACAACAACAACAACGTCAAATAAACAACAACAACAACGTCAACAACAACAACAACGTCAAATAAACAACAACAACAACGTCAAATAAACAACAACAATAACAACGTCAAATAAACAACAAAAACAATGACAAAAACAACGTCAAATAAACAACAACAACAACAACCTCAAATAAACAACAACAACAACAACAACAACGTCAAATAAACAACAACAACGTCCAATGAACAACAACAACAACAACAATGATAAATAAATAACAACAACAACAACGTCAAATAAACAACAACAACAACAACGTCAAATAAACAACAACAACAATAATATCGTCAAATAAACAACAACAACAACAACAACAACAACGTCAAATAAACAACTACAACAACGTCAAATAAACAACAAAAACAACAACAACAACGTCAACAACAACAACGTCAAATAAACAACAACAACAACAACAAAATCGTTAAATAAACAAACAATAACAACAACAACAACAACGTCAACAACATCAACTACGTCAAATAAACAACAACAACAACGTCAAATAAACAACAACAACAACAACAACGTCAACAACAACAACGTCAAATAAACAACAACAACAACGTCAAATAAACAACAACAACAACAACAACAACAACAATGTCAAATAAACAACAACAACGTCAAATAAATAACAACAACAACGTCAAATAAACAACAACAACAACAACGTCAAATAAACAACAACAACAACAACAACGTCAAATAAACAACAACAACAACAACAACAACGCCAAATAAACAACAACAACAATAGCAACAACAACAACAACATCAAATAAACAACAACAACAACGTCAACAACAACAACAATGACAAATAAACAACAACAACAACATCAAATAAACAACAACAACGTCAAATAAACAACCACAATAACAACAACAACAACGTCATATAAACAACAACAACAACGTCAAATAAACAACAATAACAACAACGTCAAATAAACAACAACAACAACAACATCAACAATAACAAAAACGTCAAATAAACAACAACAACAACAACAACGTCAACAACAACAACTACGTCAAATAAACAACAATAACAACAACGTCAAATAAACAACAACAACAACAACAACGTCAAATAAACAACAACAACAACAACAACGCCAAATAAACAACAACAACAACAATAGCAACAACAACAACAACGTCAACAACAACAACAATGTCAAATAAACAACAACAACAACATCAAACAAACAACAACAACGTCAAATAAACAACAACAATAACAACAACAACGTCATATAAACAACAACAACAACAACAACGTCAAATAAACAACAATAACAACAACGTCAAATAAACAACAACAACAACAACGTCAAATAAACAACAACAACAACAATGTCAAATAAACAACAACAACGACAACAACAACGTCAAATAAACAACAACAACAACAATAACAACGTCAAATAAACAACAACAACAACAACGTCAATAACAACAACAACGTCAAATAAAGAACAACACCAACAACAACGTCAAATAAACAACAGCAACAACAACGTCAAATAAACAACAACAATAACAACAACCTCAAATAAGCAACAACAACAACAACAACAAATACAACAACAACATCAAATAACAAAAACAACGTCAAATAAACAACAATAAAAACGTCAAATAAACAACAACAACAACAACAACAACGTCAAATAAACAATAACAACAACAACAACGTCAAATAAATAACAACAACAACGTCAAATAAACAACAACAACAACACCAACGTCAAATAAACAACAACAACAACATCAAATAAACAACAACAACAACGTCAAATAAACAACAACAATAACAATAACAACAACGTCAAATAAACAACAACAACAACAACGTCAAATAAACAATAACAACAACGTCAAATAAACAACAATAACATCAACAACAACTAAAATGTCAAATAAACAACAACAACAACAACAACGTCAACAACAACAACTACGTCAAATAAACAACAACAACAACAACGTCAAATAAACAACAACAACAACAATGTCAATAACAAAAACATCAAATAAACAACAACAACAACGTCAAATAAACAACAACAACTAAAAAAACGTCAAATAAACAACAACAACAACAATGTCAAATAAATAACAACACCAACAACGTCAGTAACAACAACAACAACAATGTCAAATAAACAACAACAACAACAACAACGTCAACAACAACAACAACAATGTCAAATAAACAACAACAACGTCAAATAAACAACAACATCTAAAACAACGTCAAATAAACAACAACAACAACAACGTCAAATAAACAACAACACCAACAACGTCAACAACAACAACAACAACAATGGCAAATAAACAACAACAACAACGTCAACAACAACAACAATGTCAAATAAACAACAACAACAACAACAACAACGTCAACAACAACAACAACAACGTCAAATAAACAACAACAACACAACAACAACATGAACAACAACAACAACAACGTCAAATAAACAACAACGTCAAATAAACAATAACAACAACAACAATGTCAAATAAACAACAACAACAACAACGTCAAATAAATAACAACAACAACAACGTCAAATAAACAACAAAAACAACAACAATAACAACAACAACAAAAACGTAAAATAAATTACAACAACAACAACAACGTCAACAACAACAACAACGTCAAATAAACAACAACAACAATAACAACAACGTCAAATAAACAACAACAACAACAACGTCAACAACAACAACAACGTCAAATAAACAACAACAACAACGTCAAATAAACAACAACAATAACAACGTCAAATTAACAACAAAAACAATGACAAAAACAACGTCAAATAAACAACAACAACAACAACGTCAAATAAACAACAACAACAACAACAACAACGTCAAATAAACAACAACAACGTCCAATGAACAACAACAACAACAATGATAAATAAATAACAACAACAACAACAACGTCAAATAAACAACAACAACAACAACGTCAAATAAACAACAACAACAATAATATCGTCAAATAAACAACAACAACAACAACAACAAGAACAACAACAACGTCAAATAAACAACTACAACAACGTCAAATAAACAACAAAAACAACAACAACAACGTCAACAACAACAACGTCAAATAAACAACAACAACAACAAAATCGTTAAATAAGCAAACAATAACAACAACAACAACAACGTCAACAACATCAACTACGTCAAATAAACAACAACAACAACGTCAAATAAACAACAACAACAACAACGTCAACAACAACAACGTCAAATAAACAACAACAACAACAACGTCAAATAAACAACAACAACAACAACAACAACAACAATGTCAAATAAACAACAACAACGTCAAATAAATAACAACAACAACGTCAAATAAACAACAACAACAACAACGTCAAATAAACAACAACAACAACAACAACGTCAAATAAACAACAACAACAACAACAACAACGCCAAATAAACAACAACAACAACAATAGCAACAACAACAACAACGTCAAATAAACAACAACAACAACGTCAACAACAACAACAATGTCAAATAAACAACAACAACAACATCAAATAAACAACAACAACGTCAAATAAACAACAACAATAACAACAACAACAACAACGTCATATAAACAACAACAACAACGTCAAATAAACAACAATAACAACAACGTCAAATAAACAACAACAACAACAACATCAACAACAACAAAAACGTCAAATAAACAACAACACCAACAACAACGTCAACAACAACAACTACGTCAAATAAACAACAATAACAACAACGTCAAATAAACAACAACAACAACAACAACATCAACAACAACAAAAACGTCAAATAAACAACAACAACAACAACAACAACTACGTCAAATAAACAACAACAACAACAACAATGTCAACAACAACAACGTCAAATAAACAACAACAACAACAACGTCACATAAAAAACAACAACTAAAACAACGTCAAATAAACAACAACAACAACAACAATGTCAAATAAACAACAAAACCAACAACGTCAACAACAACAACAACAATAATGTCAAATAAACAACAACAACAACGTCAACAACAACAACAATGTCAAATAAACAACAACAACAACATCAAATAAACAACAACAACAATGTCAACAACAACAACAACGTCAAATAAACAACAACTACAACGTCAAATAAACAACAACATCAACAACATCAACAACGTGAAATAAACAACAACAACAACAACTATGTCAACAACAACAACAACGTCAAATAAACAACAACAACAACAACAACGTCAACAACAACAACAACGTCAAATAAACAACAACAACAACAACGTTAAATAAACAACAACAACAACACCGTCAAATATACAACAACAACGTCCAATAAACAACAACAACAATAACGTCAAATAAACAACAACAACGTCAAATAAACAACAACAATGTCAAATAAACAACAACAACAACAACATCAAATAAACAACAACAACAACGTCAATTTAACAACAACAATAACAACAACAACAACGTCAAACAAACAACAACAACAACAATGTCAACAACAACAATGTCAAATAAACAACAACAATGCCAAATAAACAACAACAACTAAAACAACGTCAAATAAACAACAACAACAACAACAACAACAACAACGTCAAATAAACAACAAAACCAACAACAACAACAATGTCAAATAAACAACAACAACAACAACATCAACAACAACAACAACAATGTCAAATAAACAACAACAACAACAACAACGTCAAATAAACAACAACAACAACAACAACAACAACTTTAAATAAACAACAACAACAACGTTAAATAAACAACAACAACAACGTCAAATAAACAACAACAACAACAACAACAACAACAACAACGTCAAATAAACAACAACAACAACAACAACAACAACGCCAAATAAACAACAACAACAACAATAGCAACAACAACAACGTCAAATAAACAACAACAACAACGTCAACAACAACAACAATGTCAAATAAACAACAACAACAACATCAAATAAACAACAACAACGTCAAATAAACAACAACAATAACAACAACAACGTCATATAAACAACAACAACAAGAACGTCAAATAAACAACAATAACAACAACGTCAAATAAACAACAACAAGAACAACATCAACAACAACAAAAACGTCAAATAAACAACAACAACAACAACAACGTCAACAACAACAACTACGTCAAATAAACAACAATAACAACAACGTCAAATAAACAACAACAACAACAACATCAACAACAACAAAAACGTCAAATAAACAACAACAACAACAACAACAACAACAACTACGTCAAATAAACAACAACAACAATAACAACAATGTCAACAACAACAACGTCAAATAAACAACAACAACAACAACGTCACATAAAAAACAACAACTAAAACAACGTCAAATAAACAACAACAACAACAACAACAACGTCAAATAAACAACAAAACCAACAACGTCAACAACAACAACAACAATAATGTCAAATAAACAACAACAACAACGTCAACAACAACAACGTCAAATAAACAACAACAACAACGTCAAATAAACAACAACAATAATAACATCAAATAAACAACAAAAACAATGACAAAAACAACGTCAAATAAACAACAACAACAACAACGTCAAATAAACAACAACAACGTCCAATGAACAACAACAACAACAATGATAAATAAATAACAACAACAACGTCAAATAAATAACAACAACAACACCAACGTCAAATAAACAACAACAACAACATCAAATAAACAACAACAACAACGTCAAATAAACAACAACAATAACAATAACAACAACGTCAAATAAACAACAACAACAACAACGTCAAATAAACAATAACAACAACGTCAAATAAACAACAATAACATCAACAACAACTAAAATGTCAAATAAACAACAACAACAACAACAACGTCAACAACAACAACTACGTCAAATAAACAACAACAACAACAACGTCAAATAAACAACAACAACAACAATGTCAATAACAAAAACATCAAATAAACAACAACAACAACAACGTCAAATAAACAACAACAACTAAAAAAACGTCAAATAAACAACAACAACAACAATGTCAAATAAATAACAACACCAACAACGTCAGTAACAACAACAACAACAAC